>JAUNZM010000931.1:5000-540024 GCA_033459285.1 Clamator glandarius | reverse complement strand
GACTGCTGCGCAGCAAGTGAGTGGAAAAACATGGCAGTTAGGTGGAGGAAGCTGTCCTGTGAGATGCTGACGCTGATCAGCGCAATGCTGACTGTTGGCACTGTTTCAGTTTTTCCTTTGGTTTTCTTGCAGATGGCAAAGCGGAACCTGGCAACTGTAGGATCATCCCAGGGAGCTGATGCTGTCAGAGCGTTCTTTTTTCCTCCTGAGAGTGTCTCCTGGTGGTATGAAAGTTAAGCTGAGGGACCAGGGCTGGAGTGGGTTGTGACAGAGGGAGCAGAGTTGGGAATGGCAGAGAGGGGTTTCAAAAGTAGCGTAGGGGAGAGGGCAGTACAGAGAGAGCCTTCTTTAGGCAGGTAAAGGCAGAGGGGCTGACTTTTCAGCCCAAACCTAGCACGGGCAGGGCAGTTCTGGCATGTGTCTGTTGTCTAGTTTCTGTAGTCCATGTGCTGTGTCTTAAACTTTCTGCAGATCTTGTCTTGCTTTAAAGGCATGTAGGATGTGCCTTGAGCAGAATCTCTAGGGTCTTGAATGCTTGTACTCATCAAGACAGTGTTGAATGGGCACTGCTTTTCTTGCATCATGCTCCTAAAATCTGGATCAGTCTTGCATTCAAAAGAATCCACTCAGTTGTCTTTTGCTGCAGCCTTGCAGCCTGCTTCGCCACCTGGGATAGTTAGTCATCCATTTTCTTGGATCCCTGTTCTGGGACTTGTTCTGTGCATCCTCTGCATCTTTAGGCCTTTAAAAGGGGCTTCTTGCCCATTCATTCTCCCAGTTGTGGCCATATCTCTTTGGAACCATGCACAGTTCTTCACTTTTCCAGGACTGCCGTAGGTTTTCCCTCGGAGCCCTGTCCATAGTCTTGCCTGTTGGCATGCCTGGTCCAGGAGTCCTCTTTGTTGCCATGACTTTTATTTTGTCCCCGGTTTACTCTGTAGGTCTTGTGTGTGTTGGTGTTGTGCATTTATGTTTGGTTGGAGCTGCTCTGCCTGCTGCGTAGAGGAGGTGATAAAAGTCAGCTGAGGTATACTGGCCCACTTCTGTGCTTAACCTTTTGATGTGACTAGATGTTGCAGTCTAGGGGTGTGTATTACTTTGCAGAACTAGCAGCCAGAGGTGTGGCGGGTGAGGAGGGAAGTTTTTGCTAGTCTCTGGAGCCACGGAGGGGACGACCAGAACTGCGTGGGAGAAGCCAGTGGAGCAGAAGCGAAGGGGCTTGAATGTCAAGGAAGCAGCAATTAGTGTTTGGGTTTGGTTGTGGACTAGCTTGGCTTCACTGCAGGATGCAGTACAGATGGTTCTGCTGAGATGAAGCAAAAGGTCTGGAACTGCAAGTTTTCACTGAGTGATGCGGTGACTTCTCTTTTGTCCTTGTCAGATTCAGAGGGATGACTTGTGTGCCAAGGACTGTTGATGGAGTAGTGGGTACAGTGCCATAGTGAGGCGAGTTGGCTGTGGTGTGGGTAGGGAAATGTAATTGGTGGCTGTATGATCAGTTACCGTGTGTTGGTTTTATTCCATGAAGTTACAATCATCCTTGCTGTTTGTATATTACAGGTGGAGCTCAAGCCTCAACACAACCACAGAAGATGAGGGAAGCTGGGCATCTGAGCAGTCAAGGTAATGCAGTGGGAGACAGATGTGGCTTGGGGCAGCCTGTGCTTTAGTGTAGTACATAAGCATGGTTTTTCTGTGGCAGGTGCCAAATGCAGCCTCAGAAGGGTGAAGTGTCATGCTGACGTGTGGTCTGAGAGGTGAGGAGGTTGTTCAAATAGGTGTGTTAGAGCCCCGTAGTACACAGCAACTCCATTGAGCATTGGCCTTTGGTTTTGTAGATGCTGTGTGGTCCACTTTTAGAATGTGAAGAGCAGTTGAGGTGAACCGGGGAGTAGAGAGATGGTGCATGGGACTGATTTCTCAGAAGCACAATAGTAAATTTTCTGTCTGTCTACCTGAAGTGCCCCAGGTGATAACTGCAGCATCCAATGTCTGAATTGGCACCTAACAGGTGAGCAGAATGCCTTGGCAGTTTTGCAGTGGATGTAGTACAAGATGTTGGCAGTGAGCAGTGTGATGCTGACTCAGCACTGTGTTTTCTGTCTGTTTTAGTTTTTTGCAGATTATAGTCTAGGCCAATGTGACAGTGCAGGATTTTTCCAGTTAGTTGATGCAGTCTGAGGTTTTCTTCTGCCAAGGATGGCGTCAGGCCCTTGGTCCTCAGAAAGTTAAGGGGGCTGTGGTTTTGGGCCGGGAAGAGGATGGAATGTTGAGAATGGCAGGGAGGGGATTTAGCATGGGGTAGAGGGTTGTGTAGGAAGAGTATGCCTTGTTACAGGTTTGGAGAGGGGTTTAATTTTCAGCCCCAAGCTAGCGTGGTCCAGGCAGGGCAGTTCCAGCCTGTATCTGCCTTGTTGTTTTAGACTATGTAGACTCTGCCATGTCTTAAATCTTCTGCAGGTCTTGATGTCATCTTTGCGTTTGAGCCACGTGACTCTTGGATGTCTGTTCTTAGTAAGGTGCCAATCGGGCACCGCTTTTCTTGCATTGCGATCTTAAAGCACAGATAGGTCTTGCATTTTGGCAATTTGTGGCCAGTTGCCTATTGCATAGGCATTGCAGGACATGTCAGCATCCTAAGCCCTTATTGATCCATCTTTTTAAATCCCTGTTCTGGGACTTCTTCCATACATACTGTTTTGAGGTCTTCAAGCAAGGCTCACCCTTGCATCCTTCTAGTTGTGGTTATGCCTCTTTAAGGGGCCACAGTCTTCCCTTTTTCAAGGGCTGACAATCTTTCTTGCAGCTCCCTACATCTTCTTGCCCAATGCCAGCTCTCTTCTGAGAATCATTCTTACAGAGTTTCCTTTTTGTTTCTGCATCCTATCATTGGTTTTCTGTGCAGAGTCGATCTGTGCATGTTTGTATCTGGCTGGAGCTGCTCTGCCTGAGCTAAAGAAACGGTAGTCAGCAGAAGAATAGTAGTGAAATTCTATCTTTAGATATACCTGCATAGTTAGACTTTGAAGGGCAAGGCGATACGGTGTGTTACAGAGCAAGTAGCCATAGATATATGGGGTGAGGAGAGTCATTTTTGGTTGGTTATGCAGCCACAGAGAGAATGACCGAAGCCATCTCAGATATGCTGCTGGAGTGTTGGTAGAGCAGTTTAAATTCTTGGGGCAATAAATCTGGTGTATACGGTTAAGATTTGATTTTATCTTTTTTTTCTGCCTGGCTGTTGTGTGAAGAAGAGTTGGTATTCCTGAACCAAAACAGCATGTGGAATTGCTTAGTTATGGTTGAGTCTGGTGGTGAGTTATTGAATGTTGAGTTTTACAGGTGCAGAGGCATTCGGGTCTGGCAGCAAAGGGTGACAATTGAATCGGGGGTAGATTCCTACAGCCAGGTGCGTTGGCTGCTGAGTCAGCAGTTAGATATGACTTGTACCTACCCAGCTAGTAATTGTGTTTTGGTTTTACTTTTTTTTGTCTTTCAGGATACAGAGCACTGAGCAAAATGGAATACCAGTATAGGAGCTGTGTTGGTGCAGAACAGCAATGGTGAGTTATATGAAGGTGCAGGTATTGCTCGTTTGTCTTAGTTCATGGAGTTGCAAGCCTTCCTTGCTGTTTGTGTATTACTGGTGGTGCGTGAGCCTCAAAGTGACAGGAAAAGATGGTGGCACCTGAGGTGGGGAGCGGTCAAGGTAAGGGAGCAGGACCCAGGGAATAAGGACTGTGGGCTGTCTTTGTTTTAGCGTAGTATCTGATCATGTGTGGTTTTGCTTTTTCTTCTGCAGGTGTCACACGCAGCCTAGAGAGGCAAAGATTCACGTAGACAAATGGTCTGAGAGGTGAGGAGGTTGTTGTCTAAATAGATGTTTAAGAGGCAAGTTTTACAGAGCAAGTCAGGTGAGCATTTCTCTCTTGTTTTGTAGGTGCCATGTGGGTTGCCTTGGGAATGGGAAGAGTATTTGAGGTCAGTTGGGTAGCAGGGAGAGGGAGTGTGGGCCTGTGGATTTGCCACAACTGGGGCCCTGCGTAGTGTGGCGCTGACTGTTGATGCTGCGTTTTTTGTTCTGTTTTCTTGCAGATGAAGAGGAACCTGATGAGCGTAGGCTCATCCTCAACAGTGGATGCAATTTGGGCTGCTTCTGCCAAGCATGGCTCCAGGCTCTCGGACCTCTGAAAGCCAAGTTGCGGGATTGGGGCTGAGGTTATGTTGGGAAGAAGGGAGGTGGTTTGTCATAGCAAGGAAGGGGTTTAGCAGTAGCACGGAGGAGAGTATTGTGCTGGGACAGTCTCCTTTGGGCAGGTAAAGGCTATCTTTCTCCGGCTGAAGATAGCATGTGCCGGGCAGGGTAGTTCTAGCCTGTCTGTTGTTGTGTTGTTGATGTAGTATGTGTACTGTGCCTTAGGTCTTCCACAGGTCTTGATGCTCTGTGCTCAAGGCATGCTTGGCCTTCATCTCTGGGGTGACTTCTTGTGCCCCTCCCATTCTGGGACTTCTTGCGCCCCTCCCGCCCCATTCTGGGACTTTTTACATCTGTTCCCTACATTTTAAGTCTTTAGAAGAAGCTGTGCCTATGTCCATCCTCCCACTTGTGGCCATATCCCTTTGTAAGGGGCCACTTTTCCAGAATTGTCATTGAGTTCTCCTTGCAGTCCCTAGGTCTTCCTGCCCCATGGCATCTCTGGTCTGGGTGTCATCCTCCTTAGAGTTTTCTTTTCTATCTGGATTGCTGCTGTTCTATCATGTGTGGTGTTGCCCTATGTGTTTGTCTGGCTGGAGCTGCTCTGCCCAAGGCAATGAAGTAAAAGACATTAACAGAAGTACATCAGAAAGACTGTATGGTTAATATGCTGATATGCTGAGTACTTGTGGTAGTAGCCATAGGTGAAGCAGGTGAGGAGAGTAGAATGTTCCTGGCTACACAGCTGCAGGAGCAATGATCAAGGCTCTGGGGGATGAGCTATTGCAGTAGGAGCAAAGCAGTTCATAATCAAGGATGTTCCTTATAGTGTGTGTGTGTGGTAGTTATGGTTACTTATGTGGGACTTAAGATTTGATGTGTCTGGGGTTGAGGGTTTGGGTGTGTGGAGGTGGGTGTCATTTATTGTTGTCTCCTTAGACTTTATATGAGGAATGGAGTGTTTTCCTTTGGAGGCAGTAAACCAAAAATTTGAAAATAAATTAAAGAAAGCCCTGCTGGGGTTTGTAATAATTTTTCCCCCAGCTTGTTTTTTTTTATTCCCCTGGTCCTGGCCAGTCTGCAAGGTGTGGTTTGTCATCAAGGTTTGGGTGTAGTCTGAGCTGGGGCTGGGTTTCTTTGAGGCAGGGCTAAATTTTGAGGCACCCAGGAATGCTATTCCTGAGGAGCCATAGGGTCTAGGAGGGATGGCCTGTTGTGGCTGGCAGGAGGTTGAATGCAGGGGTGGTGAATGAGGAGGTGTTGCTGGGGGGAGGGTTGGTGTGTGTGATTTGGAGGTGATGGGGTTGCTTTTGAGGTCGTGTGTGTAATTTTCTGTGTGTATTTATTTGCTTTGCAGCCAGTTACCTTAAAGCTGAAAATAAGAAATGTTTGGGACGGCCAGAGGAGTTGCTGGGGAGCTGGGCCTCGGGAAGGCCAGAGGAGTCAATGAGGAGCTGCATGTTGGGACGGCCAGAGGAGTTGCTAAAAGCATACAGTCATCATTGTGTCTAAATTTGTAGTGTTATGCCTTGTCTACCACTGTAGTCTTTCACTGTGTTTAACTCTGTAGTGTTGGGTTGTCTTTAATTCTGTTGTGTTCTATTGTGCCATGTCCCACTCTGTAGTATTATGCTGTGTCCAACCCTGTAGTCTTGTGTTACATTGTGTCACTGCACTGGGAGCACTCAATGCCTTCATCCAGGTTGTTGATAAAGACATTAAACAGGACTGGACCCAGGACTGAGCCCTGGGGAATCCCACTTGTCACTGGCCTCCAGCTGGAGTTAGCTCCATTTCCCACCACTCTCTGGAACCGGCCATCCAACCAGTTTTCCACCCAGGAGAATGTGCGCCTGTCCAGGCCAGAGGCCGACATTTTCTGAAGCAGAATGCTGTGAGAAACTGTGTCAAAGGCTTTACTGAGGTCCAGAAAGACCAAATGCACAGCCTTTCCCTCATCCAGCAGCCAAGTCACTTTGTCATAGAAGGAGATCAGGTTAGTTTGGCAAGACCTGCATTTGTGAACCCATGTTGACTGGGCCTGATCACCCGGTTCTCTTGCATGTGCTTCATGATAGCACTCAAGATCTCCTGTTCCATGACTTTCCCTGGCACTGAGGTCAGACTGACAGGCCTGTAGTTCCCCGGATTCTCCTTGCAACCCTTCTTGTAGATGGGTTATGGTTATTGTTAGGGTTAGGTTTGAGTTAGGGTTACGGTAAGGGTTATGGTTAGAGCTAGTGTTAAGGTAAGTCCACCACTGGTTAGCATTATGTTTAGGTTTAGGGTTAGAGTTAAGGTAAATGTTAGGTGTTAAAGTTAGGGTTAGGGTAATGTTTAGGGTTAGTGTTAGGTTTAGTGTTAAATTTAGGGGTTATGGTTAGGATTAAGGTTAGGGTTATGTTAATAAGGGTTAGGGTTAAGGTTTAAGGTTTAAGGTTAGGTTTAGCGCTGGTTTAGGGTTAGCGTTCAGGTTTGGGTTAGGGTTAGAGTTAGGGTTAGGATTATATTTAAAGTTAGGTTTAGGATTATATTTAGAGTTAGGATTAGGATCCTTAGGGTTAGGGTTAGGGTTAGGGTTAGGGTTAGGGTTAGGGTTAGGGTTAATGTTAGAGGTTTGGGTTAGGTTTAGGGTTAGGGATAGGGTTAGCGTTAGGGTTAGGGTTAGGGTAAGGTTTAGAGTTAGAGTTAGGGTTAGGGTAAGGTTTAGAGTTAGGGTTGGGGTTAGGGTTAGGATTAGGTTTAGGGTTAGGGTTAGGGTTAGGGTTAGAGTTAGGGTTAGGGTTAGGGTTAGGGTTAGGGTTAGGGTTAGGGTTAGAGTCAGGGTTAGGGTTGGTTAGCGTTACGGTTAGGGTTATGGTTATGACTTTTGATTAGGGTTAGGTTTATGGTCATTAGGGTCAGGTTTACTGTTAGGGGTAAGATTAGGGGTTAGGGTTATGGTTAGTGTAAGGGTTAGGGGTTAGAGTTAGGGGTATAGTTAGGATTAGGGTTATGTTTAGTGTCGTTAGGGTTAGGGTTATTATTAGGGTTAGGGTTAGGTTTCGTGTTAGGGATAGAGTTAGGGGTCGGGTTAGGGGGTGATTGTAAGGGTTAGGGTTAGGATTAGGTTCAGGGTTCGGTTTGGGTTACAGTTAGGGTAAGGGTTATGTTTAGGATTAGGATTAGTTTTAGGGTTAGTGTTAGAGTTAAAGTTAGTGTTAGTCCACAATTAGGATAAGAGTTAGTGTTAGGGTTAGGGATTTCAATTTAGGGTTAGTGTTTAATTTTAGGTTTAGGGTTAGGGTTAGGATTAGATATTTGAGGTAGGATTAGGGTTAGGGTTAGAGTCATTAGGGTTACAGTTAGGGTTAGGATTAGATTTAGGGTTAGCATTAGCGTTATGGGTTAGGTTTATGGTTCGGGTTAGTTTAGGGTTAGGGTAAGGGTTAGGGTTAGGATTAGCGTTAGGGTTAGGGCTTAGGTTTAGGGTTAGGTATTAGCGTTAAGGTTACGGTTAGTGTTAGGGTTTAGGGTTAGGGTTATGTTTATCATTAGGGAAAGGGTTAGTGTTAGGTGTTAGTGTTAGGAATAGGGTTAAGTTTAGGGTTCAGATTATGGGGTTATTGTTAGGGTTAGGGTTAGGGTATAGGCTAGGGTTAGTTTTAGGGCTAGGTTTAGGGTTAGGATTAGTGTTAAGCTTAGGGTTAAGTTTAGGGGTTAGGGTTAGAGTTAGGATTAGTATTAAGCTTAGGGTTAAGTTTAGGGGTTAGGGTTAGAGTTTGGATTCGGACAAGGGGTTATTGTTAGGGTTAGGGTTAGAGTTAAGGTTAGGTTTAGCGTTAGGTTTAGGGTTAGGGGTTAGTGTTAGGGTTAGATTTAGTATTAGGGTTAGGTGTTGAGGTTAAGGTTACATTTAGGGTTAGTGTTTAGGGTTAAGTTTATGTTTAGGCTTAATGTATGGGTTAATGTTAGGTGTTAGGGTTAGGGTTATGGTTCGGGTTTGGGTTAGGGTTAGGGTTACGGTTAGTGTGAGGTTAAGTTTTAGGGTTAGGGTTAGGATTAGTTGTTAGGGTTAGGGAGAGGGTTAGGGTCATTTGGGTTAAGGTTAGGGTTAGGTTTAGGTTTAGGGTTAGAGTTAGGGTTAGGGTTACATGTTTGGGTTAGGGTTAGGGTTACGGTTAGGGATAGGAATAGGGTTAGGGTTATGGTCATTTGGGTTACGGTTAGGGTTAGGATTAGGGTTAGGGGTTAGAGTTTTGGTTAGGGTTAGATTTAGGTTTAGTTGTTAGGGTTCGATTTAGTGTTAGGGGTTAGGGTTAGGGCTTAGGTTTAGGGTTAGGGTTCTGTTTAGGGGTTTATTGATAGGGTTAGAGTTTGTATTAGGGTTAGGGTTATGGTCTTGGTTAGCGTTATATTTAGGTTTAGGGTTAGAGTTAGGGTAAGTGTTAGGGGTTAAAGTTAGGGTTAGGGTAATGTTTAGGGTTAGTGTTAGGTTTAGTGTTAAAATTAGGGGTTAGTGTTAGGATTAAGGTTAAGGTTACGTTAATAAGGATTAGGGTTATGGTTAGGGTTATGGTTCAGGTTAGGGTTAGTGTCATTAGGATTAGTGTTAGGGTTAGAATAAGGGTTATGGTCAGGATTAGGGCTAGGGTTAGAGTTACGATTAGGTTTAGGTTTAGGGTTAGCATTAGATTTAGGGTTAGGTTTCCGGCTATGATTAGGGGTTAGGGTCATTATGGTTAGGGTTATTGTTATGGTTTGGGTTAGGATTAGGGTCAGGTTAAGGTTTAGGATTAGGGTTATGGTTATGGTTATTGTTACGATTTGGGTTAGGATTAGGGTTAGGTTAAGGTTTAGGATTAGGGTTCTGGTTACGGGTTAGTGTTAGGGCTTATGGTTATTATTATGGTTGGGGTTAGGGATTAGTTTTTAGTGTTAGGGGTTAATATTAGAGTTAGGGCTAGGGTTAGGGTTAAGATTAGGGGTTAGGGTTAGTGTTAGGGTTAGGTTTATTAGGGTCAGTTTAATGGTTAGCGTTAGGGTGAGGGTTACAGTTAGGGTTAGAGTTAGGTTTAGGTTTAGGGTTTGGGTTAGAGTTAGGTTTAGGGTTAGGGTCATTAGGGTTAAGGTTAGGGTTAGGGTTAGGGTTTTGGTTAGGATTAGATGTTAAGGATAGGGTTAGGGTTAAGGTTAGGGTTATGTTTAGGGTCACTAGTGTTAGGGTTAGGGTTAGGCTATGTTTAGGTTTAGGCTTAGGATTAGGGTTTGGGTTCAGTGCTAGGATTAGGTTTAGAATTTGGGTTAGGGTTAGGTTTAGGGTTAGGCATTAATGTTAGGGTTAGGGTTTTGGTTAGGATTAGGGTTAGGATTAGGTTTAGTGATAGGCGTTAGGGTTAGGTTTAAGTTTAATGTTACGGTTAGTTTTAGGGTCACGGTTAGGTGTTTCGGTTAGGGTTAGCGTTAGGGTTAGGGTTAGTTCGCCATTAGGATTAGGGTTAATTTTAGTACTAGAATTAGGTTTAGGATTAAGGTTAAGATTAGGATTTGAGTTATGGCTAGGTTTAGGTTTAAGCGGATAGTGTTAGGGTCAGATTTAGGGTTAGGTGTTTGGGTTCAGGGTTAGGGTTCGGGTTAGGGATTTGGGTTAGGGTTAGGCATTAGGGGTTAGGTTTAGTGTTAAGATTAGGGTTAAGGGTTAGGGTTATGGTTAGGAGTAGTTTTACAGTTAGGGTTAGGGTTAGGGTTAGTTTTAGGGTTAGGGTTAGCTTTAGGTTTATGTTAGGGTTAGGGTTAGTCTAAGGGTTAGAGTAAGGTTTAGGGTAATAGTTTGGCTTAGATTTAAGTTTATGGTTAGGTTTAGTGTTAGGGTTAGGGATAGGGTTAGGGTTAGTCTTAGTGATAGGGTTAGGGTTAGCTTTAGGATTATGATTAGTGTTAGGGTTAGGATTAGATGCTAGGTTTAGGGTTAAGGTTAGAGTTAGGGTCATTTGGGTTAGGTTTTTGTTTAGTCGTTAGGGTTAGGATTTGTTGTTAGGGTTAGGGTTAGGATTTGTTTTAGTGTTAGGGACGTTAGGGTTAGGGTTAGGGTTAGGGTTAGGGTTAGGGTTCGGATTATGGGGCTATTTTTAGGGTTAGAGTTAGGGTTAGGGTTAAGTTTAGGGTAAGGGTTAGGGTTAGGATTAGTGCGTTATTGTTAGGGTTATATTAAGGATTAGGTTTAAAGTTTAGTTTAGGGTTAGGGTTATGGATAGGGTTAGGGTTACGGTTACGGTTATGGTTACAGTTAGGAATATGAATAGGTTTAGGGTTAGCATCATTTGGGTTTGGGTTAGGGTTAGGGTCAGGATTAGGGTTTGGGTTAGGTTTAGGTTTAGGGCTATGGTTGGGATTAGGGTTAGGGTTAAGGTTAGTGTAGTGTTAGGGTTAGGGGTTTATTAATAGGGTTATTGTTTGGATTAGGTTTAGGGTTATTGTTTGGGTTAGCATTAGGTTTAGCTTTAGGGTTAGGGTTAGGGTAAGTGTTAGGGGTTAGGGTTAGTGTTGGGGTTAGGGTAATGTTTAGGGTTAGTGTTAGGTTTAGTGTTAAATTTAGGGTTTAGGGTTAGGGTTAAGGTTAGGGTTACGTTCATTAGGGTTAGGGTTTTGGTTAGGGTTATAGTTAGTGTCATTAGGATTAGTGTTAGGGTTAGCCTTAGGGTTTGGGTAAGGGTTAAGATTAGGTTTATTAGATTTAAGTTTATGTTTAGGTTTAGGGTTAGGCTTATGGTTAGGTTTAGGGTCATTAGGGTTAGGCTTATGGTTAGGTTTAGGGTCATTAGTGTTAGATTTTGGAGTTAGGTGTTAGCTTTAGTGTTATGTTTAGGGTTAGGTGTTAAGGTTAAGTTTAGGTTTAGGGTCATTAGGGTTAGGGTTATGTTTAGGGTTAGGTTTAAGTTTAGGTTAATTAGGATTAGGTTTATCGTAAGGGTTACGGTTAGGATTTGGGCTTAGGTGTTAAATTTAGTGTTAGTGTTAGGGTTTGGTGTATGGGTTAGGATTGGTGTTAAGAATAGATTTAAGGTTAGGGTTAAGGTTGTTAGGATTAGGGTTAGGGTTAGGTTAAGTTTAGGGTTAGTGTAACGTTAGGGTTAGAGTTTGGCTTAGGGTTAGATTTAGGGTTAGTTTTTTGGGTTAAAGTTAGAGTTAGGATTAGTGTTAGGGTTAGTTTTAGTTTTAGTGCTAGTGTTAGGGTTAGGTTTAGGATTATAGTTAGTGTTAGGGTTAGGATTAGATGTTAGGGTTAGGATTAGATGTTAGGGTTAGGATTAGATGTTAGAGGTAGGTTAATTAGGGTTAGGGCTTGGGTTAGCGTTAGGATTAAGGATAGGTTTAGGGTTAAAGTTAGGGTTAGGGTTAGATGTTAGGGTTTAGTGTAGGGTTCAGATTAGGGTAAGAGTTAGGGTTAGAGTTTTGGGTTAGGGTTAGATTTAGGGTTATTTTTTTGGGTCATAGTTAGAGTTAGGCATTAATGTTAGGGTTAGAGTTAGGCTTTAATGTTAGGATTAGGGTTAGTTTTTGGTTAAGGTTAGGGTTAGGTTAAGTGTTAGGGTTAATGTTTAGTTTAGGTTTATTACGCCATTAGGAATAAGGTTAACTTTAGGGTTAAGGTCATTTGAATTATGGTTAGGATTAGGATTAGAGGTTAGGGTTGTATTAGGGTTAGGATAGCGTTAGGGTTATGGTTAGGATTAGGCTAAGTATTAGGTTTAGTTTTATGGTTAGGGTTAGGGTTTTTCTGCCATTAGGATGAAGGTTAGATTGATGGTTAGGGTTAGGGTTAGTTCGGCATTAGAATTAGGGTTAGATTTAGCATTAGGTGTTAGGGTTATATTTAGGGGTTGGATTATGGTTACGTTTAGATTTAAGGTGTTAGCGTTCGGGTTAGAGTTAAGGTCAGGTGTTAGGGTTAGGATTAGGGTTATGGTTAGTGGTTAGCGTTAGCGTTAGGGTTAGGATTAGGGTTAGGGTAGCTTTAGGGTTTAGGGTTAGGTTTAGGCTTAGGGTTATGATTAGGGATTAGTGGTTATGGTTTGGGTTAGTCTTAGTTTTAGTGTTAGTGTTATGGATTAGGGTTAGTGTTAGGTTGAGGGTTAGGGGCTAGGGCTAGTGTTGGGGTTAGGTTTCAGGTTAGAATTAGGGTTACGGTTATTGTTATCTTTAGTGTTAGTGTTAAGCATTAAGGTTAGGGTTAGATTTTTGATTAGGATTAGATGTTAGGGGTAGGGTTAGGATTAAGGTTAGTTTTAGGTTTATGGTCATTAGGTTTAGTGTTAGGGTTGGTGTTAATGTTAGGGTTTGGTTTAGGCTTAGAATTAGGGTTAGGGTTGGGGCAAGGGTTAGGCTTAGGGTGAGCGTTAGGGTTAGATTGAGGTTTAGTGTTATGATTAGAGTCAGGTTTAGCTAAGGTTAGAGTTAGGGTTTTGGAGTAGGGTTAAGGTTAATGTTAGGTTTAGGTTTAGGTTTACTCTTAGGGTTAGAGTTTGGGTTATTGTTAACATTAGGATTAGGGTTTAGGGTTAGGGTCAGGGTTAGGTTTACGGTTAGGGTTAGATTTAGGGTTAGGATTATGGTTAGAGTTAGGGCTTAGTGTTACGGTTAGGTTTAGGTTTAGGGTTAGGCTTATTATTAGGGTTAGGGTTAGGTTTTTGGGTTAGGTTTAGGGTTTGTTTCATTAGGGTTAGAGTTGGGTTCGCTTTAGGGTAATGGTTAGGGTTAGGTTTAGGATTAATGTTATGTTAGAATTAGTATGCCATTAGGAATAGTTTTAGGTTTAGGGTAAGGCAGTAAGGTTAGGGTTAGGGTAAGGATTTGTGTTAGGATTAGATATTAGTGTTATGGTTAGGTTTAGGGTTAGGGTAACGCAGTAAGGTTAGGGTTAGGGTAAGGGTTTTGGTTAGGATTAGATGTTAGGGATAGGGTTGGGGGCTAGGGTTATTGTTAGGTATAGGGTTAGGGTTAGGTATAGGTTTAGATTTAGGGATTTTAGGTTAGTGTTAGGATTATTGTTAGGGTTATGGGTTAGGGTTAGTGTTAGAGTTAGGGTTAGGATTAGGTTTATGTTTAGTGTTAGGTTTAGGGTTACTGGTTTAGGGTTAGTTTTAGGGTTAGGTATAGGGTAACAATTAAAGTCATTAAGGTTATGGTTAGGGTTAGGGGTTAGTGTTAAGGTTAAGGTAAGGGTTATGTTTAGGTGTTTGGGTTAGAGCTAGGTTTAGGTTTACTTTTAGGGTTAGGTGTTAGAGTTAGGGTTAAGGTTAGTGTTCTGGTTAGGTGGTTAGTGTTAGGTTTAGGGTTAGGATAAGTGTTAGTTTTAGGGTTAGCGTTAGGTTTAGGGTTAGGTTCATTAGTGTTATGATCAGGGTTAAGGTTAGGGTTAGGGTTGGTGTTAGGGTTAGCGTTAGTTTTAGGAGTTAGGGTTAGGGTAATTATATGTTTTAAGATTAGGGTCATTAAGATTAGAGTTTGAGGTGCATTAGGATTAGGCTTAGGTTTAGGTTTAGGGTTATGTTTAGGTTTAGTACACCATTAGGAATAGGTTTAGGGTTAGGTTTAGGGTTAGGGTTAGTGTTAGGGGTTAGGGTTATGGGTTAGAATAAGGGTTATGTTTATTGTTAGGGTTAGACATTAATGTTATGATTAGGGTTAGAGTTTTGGTTAGGATTAGAAGTTAGGGGCAGGCCTAGGACTAAGGTTAGGGTTAGGTTTATGATCATTAGGATAAGGGTTAGTTTTAGGGATAGTGTTAGCATTAGTTTTAGGGTTAGGGTAAGGTTTAGGGTAATTAGGGTAAGGATTAGGGTTAGGGTTAGGATAAGGGTTAGTTTTAGGGTAAGGGTTAGGGTCATTACGGTTAGGGTTAGTGTTAGGGTCAGGATTAGTGTTAGGGATAGGGTTTAGGGTAAGGGATAATGTTAGGGTTAGGGTAAGAAATTTGATTTAAGGGTTAAGGGTTAGTGCTTGAGTTAAGATTAGGGTTAGGGCTTAGGGTTAGTGTTAGGGGTTAGGGTTAGGTTTAGGGTTACGGTCAGGGTTAGGGTCATGTTCATGGTCAGGTTTAGGCTCGTGTTTAGTGTTAGGGTTAGGGTTAGGATTAGGGTAAGTTTTAGGTTTAGGGTTAGGGTTAGGGGTTCTGGTTAGAGTTTAGGATTAAGGTTACGGTTAGGGCTTAGGGCTTAGGGTTATTGTTAGATTTAGAGTTAGGGGTTAGGGTTAGGTTTAAGGTTAGGATTAGGGTTAGGTTTAATGTTAGGGTTAGGGTTAGGGTTAGGGTTAGGGTTAGGGTTAGGATTAGGGTAGGGTTAGGGTTAGGGTTAAAGTTAGGGTTAGGGTTAGGGTTACGGTTAAGGTTTAGGGTTAGGGTTAGTATTAGGGTCAGGGTTAGTGTTAGAGATAGGGTTTAGGGTAAGGGATAGTGTTAGGTTTAGGTTTAGGGTTAGGGATAGGGTAAGTAATTAGATTTAGGGTTAGGTTTAATCTTAGGATTACTGTTAGTGTTTGGGTTAGGGATAGGATTAGGTTTAGGGGTTATTTTTAATGTTAGTGTAAGGGTTAAGGTAAGGGTCATTAGTGTTTGGGTTAGGGTTAGTGTAAACGTTAGTCTTAGAGTCAGGGTTAGGGTTAGCGTTAGTTTTAGGGTTAGGGTTTGGATTAACATTTAGGGTTAAGGTTTAGTGTTGGGGTTAGGGGATAGAGGTTAGGGGTTAGGGTTAGGGGTAAGTTTACTGTTAGGGTTAGGCTTAGTTTCAGGGTCATGGTCAGGATCAGTCTCAGGGTCCAGCTCAGGGTTAGGGTAAGGTTCAGGATTAGGTTTAGGGTTTAGGTTTAGGGTTAGGGTTAGGAGTTAGGGTTAGGGTTAGGAGTTTGGGTTAGGTTTAGAGTTAGGGTTAGAGGTTAGGTTAGGGTTAGGGCTAGGATTAGTGTTAGGGTTAGTGTTTAGGTTTAGGATTAGGGTTAGGGGTTAGGTTTTGGGTTAGTGTAAGGGTTAGGGTTAGGGTTAAGGTCATTAGGGTTAGGGTTAAGGTCATTAGGGTTAGGGTTAATATTAGGGTTAGAGTAAGTGCTAGGGTTAGGGGTGAGTGTTAGGTTTGGTGTTAGGGTTGGGTTTAGGATTAGGGGTTAGGTCTTAGTGTTATGGTTAGGTTTAGGGTTAGGGTTTGCATTAGCCTTATGTTTAGGGTGAGTGTTAGTGTTAGGGGTTATGTTTAGGATTAGGTTTAGGGGTTAGGATTAGTTTAGGATTAGTGTTAAGATCATTAGGGTTAGGGTTTAGGGGCCATTAGGGTTAGGGTTAGGGTTACGGGCCATTAGGTTTTGGGTTTAGGGTTAGGGTTAGATTTAGTTTTAGTTTTAGGGTTAGGGTTTGGGGTTTGGGTTAGGTGTTAGGCTTAGGGTTAGGGTTAGCGTTAGGGGTTAGGGGTTAGGTGTTAGTGTTAGGGTTAGGGGTTAGGTTTATGTTTAGTGGATAGTGTTAGGGTTAGGGTTATGGTTAGGGTTAGGATTAGGGTTAGGAGTCAGGGTTAGGGTTAAGTTTAGGTTTAGGTTTGGGTTAGGGTTAGGTGTTTGTGTTAGGGTTAGGGTTCGGGTTAGGTGTTTGTGTTAGGGTTAGGGTTCGGGTTAGGTGTTTGTGTTAGGGTTAGGTTTAGGTTTAGAGTTGGAATTAGTGTTAGGGTTAGGTTTAGGGTTAGACTAATGGTCAGATTCATGTTCAGGGTCAGGGTCAGGGTTAGGCTTAGGGTTAGGTTTAGGGTTAGAGTTAGGGTTATGGTTAGTGTTAGGGGTTAGGTTTACGGTTAAGTTTAGGGTTTGGTTTAGGGTTAGGGTTAGGATAACTGTTAGGGTTTGGGTTAGAGTTAAGGTTAAGTTTAGGTTTAGGTTAAGGGTTAGGGTTTAGGTTTAGGGTTAGTGTTGGGGTTACGGTTAGGGTTAGATTTAGGGTTAGGTTTTGGGGTTTGTTTTAATGTTATTGAAAGGTTCTGGGTTAGGGGCATTAGGGTTAGGGTTAGTGTAAGTGTTAGTGTTAGAGTCAGGGTTAGGGTGAGGGTTAGGGTTAGGGTTAGGGTTAGGTGTTAGGGTTAGCATTAGCGGTTAGGATTAGGGATAGGTTTAGGTTTAGGGTTCGTGTTAGGGGTTAGGGTCAGGGTAGGGTTCGGATCAGGGTTAGGGTCAGGGTCAGGTTTAGGTTTAGGGTTAGCATTAGGTTTACAGTTAGGGTTTAGGGTAAGGGTTAGTGTTAGGGTTAGGTTTAGAGTTAAGGCTAGGGTAAGAAATTAGATTTAGGGGTTACGGGTTAGGATTTGGGTTAAGCTTAGGGTTAGGGCTTTGGGTTAGTGTTAGGTGTTAGGGTTAGGTTTAGGGTTAGAGTTACGGGTTAGGTTTATGTTTAGGGTTAGGTTTTGGGTTATGATTAGGGTTAGCATTAGTGTTAAGGTTAGGGTTTAGGGTTAAGATTAGTGTTAGGTTTAGCGTTAGTGTAAGGGTTAGGGTTATGGTCATTACTGTTAGGGTTGGGGTAGTGTTAGGGTCATTACAGTTAGGGTTAGCATTAGGGTTAGGGTTAGGTTTAGATTAAGTTTTAGTGTTAGGGCTTAGTGTTAGGTTTGGGGTTAGGGTTGGGTTTAGGTTAAGGGGTTAGGTGTTAGGGTTAGGGTTATTTTTAGGGTTAGGGTTTAGGTGTTAGGGTTAGCGTTAGCAGTTAGAATTACAGATAGGTTTAGATTTAGTTTTAGGTCTAGGGTTAGGGGTTAGAGTTAGGATCAGGGTTAGGGTTAGGGTCAGGGTCAGGGTCAGGGTCAGGTTTAGATTTAGGGTTAGGGTTAGAGTTAGGGTTACTGACAGGGTTTAGGTTTAGGGTTAGTGTTAGAGATAGGGTTTAGGGTAAGGGTTAGTGTTAGGGTTATTTTTAGGGTTAGGGTAAGAAATTAGATTTAGGGTTAGGTTTAAGCTTAGGGTTAGTGTTAGGGTTCAGATTAGGTTTAGGTGAGGGTTACAGTTAGTGTTAAGATTAGGGTTAGGTTAGGGTTAGTGTTAGGGTTATGTTTAGGGTTGTTGTTAGGTTTAGAGTCAGGGTCAGGATTATGTTTAGGGTTAGGGTTAAGCGTTAGGGTTTAGGGTTAGGGGTTAGGGCTTGGGTTAGTGTTAGGGTTAGTGGTTAGGTTTAGGGTTATGGGTTAGGGGTTGGGTTTAGGTTTAGTGTTAGGGTTAGGGTTCTGGTTAGGGTTAGGGTTAGGCTAAGTTTCAGAGTCATGGTCAGGGTCGGGGTCAGGGTTAGGTTTAGGCTTAGGGTTAGAATTAGGTTTAGAGTTTAGGGGTTTGTGTTAGGCTTAAGGTTAGGTGTTAGGGTTAGTTTTAGGTTTAGGGTTTGGTTTAGGGTTAGGATTACTGTTAGGGTTTAGGTTAGGGTTAGGATTACTGTTAGGGTTTAGGTTAGGGTTAGGATTACTGTTAGGGTTTGGGTTAGGGTTAAGGTTAGGATTACTGTTAAGGTTTGGGTTAGGGTGAGGGTTAATTTACGTTTAGCTTAAGGTTTAGGGTTTAAGGTAAATGTTAGTGTTAGATTAGGGTTAGTGTTAGAGTTAGGGTTTAGTGTAAGGGTTACTTTTAGGGTTAGGTTTAGGGTGAGAGTTAGGGTTAGGATTAGGGGTTAGGGTTAGGGTTAGAGTAAGAGGTTAATGTTAAAGTTTAAGGATTAGGGTTTGGGTTATGGTTAGGGTTAGAGTTTAGGGTTTGGATTACTGTTAGGGTTAGAGATTAGGTTTAGTGTTAGGGTTTAGTGTTATGTTTAGGGTTTATGGGTTAAGGTTAGCAGTTAGGGTTTGGGTTAGAGTTAGGGTTAGGGGTTAGGCTTAGTTTTAGGGTTATGGTTAGGGTTTAGGGTTAGGGTTAGGATTAGGGTTTTGTTTAGGGTTAGGTTTAGGATTAGTGTTAGGGTTAGGTTTAGTTTTAGGTTTAGGGTTTAGGGTTAGTATTATGGGTTAGATGTTAGGGCTAGGGTTAGTTTTTGGGTTAGTGTAATGATTAGGGTTAGGGTTAGAATAAATGTTAGGGTTAGGGGTTAGGGTTAGGGGTCAGGAGTTAGGGGTTAGGGTTAGGTTTAAGGTTAGGGTTTCGGGTTAGGGTTTGGGTTAACATTTAGGGTTAGGGTTAATCTTAGCGTTAGGGGATAGAGGTTAGAGTTTAGGGTTAGGGTTAAGGGTAAGTTTACGGTTAGGGTTAGGCTTAGTTTCAGGGTCATGGTCAGGATCAGTCTCAGGGTTAGGGTAAGGTTCAGGATTAGGGTTAGAGTTTAGGGTTAGGGTTAGGGTTAGGGTTAGTGTTAGGGTTAGGGTTAGTGTTAGGGTTAGGGTTAGGGTTAGGGTTTGGGTTTGGGTTAGGGTTAGGATTAGTGTTAGGGTTAGGGTTTCGGTTTAGGTTTAGGATTATTGTTAGGGTTAGGGTTAGTTGTTAGGTTTAGGATTAGTGTAAGGGTTAGGGTTAGGGTTAAGGTCATTAGGTTTAGGGTTAATATTAGGGTTAGGGTAAGTGCTAGGGTTAGGGGTTAGTGTTAGGTTTGGGGTTAGGTTTGGGTTTAGGATTAGGGGTTAGGTGTTAGGGTTAAGGTTTGGATTAGCTTTAGGTTTAGGTTTAGGGTGAGGGTTAATGTTAGGCTTAGGGGTTATGTTTAAGGTTAAGTTTAGGGGTTATATTTAGGGTTAGGTTTAGGGGTTAGTGTTAGTTTAGGGTTAGTTTTAGGGTCATTAGCGTTAAGGTTAGGGGCCATTAAGGTTAGGGTTAGGGTTAGAGTTAGGGTTAGGGTTTGGATTAGGGTTAGAGTTAGGGTTAGGGTTAGGTTTGGGTTAGGATTAGGGTTAGGTTTTGTTTTACGGTTAGGTTTAGAGTTTAGGGTTAGGGTTAGGTTTATGATTAACGTTTAGGGTTAAGGTTTAGGGTTATGGTTAGTGTTAGGCTTAGTGTTAGGGGTTAGGGTTAAGTTTAGGGTTAGGGTTAGGCTTAGTTTCAGGGTCATGATCAGGGTCATGCTCAGGGTCAGGCTCAGGGTTAGGTTTAGTGTTAGGGATTAGGGGTTAGGGTTAGGGTTAGGTTTAGGGTAAGTGTTAGGGTTAGGGTTTAGTTTTAGATTTGGGATTAGGGTTGGGTTTAGGGTTAAGGGTTAGGTGTTAGGGCTAGGGTTATAGTTACGGTTAGGGTTTGTATTAGGGTTAGGGTGAGTGTTAGGGCTAGGGTTAGGGGTTTGTTTGGGTGTTAGGTTTAGGGGTTAGTGTTAGTTTACTGTTAGTATTAGGGTCATTAGTGTTGTTAGGGTTAGGGTTAGGGTTAGGGTTAGGGTTAGGGTTAGGGTTAGGGTTAGGGTTAAGGTTAGTGGTAGGGTTTAGGGTTAGGGTAAGGGTTAGTGTTAGGGTTAAGAGTTAGGGTTAGGGTTAGTGGTAGGGTTAGGGGCCATTAGTGTTAGGGTTAGGTTTAAGGGCCATTAGGGTTAGGGTTTAGTGTTAGGGTTAGGGTTAGGATTAGGATTAGGGTTAGGGTTAGGGGTTAGGGTTAGGGGTCAGGGTCAGGGTCAGCATTAGGGGTTAGGGTTAGGGGTTAGGGTTAGGGTTAGGTTTATGGTTAGGTTTACGTTTACTGTTATGTTTAGGATTAGGGGTTAGGGGTTGGGGTTAAGTTTAGGTTTAGGGTTAATGTTAGGGTTGGGGTCATTATGATTTGGGTTAAGGTTAGGGTTAGGATTAGGGTCATTTATATTAGAGTTATGCATTAGGGTTAGTTTTAGGGTTAGGCATTCAGGTTACGGTTATGTTTAGGGTTAGGGTTACGTTTAGGGTTAGGATTAAATTTGAGGTTCGGTTTAGGATTAGATATTGGGGTAGGGTTAGGGTTTGGATTAGATATTAGTGGTAGTGTTAGGGTTAGGGTCATCAGTGTTAGTGTTAGGATTATGGGTAGGGTTATGTTTAGGGATAGGTTTTGTGCTAGAGTTAGGTTTAGGGTTAGTGGTTAGGGTTAGGGTTAAGGATAGTGTTAGGGTCATTAGGATTAGCATTAGGGATAGGTTTAGGGGTTATGGTAGTGTTAGGGTTAGTGTTAGGATTAGGGGTTAGGGTTAGGATTTGAGTTAGATGGTTACTTTTAGGCTTAGGTTTAGGCTTAATGTTAGGATTAGGTTTAGGTTCTTTAGGGTTAAGATTTAAGTTTAGGTTTAGCGCTGGTTTAGGGTTAGGGTAATTGTTAGGGTTAGGTTTAGGGATTGGGGGTTATAGTTAGGGTTAGTGTTAGAGTTTAGTGTAAAGGTTAGAGTTAGGGTTAGCATTAGGGTTAGGGTTAGTGTTTAGTGTCATTAGTGTTAGAGTTATGGTTATTGTTAGGGTTAGGGTTATATTTAGGGTTAGGATTAGTGATTAGTGTCATTAGTGTTAGGGTTATGGTTATTGTATAGAGTTAGGTTTGAGTTAGGGTTAGGGTAGTTGTTATGGTTAGGGTTAGGGTTAGTGTTAGCATTAAGATAAGTCCACCATTAGGATAAGGGTTAGGTTTAGGGTAAGGGTTATTTGGATTAGGGTTAGGGTTAGGGTTAGTGGTTAAGTTTACTGTTAAGGGTTAAGGTTAGGGTTAGGGGTTAGATTTAGGGTTAGGTTTAGAGTTAGGTTTATTTTTAGGATTAGATCTAGGTTTAGGGTTAATGTTAGGGTAAGGTAGTAAAGTTAGGATTAGGGTTAGGGATAGCATTTTGGTTAGGGTTAGGTTCATTAAGGTTTGGGTTAGGGTTATCCTTAGGGTTAGCTTTTAGGGTTAGAGTTAGGGTAAGGGTCAGGGTTAGGGTTAGGTTTAGGTTTAGGATTAGCATTTTGGTTAGAGTTATCATTGGGTTTAATGTTATGGTTAGGGGTTAGCTTTAGGGTTTGGTTAGCATTAGGGTTAGGGTCATTTGGGTTAGGGTTAGGGTTATGGTTAGGGTTACGGTTTGGGTTAGAGTTAGAGTTAGATGTTAGTGTTATGGTAAGGTTTGTTGTTAGGGTTAGCTGTTAAGGTTAGTGTTAGTGTTAGGGATAGGGTTAGGGTTAGGGTCATTTGGCTTAGGGTTACGGTTAGAGTTAGGGTTAAGGTTAAGGATAGGGTTAGGTTTAGGGTTAATGTTAGGGGTTAGGGTTAGGATTATGTTTAGAGTTAGGGTTAGGATCGTGAGGGTTAGGGTTAGGTTTAGGGTTTGGTTAGGGTTAGGGTTAGGGTAAAGGTTATGTTTAAGTTTAGGATTAGTGTTAATGTTAGAGTTAAGGTTTAGTTTAGGGTTAGGTTTTTTAGGATTAAGGTTATGGTTTTGGTTAGAGTTACTATCATTAGGCTTAGGATTAGGTTAAGGGTTAGGTTTTAATTTTAGAGTTAGGTTTAGGGTTAGGATTCAGGTTAGGGTTAGTGGTTAGGGTTAGGTGTAGGGTTAGTGTTAGGGATTAGAGTTAAGGTTAGTTTTAGTGTTAGGGTTAGCGTTATTGTTAGGTTTATGGTTATGATTTTTGGTTAGGGTTCGGTTTATGGTCATTGGGGTCAGGTTTATTGTTAGGTGTAAAGTTAGGGTAGGGTTATGGTTAGTGTTAGAGTTAGGATTTAGAGTTAGGGTTAAGTTTAGTGTTGTTAGGGTTAGGGTTATTGTTAGGATTGGGGTTAGGTTTAGTGTTAGGGATAGGTTTGGATTACGGTTAGGGTAAGGGTTATGTTTAGGATTAGGATTAGTTTTAGGGTTAGTAATAGAGTTAAAGTTCGTGTTAGTCCACAATCAGTGTAAGAGTTAGTGTTATGGTTAGGGATTTTGGTTTAGGGTTAGTGTTTAGGGTTAGGTTTAGTGTTAGTGTTAGTGTTTAGGGTTAGGATTAGGTTTAGTGTTAGGATTAGATACTTGAGGTAGGGTTAGTGTTAAGGTTAGGGTTAGGGTCATTAGGGTTATGGTTATGGTTAGGATTAGATTTATGGTTAGCATTAGGGTTACAGGTTAGGTTTAGGGTTAGGGCACAGCGATTAGGGTTAAGGTTAGGGTTAGGTTTAAGTTTAGGGTTAGGTTTAAAGTTAGGCTTAGGGTAAGGGTTAGGGGTTAGGGTTAGGTGTTAGTGTTAAGGTTATGGTTAGTGTTAGGATTTAGGGTTAGGGTTATGTTTATGGTTAGGGATAGGGTTAGTGTTAGGGTTAGGTTTAGGGATTTAGGGTTAGTGTTAGGGGTGTTAGGGTTCGGATTATGGGGTTATTGTTCCGGTTAGGGTTAGGGTTGGTTTGCCTTTAGGATTAGGGTTAGTTTTAGTGTTAGCGTTAGGTTTATGATTAGGGTTAGGGTTTGGGTTAAGTTTTGGATTTGGGTTAGGTTTAAGGTTAGGATTTGGGTTAGGTTTAAGGTTAGGATTTGGGTTATGGCTAGGTTTAGGTTTAAGCGGATAGTGTTTAGGGTTAGGGTTCGGGTTAGTGGTTCGGGTTAGGGTTTGGTTTAGCATTAGGATTAGGGTTGAGTGTTAGGGTTAGTTTTAGGATTAGGTTTATGGTTACAGTTAGGGTTAGTGTTAGGGTTAAGTTTATAGTTTGGCTCAGGGTTAGATTTAGGGTTAGGTTTTTGGGTTATATTTAGTGTTAGGGTTAGTGTTAGGGTTAGTTTTAGTGTTAGTATTAGGGTTAGGTTTAGAATTATGGTTAGTGTTAGGATTAGATGTTAGGGTTAGGGTTAAGGTTAGTGTTAGGATCATTTGGGTTAGGTTTTTGGTTAGGGTTAGGATTTGTCGTTAGGGTTAGGGTTAGGATTTGTTTTAGGGTTAGGGTCGTTAGGATTAGGGTTAGGGTTTGTTTTAGGGTTCAGATTAGGGGGTTATTTTAGGGTTAGGATTAGGTTTAGGGTGAGGGTTAGGATTAGGGTTAGGTTTAGAGTTCAGGTTAGGATTAGGGCGTTATTGTTAGAGTTATGTTAAGGGTTAGGGCTAGGGTTTGGGTTAGGTTTAGGTTTAGGTTTAGGTTTAGGGTTAGGGTTAGGGTTAGGATTAGGGTTGGGTTGGGATTATGGCGTTATTGTTAGAGTTATATTAATGGTTAGGGTTATGTTTAGGGTTAGGATTAGGGTTAGGATTATGGCGTTATTGTTAGAGTTATGTTAAGGGATTAGGATTAAGGTTAGGTTAGGATTAGGCTAAGGACTATGTTTTGTTTTAGGTTTAGGTCTAGGGGTTTTCCACCATTAGGATGAAGGTTAGATTGCTGGTTAGGGTTAGGGTTAGTTCGGCATTAGAATTATGGTTAAGGTGAGCATTAGGTGTTAGGGTTACATTTAGAGTTTGGATTATGGTTACGTTTAGGTTTAAGGTGTTAACGTTAGGGTTAGAGTTGAGGTTAGGTGTTAGGGTTAGGTTTAGGGTTAGTGATTAGGGTTAGTGTTAGAGTTAGGATTGGGGTTAGGTTTAGGGATAGCTTTAGGGGTTAGGTTTAGGGTTAGGGTTAGTGTTTTGGGTTAGGTTTAGGGTTATGTTTAGGCACTAGGTTTAGTGTTAGGGGTTAGGATTAGGGGTTAGAATTAGGGTTATGGTTAGTATTATCGTTAGTGTTAGGGTTAGGCATTTAGGTTAGGGTTAGGGTTAAGTTTTTGATTAGGATTAGATGTTAGGGGTAGGGTTAGGATTAAGGTTAGTTTTAGGTTTATGGTCATTAGGTTTGGTGTTAGGGTTGGGGTTAATGCTAGGGTTTGGTTGAGGCTTAGAATTAAGGTTAGGGTTGGGGCAAGGGTTAGGCTTAGGTGAGGGTTAGGGTTAGATTGAGGTTTAGTGTTATGACTAGAGTCAGGTTTAGGGTTAGTGTTAGGGTTTTGGAGTAGGGTTAAGGTTAATGTTAGGTTTAGGTTTACTCTTAGGGTTAGGGTTTGGGTTATTGTTAACATTAGGATTAGGGTTTAGGGTTAGGGTCAGGGTTAGTTTTAGGTTTAGGGTTAGGTTTATTATTAGGGTTAGGGTTAGGTTTTTGGTTTAGGGTTAGTTTTTTGAATTAGGGTTAGTTTCATTAGGGTTAGAGTTGGGTTAGCATTAGGGTAAGGGTTAGGTTTAGGATTATGTTTAGGATTAGTACGCCATTAGGAATAGTTTTAGGTTTAGGGTAAGGTAGTAAGGTTAGGGTTAGGGTAAGGGTTTGTGTTAGGATTAGACATTAGTGTTAGGGTTATGTTTAGGGGTAGGGTGAGGCAGTAAGGTTAGTGCTAGGGTTAGGGTAAGGGTTTTGGTTAGGATTAGATTTTAGGTGTAGGGTTAAGGTTAGGGTTAGGTTTAGGGTCATTAGTGTTAGAGTTAGGCTTAGGCTTAGGTTCATTAGAGTTTGGTTTATTGTTAACTTTAGGATTAGGGTTTGGGTTGGGGGTTAGGGTTAGGTTTAGGGTTAGGTTTAGGGATTTTAGGTTAGTGTTAGGGTTATTGTTAGGGTTAGAGGGTTAGGGTTAGAGTTAGGATTAGGTTTAGGTTTAGTGTTAGGTTTAGGGTTACTGGTTTAAGGTTAGTTTTAGGGTTAGTGGTGGGGATAGGGTTAGAGTTAGGGTCATTATGTTTAGGGTTAGGGCTGGGGTTTTGTTTAGGGCTAGGTTTAGTTTTACGTTTAGGGTTAGTGTTAGGGGTTACATTTAGGGTTAGTGTTAGTGTTAGGGGTTACGGTTAGGGTTAGGGTTAGGGTTAGGGTAAGGGTTAGGATGTTAGTGTTAGTTTTAGGGTTAGGATTAGGGTTATTTTTAGGGTTAGGGTTAGCGTTAGTTTTAGAGTTAGGGTAAGGGTTAGGATCATTAGAGTTAGGATTAGTGTTAGTGTTAGAGTTAGGTTTTGTATTAGGGTTAGGGTTAGGGTTAATGTTTTGGTTAGTGTTAGGGTTATGGTTACGATTATGGTTAAGGGTTTGGGTTAGGTTTAGGGTTAGGGTAAGGATTATGATTAGGGGTTTGCTTTAGCTTTAGGGTTAGGGTTAGAGTTAGGTTTAGGGTTAGGGTTAGTTTTAGGTTTAGGTTTAGGGTTAGGGTTACTGGTTTAGGGTTGGGTTAAGGTTGGGGTAAGGGTTGGGGTTATGTTTAGATTTAGTACGCCATTAGGAATAGGTTTAGGGTTAGGTTTAGGTTTAGGGTTAAGGTTAAGGTTACGGTTAGGGTTAGTGCTAGGTTTAGTTTTACCGTTAGGGTTACATTTAGGGTTAGGGGTTAGGGTTAGGTTTAGGTTTAGGATTAGACGTTAGGGGTTGGATAAGGGTTAAGGTTAGGTTTAGGATTAGGTTCATTAGGGTTAGAGTAAGGGTTAGGGTCAGGGTTAAGGTTAGGGTTAGGGTTAGTGTTTGGTTTAGGTTTAAGGTTAGGATTAGGTTTAGGATTAGGGGTGAGGGTTAGGGTATTTCCGTTAGGGTTAGGGGTTAGTGTTAGGTGTTAGTGTTACGGTTAGTGTTAGGATTAGGGTTAGTTGTTGGGATTAGGGTTATGGTTAGAGTAAGGAGTTAAGGTTAGGGTTTGTATTAGGGTTAGGGTTAGAGTCATTAGGGTTAGGGTTATGGTTAGTGGTTAGGTTTAGGATTAGTTTTAGGGTTAGGGCAGTTAGGATTAGGGTTAGGGTTAGGGTTAGGTTTAGGGGTTAGGGTTTTCTGTTAGTGTTTGGATTAGGGTTAGGGCTAGGAATTAGTGGTTGGGTTAGGGTTAGAGTTAGGGTTATGGATTAGTGGTTAAGGTTAGGGTTAGTGTTAGGGTTAGTGTTTAGGGTTATAATTAGGGTTAGTTTTAGGTTTAGGATTAGACCTTGGAGGTAGAATAGCGGTTAAATTTAGGTTTAGGATGACTGTCAGGGTCATATTGTCCACCCAAGAGTTTTGAGGGAACTGGCAGATGTGCTGGCCAAACCCCTTTCCATCATCTTCCAACAGTCCTGGATGACTGGGGAGGTTCCTCTGGACTGGAGGCTGGCTGATGTCGTGCCCATCTATAAGAAGGGGCGCAGGGAGGATCCGGGAAACTACAGGCCTGTCAGTCTGACCTCGGTACTGGGGAAAGTCATGGAGCGGGTGATCTTGAGTGCTATCAAGAAGCATTTGCAAGAGAACCGAGTGATCAGGCCCAGTCAACACAGGTTCATGTAAGGCAGGTCTTGCCAGAGTAATCTGATCACCTTCTATGACCGAGTAACTAAACTCTTGGACGAGGGAAAGGCTGTGGATGTGGTCTTCCTGGACTTTAGTAAAGCTTTTGATACAGTTTCTCATAGCATTCTGCTTCGGAAACTGTCAGCCTCTGGCCTGGACAGGTGCACACTCTCCTGGGTGAAAAACTGGTTGAATGTCTGGGCCCAGAGGGTGGTGGTAAATGGAGTTAAATCCAGCTGGAGGCCAGTTACAAGTGGGGTTCCCCAGGGCTCAGTCCTAGGTCCAGTCCTGTTTAATGTCTTTATCAACGACCTGGATGAAGGCATCGAGTGCTCCCTTAGCAAGTTTGCAGATGACACCAAGCTGGGAGGAAGTGTCGATCTGCTGGAGGGTCGGGAGGCTCTGCAAAGGGACCTGAACAGGCTGGACTGCTGGGCTGAGACCAATGGCATGAGGTTTAACAAGGCCAAATGCCAGGTCCTGCACTTGGGGCACAACAACCCTAAGCAGAGCTACAGACTAGGAGAAACCTGGCTGGAAAGCTGCCAGGAGGAGAAAGACCTGGGGGTGCTGGTTGACAATTGACTGAACATGAGCCAGCAGTGTGCCCAGGTGGCCAAGAAGGCCAATGGCATCTTGGCCTGTATCAGAAACGGCGTGACCAGCAGGTCCAGGGAGGTTATTCTCCCCCTGTACTCGGCACTGGTGAGACCGCACCTCGAGTCCTGTGTTCAGTTCTGGGCCCCTCGCCACAAGAGGGATGTTGTGGCTCTGGAGCAAGTCCAGAGAAGAGCAACAAAGCTGGTGAAGGGGCTGGAGAACAAATCTTATGAGGATCGACTGGGAGAGCTGGGGCTGTTTAGCCTGGAGAAGAGGAGGCTGAGGGGAGACCTTATTACTCTCTATAACTAGCTGAAGGGAGGTTGTGGAGAGGAGGGAGCTGGTCTCTTCTGTCAAGTGACAGGGTACAGGATGAGAGGGAATGGCCTCAGGCTCCACCAGGGGAGATTTAGGCTTGAGATTAGGAAAAAATTCTTCACGGAGAGGGTGGTTAGGCATTGGAAGAGGCTGCCAAGGGAGGTGGTTGAGTCACCCTCCCTGGAGGTGTTTAAGATTAGGGTGGATGAGGTACTTAGGAGCATGGTTTAGGGACTGGTGGGGATGGTTGGACTCGACGATCTGGTGGGTCTCTTCCAACCTGGTTATTCTGTGATTCTGTGATTCTGTGATTAGGGTTAGGGTTATTGTTAGGGTAGGGTTAGGGTTAGGATTGGTCTTAGGGTTAGGTTTAGGTTTAGGATTATGGTTATTGTTAGGTTTTAGTGTTAGGGTTATAGTTAGGGTTAGATTTAGTGTTAGAGTTAGGGTTAGGTCTAGTGTTAGGGTTAGGGTTAGGTGTTTGTGTTAGTGTTATTCTTAGGGTCATTATGATTAGGTTTAGGGTTAGAGTTAGGGTTAGGATTTAGTATTAATGGTAGGGTTATGGTTAGGGTTAGGTGTTAGGATTAGGATTAGGGTTAGGGTTGGGGTTAGGTTTAGTGGTTACGGTCATGGTTACTGTTAGGATTAGTGTTAGTGTTGTTAGGGTTATGGTTATGGTTAGGGGTTAGGGTTAGTGTATGGTTAGGGTTAGTGCAAGGGTTAGTTTTAGGGGTAGGGTTAGTGTTAGGGTTAAGATGAGGTTTAGTGCGCCATTCAGAATAGGGATAGGTTTAGGGTAAGGGTCATTTGAATTAGGGTTAGGGTTAGGTTTAGGGGTTTGGGTTAGGTTTATGTGTTAGAGTGAGGGTTAGGTTTAGGGATTAAGGTTAGGGTTATATTTAGTGTTCGGGTAAGGGTTATGGTTAGGGTTTTTGTTAGGATTAGATGTTAGGGGTAGGTTTAGGCTTAAGTTTAAAGGTAGGGTTAGTGTCATTATGGTTAGGGTTATGGTTATGGTTAAGGCTAGGGTTAGGGTTAGGGTTTAAGTTTAGTGTTAGGGTTAGTTTTAGGGCTAGGGTTAGGTGTCTGGGTTAGGGATAGAATTAGCGTTAGGGTTTGTGTTAGGGTTAGGGTTAGAGTTAGGATTAGGGTTAGTGTTACGGTTATGTTTAGGCTTTGGGTTACGGTTAAGTATAGGTTTAAGGGATTATTGTTAGGGTTAGGTTTAGTGTTAGAGTTGGGGTTAGGGTTATGGTTAGTTTTAGGTTTAGTTTTAGGAGTTAGGGTTAGTGTTAGGTTTATGGTTAGGGGTTAGGGTTAGAAATTAGTGGTTAGAGTTAGGGTTATTCCACCATTAGGATAAGGGTTAGGGTTCGGGTTATTTGGATTAGGGTTATGGTTAGGGTTAGGTTTTAGGGTTAGGGTTAGGTTCAGGGTTAATGTTATGTTTAGGGTTAGGGATTTGGAGTTAAGGTTAGGGTTAGGATAAGATTTAGGTTTAGGGTTATGGTTAGGGTTAGTTTTACAGTTAACACACTTACAAAACTAGATGTCCCAGCAGCATATGTCTAGAATTTGAGATGGCAGTTGGATGTCCCTTCTAGACCTAAAAAATTTAATGCTGCTTCTGGCTTCCCTGTAATAAAATTTAAATAAGACGCTCTAATTCTCTCCGAGTGCTGAAAAAATGTTGCAAACAATATTTTACAGTGGAGAGCATGGGTTTTTGGGATATTGATAGGAGTTATTGTTAGACAATAGACTGTCTCTAAGTGAACCTGTAAAGAGGATTATAGCAAAAAAAAAAAAAAATAAAAGGAAGAAATGTGAACTGCCTCCTAAATAAGTGAACTAGGTCATAAAAAAGAGAAAGGAGTGAGAGTGAGACAAAATGCCATAAGAAAGGTGTAGGTTTTATGCTGCAATGTGTGGATTTGCCTATACTAGGTAAACAGGAAACTGTTCAAATATACTGCTTGTGGTTTCAAACTCGTGAATTTGATGCATTTGACAGTAAAGTGAATGTCTTAGTTTGGAAAAATTCCAGAAGTGTTTGCTGCTTTGTTCTTCTTTCACAAAGCAAATTCTTTTTGTCATTTGTAACTCTGATTGCAAAGGCAGAAAGATCTATTTTAGTATATGCTTGCTAATGTATTTAACTTACTGTCTTGATAAGCTCAATTAGGAATCAGTCTAAATTAAACTGGACTAGAATAGTTTATAACTGTAGCTAGTTTGAAAACTGGTAGATGATGCCTGAGTATTTCTTCAAGTATTTTTTCTCTCTCTGTTTAAGAAAGTTAATACTGTCAAAACAGTTATGATACATAGTCTGTTTTTTATGAAATCATGGAATGGTTTGAGTTGGAAGGGACCTTAAAGATCATGTGATTCCAACCTCCCTGCCATGGGCAGGGACACCTACCAGTGGATCAGGTTGCTCAAAGCCTCATCCAACCTGGCCTCTGACACCTCTGGGGAGGGAAGCACTCTCAATCTCTCCCCTTTCAGCTTAAAAATCATAGAATCATAGAATAACCAGGTTGGAAGAGACCCACTGGATCATCGAGTCCAACCATTCCTATCAAACACTAAACCATGTCCCTCAGCGCCTCGTCCACCTCTCCCTTAAACCCCTCCAGGGAAGGTGACTCAACCTCCTCCCTGGGCAGCCTCTGCCAGTGCCCAATGACCCTTTCTGTGAAAAATTTTTTCCTAATGTCCAGCCTAAATCTTTCCTGGTGGAGCTTGAGGCCTTTCCCTCTCATCCTGTCCCCTGTCCCTTGGGAGAAGAGCCCAGCTCCCTCCTCTCTACAACCTCCTCTCAGGTAGTTATAGAGAGCAATGAGGTCTCCTCTCAGCCTCCTCTTCTCCAGGCTAAACACTCCCAGCTCTCTCAGCTGCTCCTCATAAGGAGTGGCTCTACCCCTCTAACTATCACTGCACTCCTTGTAAAGATGACCCTCCTTCTTCTTTTCCTGTAGCCCCTTCAGGTTCTGAAAAGCTGCTCTAAGGTCTCCCCAGAGCCTTCTCTTCTCCAGACTGAACAACCCCAGCTCTCTCATCCTGTCCTCATAAACCCCTGCATTATCATCATGGGCTTCCTCTGGGTTCAGTCTAAGAGGAGAGGTCCGTGTTCTTTCTGTGCTGAGGATTCCAGAACTGAATGCAGCACTCCAGGTGAGGTCTTGCAAGAGCAGAGCAGAGGGGGAGAATCACTTAAACCATTTGTTGATCTACCTGGCTAATGGAAGACCTTAATCATTTGTTGAAAAGAGATGTAAAAAAAGATTCCGTAGGAGTTTGAAAGGAAATTTTTTCCTTTTTTTTTTTTTTTTGTTAGTTTTGTACAGATGGCAGGAGAAACTTCAGTAATTTCAGGCTGTGACTTCATGGTATATCAAAGCCGTGTTACATATGCTTATTTTCAATGAAGCAAGTTCATTTCTGAAGAACTGATCCCTCCCTTCACCCCACCCCCTTTAAATATACTTCCAGTTCTTGATAAGAAAATTTATAAGCTTGATTTCTTGCATTGTGTGATAGAAACAGTGCATAAATTCAAGTGTTTTACCAGTTTAGAGTAAAGAGTGATAAAGACAGTAGCATGTGGTGCTTAATGAGAAGAAGTGACTGCAGAAGTTACTTATACTATTAGGTGAGAATAATGCAAATGATAAGAGGAAATGAAAGTAGCAACTACTAAAAGGGAGGGGGGTAGTGTCTCGCTAAAAAATAAAAAAATAAATGTATGTGGGTTTTTATATGTACCTATAAAAATAAAGGAAATTATGTACAAGTCAAATTGTAAATACTTACAAGACAATTAAATATGCAGTAGGAAGAAATAAATAGAACTATGATTTCCTTAAAGTCTCAGAATACTAAGTAGATTCTAGAAGACTGCAAAAATGATAATGCTGTGCTGTATTTAATATGGGTAAATTAAATGACCAGGATTATTATAGGCTTGCCAGACCAATATTAATCCTGGCAAGATAATGAAGAGCCTGATACAAGACTCAATTAATACAAAAGTAAAATAAGTTATAAAATAATTAGTGCCAATTGACATGCATTTATAGACAATAGATCTTCTTAAACTCATTTTATCTCCTCTGATGAGATAACACGTTTGGTTTGTAACTGTAGGGTTATTAATGCAGTGCAAGTATGTAGAGTATTTGACTTGCTACCATCTGGCATTTTTAGCTATGAAAAATAAGGAAATGTACAGCATGTTAACTGGATGGATAATAGTAATTGATAGGCCCAAATGTACTTATAAATCAGAAATCATACCTATGAAGTAGAAGAAAAATTAATTGAAGTATTGGAAAAAAAATCTGTAAATGTGAGTGACTGAGGTAATGGTAAATTTTTGGGAGAGGGAAGGAAAATGGAACTGTTTGATCATGCTGAATACATGCACAGTTACATGCTTGGAAATAATGAATGACTGTCATCTCTATTTGATTGGGTTTGGTAGTGACTCTAAAAAGTTGTGTCTTGATGGTACATGTAAGCTGTGTCTGTGTGTCTACTCTTTATACTATCATAGAATCATTTGAGTTGGAAGGGACCTTAAAGATCATCCAGTTCCAAGGCTCCTGCCATGGGCAGGGACACCTTCCACTGGATCATTAGGTCATCTTCAAGAATAAACTCAAGTCTAGCCTAGTAGGGTAGGCAAGCCAAAAAAATACATCTGCAGCTCTAGTTTGTTCTAGGTTGGCTTGTGTGTGTGTTTTGTCATTTATACAGAGATAATCTCTGTAAGCCCTTGGGACATGCCTGTATGTTTTTGTGCCTGACCACGGCACCATCCTGGGCTGCCCCAGCCAGGCACAGGGTGATGGCTGTGGAGCGCTGGCTGGGGAGGCTTGATGGGTGCAGGCATCTCTTGAGAGGGGCTGTGACGGGTGCATGTTTGTTCACAGCTACTGCTGTGAAGAGAGGGAAGTGTGATACAGGTGGGAAGGAAGGCATGGCTCCTGAAGTGGGGGTCAGATCCTTAATGGCCCTCATGAGGCTCAAATCTCCTGCCTATGGGCCCAGGACAGAGTTGAAATGCATCCTGCTCAGCTCCCCATCCCTTAGGAAATGGCAGTCCATCATCTATGCCCTGCTGCCGGTCTGGCTTCTGCAGCCTTGCTGCAATCAGACGGACTCAGTCCTTTAAATACACGTTGTGCATCCAAAGGGAAGATATTGGACTCCCTCTGCCTTGCCTCAGCCTTCCACACAGGCTGGTTAGATCTTGCTGTCTTTGAGTATGCCTGAAGACGTAAGGTTAGGCACCCAGGGTATTTACAAGCCAAATGAGGAAACAAGGAGTCCAGGTACCTTCTTGTGTATGGTAAACAATTCTGGCAGTACATGCTTCGTTTCTACCAATTCTGCTTTTAGGCTGGGGAGGTCAACATAGAATGGGAAGGCAAACTTCTAGGTTATGACACTTAAAGGTATGCATGAAAATGCTGCTCTGAGGCTGGCTTTATGGCTTTTGCTTTCTTCTGCTCATTGCTGGACAGGGAAGCAGAGCAGCCTAGTGGAAAAACCAGGCAGGTATGAGCAGGTTAATAGCCTGCTCACCCCCCTGATTTCCAGAAGATGCTTCACTGTGATCAGCATCATCTGATCCTGCTTGTGCTGTCAGATTGGCTGTTTTCCTGTTCAGATTGGTTGTTCAGTTTCATCTCTGTGGTTAATACTTAAAATACCATTATTACTTTTGACCTGAAATAATCTATATAGGCATACTAATATTTTAAAACCTTCTGTTCTGTATGGTGTGGTCTTACCCTGTATAGTTCATAAGAAGTCCATTACAGGCTCAGTATTATGTCCTTTCTAGGAAGCAGAGATAACTCCCAGTTTAAAAGGAAGACTGATTTCATATGCAAATTAGGGGAATAATGAGGCATCCAGAAAAAAAAAGAAGAATCAAAATGAAGGGAAATGTAGATAATCACTTTCAGTTGAAAAAGAGTTGAACTGAAAAGGATAGATAATTTGTTGTGAGGGTGGGGAGGCCCTGGCCCAGGCTGCCCAGAGCAGTGGGGGCTGCCCCATCCCTGGAGGGGTTCAAGGCCAGGCTGGAAAGAGGAGCCCCTGATCCAGTGGGAGGTGTCCCTGCCCATGGCAAGGGGTGGAACTGGACGGGCTTTAAGGTCCCTTCCAACCCTAACTATTCCACAATTCCATTACTCAACATTTGCACCAAAATCAGAGGAAGAGCAGTAGAAAGTAGCAGGAAAAAAATAATTTAAAAAATCATCCCTGCTTAAAAAAATTCAATTGTGGAAACAAAAAAGGCCATTTTTGGAGGAAAAAAATCACTGTCTGAAAATTTGGGGTGGAATCTACTTTAAGAGCTCCTACGTGGCTCAGGGCCGGCCGTATGCCGTGTGTCTGCAGAGGGATCGCACAGCTGGGGGCTGGCGTGCAGCCCTGCTGTCGCACAATTCTAGGATTCAGAGCTGAATTCCTCAGGTAAGCTTTTTCCAGGAATGTCTAACAGCGCAAATGAAGCAAATATTGCAACATTTTTTTTCATAGCTCTTGGCACTCTGGAGAAGAAAAAAGTCATTATCTAAGAAGCAAACAGACATCAAAGCAACAAGCAGGCAGTTGTAAAGGGTGAAGAAGGGGGCATCCTCCCCTGACCTGGTGTTTCCTCCTCTCTCCCCGCACTTACTCCCAGCAGGGCTGCTCAGGGGCTTCAAGCCACGCCAAGAGGAACCAGGCAGATGGGAGCTCTGTGTCCACCAAGGCTGCCTCCATCCTGCGCCCCAAACCTGCTAATGCCCTGGGGAGCCACAGTCCAACGATGCCCCTGCAGCCGACCCTTGGGCTGCTGTGCTGTTTATTCCATCCCCATGGGATAATCTAGCAGGTTAGCGGTGCAGTCGCAATTCTGTCCCAGTGTTAAATCTTGCCGGCACCTGGTTTTAGCAAGTTCAGCTTGGGCATCCAAATAATGGTCATCCAAGCAGAAGGGTCTTGCCTACAGGAGGCAAGAGGAGGCTTCCTGCGTCCTCACTGTGCTGACACCAAGGGAACCATCACAGCCCAACAAACCCACTGCCCTGCTGCTGCCACAGCCCCCCCAAAACCTCATCCATGCTGCAAACGCAAAACCAAATTCCACATCTTCCAAGTTCCTAGCACCACCCCTTTCCAAAAAGAGAGGGAGAAATAACTACCCTGCAGCAGCCAACGCGATGGCCAGAGGAAAAACTGCCTTTATGTAAAGACCAAGCCCTGCCAATTGCCCCCAACAAGGATTTCTTGTTCTTAGGCCAGAGCAGCCCTTGGCACTCAGCCTTTAACCGTTAAGCACCATCCTTGGCACAGGCACAGAGAAACAAGCTTTGAAGGCTTTCTCCAGTCCAGAGTAGCATGTATGGCCTGTGTCTGGAAAGAAGTTTAAATGGGAACGGTTTGTGGTATTTGGTATAGGAGCTTTCAGGTTTTTGAGAGTAAGCATATTCCTAAGAAAAATAGTCCAAGGTGCACAACGAGGACCAGGCAAGGGGTGAGCGTGAGCCTCGGAGGTGGCCCTGCCACAGCATCCTTGTCCTGTTTCCCACTGTCACTCTGGTGAGTGGCCAACTACAGCTCCCCTGGCAGCACAGGGTTGGTGGGACCACAAGGTTGGGAGAGGGGCAGCACGGAAGGAAGATGCATCCTGGAAAGGATGCCGTGCGGGATTTTTTTTTACTCTGTTTTTATAAATGGATTTTAAAAGCCTGGAAAATATCTTTTGATTTTGTGTTCCTACAGCATCCTACAGCTCTGGGTCCTCCATCCAAGGTCCCGCCAGATGGAAACTAGTCCTCAGCAGCCCTGCTTCCACAGCCCTGCCCTGGGGTGGAGGGGCAGTAGCTTTGGAAAAGCAAAATGCCCTTTTCCTAGTGCCAGTAAATAAGAGCTGTAAGACTTGAGCACAGCGCAGCTCGACTCAAACAGCAGCCCCCTGGGGCACCTTATGAACCAACGTCCACTGCCTGATGGTGTTTTTAGCAGGGCCATCTTGAACACAGCCCCTTTAATGATAAATATTCATCACTGACAGGATCCAGGGGGAGGCGCCTCTTTCACTAGCTTCTAGGAACAGGGGCTACAGAGTCAGCAAGACAAGGAGGAAACCACCCCAACAGCAATGTGGACAAGTCCCTCCCAATGCTGGCAGCCCCCTGACACTCAGCATCCTGGAAGCACCCAGAAAAAAAAGTAGTGCCGGCTGGAAAAGCAAAAGATTTGGGGAGGCTTTAGAGCCCTTGGCTCCGTGACACCCAGGGGACAATTGCTGCCTTGTATTTCGAAGTGTAAGGTCAGCAGTTTTGGAGCATGGATGAATGGCCATGAAGCTGCCTGCCTGCACTGCGGATGGGCAGCCCCAGCCAACTGCTGATGAAGGACATGGCTCCAGAAGGCTCCTCAGCTGGGACAGGGTCCAGGTGCTGCAGATGTGGCTTCTCTCCCACCAAAACCAGTGCAGGGAAAGAGGCCAGTGCTTCCAGCACAGGGAAAAGAAGAGGGAGCATCAGCACTCGCCTCCCGACGTGAGCCATCCACAAGTAGTTTGATCCCAGCAGGCTGGGAAGTAGGGTGATCTGCATCTCCAAAACCCTCTGACAGCGTCCCACCACCACAAGACTCTGAACGTCTCCACTGCAAAAGCTCCCTCCTTGTCAAGACCACATGGCACTGGCTTGCTCCTCTGCCAGGACCACTTTTCAGGCGTAGTGTGACTGTGCTCCCAGTGACACAGCGACGATTCACAACTGGTTTCACTCAGGGCTGCACCGGGAGAATCTGTTTCCATGGGAAAGTAAAAAACAGACTAACCCAAACCCAGATGCTGGACACAGCTCTGCAGCCTTCTGAGGAAAGCGAGGCACAGGCTCGCCTGACTCCCTGAGCACAGATTTCATGCTATTGCTACCACTGGGTGCCCTGGAAACTCTGTCACAGCATCTTAGCAAGCACCCCTCCCCTGCTGCCCTCAGCAACCAGCTGGCCGGGTGATGTCCCCCGGGGTGACACCCAGCTCAGCCCAGACACGACTGCTCAGCCATCCCAGATGTGCAGGTGCCAAGGGGGGCATTTCGGCAGCCTGAGGGCTCGGCACGTGCCACACATGCCGCTTGGTAACAAACCACAGGTAGAGGAGCGTGCCCAAACCCAGCCCGATAGAGCAGCTCTCTAGAGAGTGGAGAGGGTGTCCTCCAGAGACAGGCTCGCCTTGGAGCACCACGGGCATCTTTAAAGCACTCTTGCAACTGGAGCAAGAGGAAGGCACATGGAAAACGGCCCCCCTGAAAATCCCTTTCCAAGTTCAGCCCCATGTTTACACATCAAAATGAGTTAATATAACGAGGTGTCCAAGGCCAGGTAGGATGGGGCTTGGAGCACTCTGATCCAGTGGGAGGTGTCCCTGTCCAAGGAACGGGGTTGGAGCTGGATGGGCTTTGAGGTCCTTTCCGACCCAAACCATTCCGTGATTCTATGGTTCTATGATAATAAGAGGAGACCCCTGAAAAGCGCTCAAGCCAGGCACCCCCATTGTGGCCAAGTGTGCTGAAGACCCTGCCACAGCGCTGCCGGGAGCTGCCCCAGAACTCGAGGGCAGCAGGACACAGCAGTGGGCACTGAATCTGGTACCCGTGCTAAGCCTCATCACAACCTCAGGGACTGGTAAAGTCAGGGGAAGCCTTCTTCCCACCAGGACACCAGGGGCACCTGGAGCCCTGCCCCTCCACCTGGAGACAGCATAGAGGAGTGGAGGGGAAGGGGTTGGAAGGCACAACTTGAGTAGCGCAGGGAAAAGCCACAGGGAATCCCGAACAACCTGGAGAGGCCAACCTCCCCGTATTTATGGGTCTGGGGATGAGAATAAAAGCGAGGAGCTGCTGTGACCTTGACTGAGGAACACTCACCATTCGTGGACGACGTCAGGCAGTGGAAGATGGTACCAGAGGTACCTGGTACCAGAGGTACCTGGAGAAGGTTCTGCCAGAGGTCTGCTGTGTTCCCACCGTTCACCAACCATTGCTGCAAGAGAGACTCTGCCCTTGAGCAGGGAGGCGACAGGCAGCCCTGCGCCCCCCACCCCACACGGCTTTGGCACCGAGCAGCCCCCGTGATCACCAGCACACGTCCTTCCCGGCCAAGAGCTCCCAGGCACGTGCTTTTCTTGAGAAACTGGGTTTGGAAAGTAAATATTGATAGTGGCTTTTAGCTACTGTTGCTCCAACGGCAGAAAACCAGAAGCTCTTTATTCTCTTTAAACCCGGCCCAAGCCCCATGGGGGATGCGCGCTCCCCTCGCCTCCGCTGGCCTCGCCTGCTGCCCGGCCAGGCTATTTGAACGCTTCCACATGATTTCTAACAGCTCAGAAGATTTTTGTAACGTCTTCTATTACTGTTACCACTCCCCACCAAAAAGAAGATGAAAAATGAGGGCAAGAAGCATCTGGTGAAGCAAGCCTGGAACTCCCCAGCTCCATGAAACTGCTGCCTAAACACCACGTTCGAGCTCTTCCTAAGCCAATGACGTGGTAACAGGGCTCTGAACAGAGAAGAGTGCTGGAACCTGCTGGCCACGCAGCCTTCAGCGCTCGATCATCCTGCAGCTTGGAAAGCTTAAGCTTTGAAAATCACCAGTTGGAGCCCATCTGGGTTAGGAGAGAGAGGCTGTGCCCGATTCCCAGCCCAAAGGAACAGAGCCAGAGAGCAAACCTGCTGGTGCTGAGGAGCTGGTGCCCAAACCAGCCCACTTCGAGGGGGTTTGCTCAGCCTGGCTGTGCGGGTCCTGCAGGCTGCAGCCCCTCAGCAGCTGGAGCTCCTTTCATAGAATCCTAGAATCACCAGGTTAGAAGAGACCCACCGGATCATCGAGTCTAACCATTCCCATCAACCACTAACCCATGTCACTCAGCACCTCGTCCACCTCTCCCTTAAACCCCTGCAGGGAAGGTGACTCAATCTCCTCCCTGGGCAGCCTCTGCCAGTGCCCAGTGACCCTTTCTGTGAAAAACTTTTTCCTGATGTCCAGCCTGACCCTCCCCTGGAGGAGCTTGAGACCATTCCCTCTCGTCCTGTCCCCTGTCCCTTGGGAGAAGAGCCCAGCTCCCTCCTCTCCACAACCTCCTCTCAGGGAGCTGGAGAAAGCAATGAGGTCTCCCCTCAGCCTCCTCTTCTCCCCTTTGTGACAGGGCAGAACATTGCCAGCCCCAGGGAAGGTGTTTAGCTGTTCTGCAGCTGCTCCGTGCAGCAAACTCATGAGGAGATGGATTTCAAGAGCTCGGAGCTGCTGCCAAGCGCCCAAAGCACCCTGGGTGGGGGTGACATTGTTGTCCCCTCTCCCAGAGGGGATCCACCTGCTGAGCAGCTCTCTGCACCCTGGGGGTGCACTGAACCCCTTCTGCGGCACAGCGAGCAATCCACAGCACCCATGGAACGAGCTTCCTCTGCTAAAAGCCAGGCTGGAAAACAAACCAGGAATAAAAATACCCCCCTGTTGTCTCGCTAAGGCTGAAGCAGCTGCCCCTACCCCCGTGCTAGTCCAGACTCACGCTGGTGGAGAAGAAGAGGAGCCCCAGCACAGTGACACGGAGCGCGATGATGCCCAGCAGCAAAACCAGCATCTCGGCGGTGGCGGCAGCAGCTCTGGATGGGGAGAGGATGTGGAGGGTGAGAGGGGACACAGTGGGAACCTTGGGCCGCTCTGGACGGTGAGCCCAGCCCCCCGAGCAGGATCCCAGCCCCCGGGGACCCCCGGGAAGGGTTTCCAGGAGGGAGAAGGGGGCTCCTACCCCGCTCCCCGCCGCAGAGCTCCCCACTCTGCCCTCCCGGGGACCCAAAGGGGCCTCCGGGTCTGACTCCCCCGGGGCTTCCCCAGCCCCGGCAACCCCCAGCAGGGTCGGACCCGGCCCGTCGCCCCCCTCTCCCTCCCCAGCCCAGGTGGTTAGAGACTTTCTTGGCCAATTAGACTCTTGCAAGTCTGTGGGGCAAGTCTTGCTGTGCACTGATGCTCTGAATAAAGGCTCAAGTGCTGGGGCTGAAAACAAGAAATGTAGTGTTTGAAGATAAGTGATTTGCTGTCTGCTTCTGTTTTATGAGGGAGATGTCTTGCCAAATTCTTTGATTGAAATTAATGTGATCTTTAAACCTCAAGAAGCCACGTTCTATCAAAAAATGGCCTACTGCGACATCTCAGGTATGGCTCCTTCACCTCCTGTTGGGCACGGGGAAGGCAAGACACAGTCTTCCAGCCCACTCTGCTCTAGTAGAATTGCTAGGAAGGGTTAGCCTGTGGTTTCCTGGAAGCCTCCTGTCCAAGACCAACCCTCAGCATTCCTGACTACAAGCTTGGATCACTCATCCCAGAACAAGAAAAGCATGGGTTTGCCAGCGTTTGCTCTGCTGTTAGGTGTCTGTGAAATTCAGAGACTATCGTGGAGGCATCCTGGAAAATCCAGGATAACAGAAGGAATTATTATACTGAAACATAATCTCTCCCCAGGCCATGAAACCAGGCTGCCCTTATTCATTGAAGCAGAAGGTGTTGAGCCCCAGCTTCACTTAAACCTCGAGGAGCTGGACATTGGGAAAGGTTTTTCTTGGATCAACCCACAGCTATGAGGTGAGCAGTTAGGGGTTCGCAGGGGATGGGGTGGATCTTGATGTCTCCCTGGGCCAGCCTCATGGATCTGCAGGGTTTCTGGCAACTCAAGCGGAGAATAGCGACATAATAATCATATCGAGGGGGGGGTCACAGAATGTGGATGGTTTTTTTTTGATGGGATTTTAAATGTGCATGTATTGTTCATGAAGCCCTAATCCCTGCCTCTGGGCAAACTCCCATTGAGATCAGCTGGGAGACTTCGTGCAAAAGCAACACTGGGTCCAAGAGCCACTTCAGCCTTGGTACCACTCAGGCTCTAAAGGAAGAAAATCATTTCTGGAAAGAGGCAAAGAAAGTTTCTACATATTTGCACACACCCCTCTACTCTCAAGTCTTCTGCAAAAGAAACAAGATAGAGGAACTGAAAGAGGTAGAAGATGAGGTGGTACATCATTTCAAAAGCTTGAATGTGGTGGAGAGGGACACATTAAGATGTTTTTTTACCAAAGCATGGTGCTTTGCACTTTTATTGCTGATACTTTATTGATTCTCTCTATACCGATTTATTATTTTCATTACTTGAGAAAATGTGAGTAAGTAGGTGATACTCTTAGTGCTGCACTAAGCAGCAAGGCTGGAGATAAACCTCGGCGTATGGTCCCAGAGTGCAATTTATAACTAAGGTGTGAAACAGATGAGAGGAGAGAGCAGTTTTCAAGTTACCTTTGCAGACTTGGAGCATGGGAATATTTTCAACAGCAGCTGCAAGATTAAAAATTAGGGACATCTCTCTGCTTCTGTCTCAGCTTTTCTGACAGGAGAAAAATTAGGAAACAGAGGTCCAAAGTAGAGAGATTAGCCCATGGAAATGGCAGGGTTTCCCTCTGCAACAATGAGTGATGTCCTGGCTCTGCTCTGGGGAGCTTTGTTGGTAATAGTGTACAAGCAGATGTGGATGTTGGATGTTCCTTGCCTGACATGAAAGAGGTGAATCTAAAAAAACCCTGTGGGACAGTGTCATTGCCTCAAGGCAGCTGATTCCCAAGAGTTCAACAAAACAGACTTGGTCTTGAATTTGCAGTTCATTCTCATAATGGTAAATTCATTTGTGGTAGCTGTGCCTATTTAGAATCATAGTATCACCAGGTTGGAAAAGACCCACCGGATCATCGAGTCCAACCATTCCCATCAAGCACTAAACAATGTCCCTCTGCACCTCGTCCACCCGGCCCTTAAACCCCTCAGGGAAGGTGACTCAACCTCCTCCCTGAGCAGCCTCTGCCAGTGCCAAATGACCCTTTTACGTGAAAAATTTTTTCCTAATGTTCAGCCTAAGCCTCCCCTAGTGGAGCTTGAGGCCATTCCCTCTCGTCCTGTCCCCTGTACCTTGGGAGAAGAGCCCAGCTCTCTCCTCTCTGCAACCTCCACCCCCAGGTCCTTCTCCTCCAGGAAACTTTCCAGTTGTACCCCAATTGCAGGACCCAGCATTTGGCCTTGTTAAACCTCCTGCCCTTGGTCTCAGCCCATGGATCCAGCCTGTTCAGATCCCTTTGGAGCCTCCCGACCCTCCAGCAGATCCACACTTCCATCCAGCTTGGTATCGTCCCCAAACTTGCTAAGGGTGCACTCAATGCCTATTTAGGGAAGAGAAATTCTTTGGAGTACATGGTGCTGCTCTGCATCTCCCACTCCTCCTTTGATGATGCTGAGAAAAGGCTGAGAAACTGTCACATTGAAGGAATAGTGGAAGAAATCTGAATTGTGTCCTGTAGCAGAGCTGGGAGGCAAGCACCAGCACTCAACCTCTTCTGCCTTCTGCAGATGTGGAGTGTTTAATTAAACACAAGTCGTACTTCTGTAGAAAAGAAGACTTAATGTATTTCTGGTTCTGTTTTCTTGTAGGTGATCCTGTTTAACAAAGGACCCATTCAAGCTTCCTTCACTTTGCCGCGTCCAAGTACAACTGTGGCCTCCTGCTTCAGCTTTGACCCCAAGGAGGGCACCATTCCGCCAGGTGGGCTCCAAGCCATCATGATCTCCTTCAGCCCCACCTTCCTGGGGAAGTTCAAGAGAAGATTCAAGATTAAGGTGTCCCCTGAGTTTGTGAATTTGACTGCCAAGTAAGGAGGGATACAGGAGCTCTGTGAGCACGTTTGTAGCAGCCTCTGGGTAATGACCTCCCACCAACCACATTCCAAGGGAGGTTCAGGCTGAACATTAGGAAAACTTTTTCCCGGAAAGGGTCATTGGTCACTGGCAGAGGCTGCCCAGGGAGGGGGTTGAGTCACCTTCCCTGGAGGGGTTTAGGGGACAGGTGGATAAGGCGCTGAGGGACATGGTTTAGTGATTGATGGGAATGGTTGGACTTGATGATCCTGTGGGTCTTTTCCAACCTGGTTATTCTATGATTCTATGATTTCTTGGATTTACAGTAGGCAAAGGGAAGATGGGGACAGAAGGTGGCTGTTAAAGAGAGATGTCATTGCATAAAACAATTTGCTTTTCTTCTTGGTCTGATTTCACCTCTCCTGTTGAGCAGAAGGAGCTGTGTTCACAGCTGAGGTCTCCAGCTGGAAAAGCTCTAGTACCTGTGAACTGCACAGCATCTGCTGGGCCATGTTTTGTCCTCAGCTTCCCATTGTGGAGTTGAGCTTATTTTGTTGACATCAACAGTTTTCCTCAGGATTTGCACTATTGTTGCCGAGGCTAAAAATTGATCCCTTAATTTTAATACAATGTTAAGTAGATCATTGGTCCAACTCTGCTTTGATTTAGCTCGTATGTGCTCTGATAGCCGCACAACATATTTAACAAAGCAGATCTTGTCAGAAGACTTTTATTATCCCAGAGACCGCGCTCTACATGTGGACCAGCAGAAGAATAAGGGACAAATCATCCCTTTCTTACCGTGGAAGGAGAACGTGAGGACTGTTGGGGCCCTAGCGGTACTAAAGGAATACGAGTCAGTTGGGTGATTACCTTGAACAAGTTGCCGAGGTCACAAGATAAGGAACAATGTAACTAAGCAACTGACTTGGAGTCAGAAAGGTTAGGTGGAGTCAGAATGTGTGTTTTGATAATGTAATTGGGTACTAACCAATGGATTTAAAAGTAAGAAGTAGTTATTAACCAACGATTAGATGACTAGTGAGCAAAGCTTGTATGAGATCATATATAAGTGTATGCAGCCTGTGAAATAAACAGATTGAATCTGCATCACATTGATGTGTCTGTGATTCTTCCCGGGCTCGCCACGAAACAAATGGACTCCGACAGAGGACACCATGCATTCATTACTGATGGGTTTTTTTGAGTGACGGTTTTTTGGAATGATGGCTTCTCTTCTCTTCCACCAGGTCGACTTCTGTTCCAATGCTGTGAAGAGATATCACCTGGCACTTACGGTGGATGTGGAGGGTATTGCCAAGAACGTATTATCATTGCCTCTCACCGCCAGGTATTGGAGCTTTCCTTGCAGCTTACCCTCTCTCCTTGTGCACCCACCACCAGCACAATGCCTTGCACGCAGTTTTCTGGCTCCAGCTTCCAACAAGAAGTGGGTGACACTAAGCAGGTTGGAAGTGTGGATCTGCTGGAGGGTCGGGAGGCTCCAAAGGGATCTAAACAGGCTGGATCCATGGGCTGAGACCAAGGGCAGGAGGTTTAACAAGGCCAAATGCCGGGTCCTGCAATTGGGGCACAACAACCCTGAGCAGCTCCAGACTAGGAGAAGTCTGTCTGGAAAGCTGCCTGGAGGAGAAGGACCTGGGGGTGTTGGTTGACAGTGACTGAACATGAGCCAGCAGTGTGCCCAGATGGCCAAGAAGGCCAGTGGCATCTGGGCTTGGATCAGACACGGCGTGGCCAGCAGGGCCTGGGAGATTCTTCTCCCTCTGGTCTCAGCACTGGTGAGACCGCTCCTGGAATCCTGGGGTCAGTTGTGGGCCCCTCACCACAAGAAGGATGTTGAGGCTCTGGAGCGAGTCCAGAGAAGAGCAATGAAGCTGGTGAGGGGGCTGGAGAAGAAGAGGAGCGGCTGAGAGAGCTGGGGGTGTTTATCCTGGAGAAGAGGAGGGTGAGGGGAGACCTCATTGCTCTCTCCAGCTACCTGAAAGGAGGTTTGGGATGCAGTGAGCCTACTGAAAGCTGGTGTATGGTTCAGTTAACAAAGGCCCATGCAAATGTGGAAGGGGCTTGTGGCACGACTGGTGAGGGAAAAATCAAGGTAAGATCTCACATAGGGGAAAACAGTCCTTGATGTGGAAGGTGAGCTTGAGTTTCTCTGCTTTCTCTTGTGCTTTTGAACATTAACTTTCTCAGAGCTAATCCAAACTGGATTTTTCTGGCTGCAGCCAGGTTAAGTCCTGTTGTGCTGCAGTGGGTATCTGTTTAATTACAAGAGGAATGAGTATCCTTCTCCCAGAGAGAGCTGTTCAGTCAGTGCCTGGACAGCTGTTTTGTAAAACAAGTGAAGATGGGAACAGACCCAAGGAGATGGAACTGGGGGAGGGTGGTCATGCGCTTGCATAAGGCAGATGGTGGCTGGTGCTCTCCATCACGGGAACAAGTGGCTGAATTTTCAGGAAGGGCAACAGGCTGGAGAAGTGGAGCTGTGAGAACCTCGTGAGGTTCAACAGGGCCAAGTGCAAGGTCCTGCATCTGGATCGGGGCAATCCCCGATGTCAGTACAGGGTGGGGGGTCATGTGATGGAGAGCAGCCCTGCAGAGAAGGACTTGGGGTGCCGGTGAGAAGCTCGACATGAGCCGGCAATGTGCGCTCACAGCCCAGAAAGCAACTGTATCCTGGGCTGCATCAAAAGCAGCGTGGCAGCAGGGCGAGGGAGGGGATTCTGACCCTCTGTACCACTCTGGTGAGAGCTCATCTGGAGTCCTGTGTCTGGTTCTGGAATCCTCAACATAAGGAGGAGATGGAGCTGTTGGAATGGGTCCAGAGGAGGCTACAGAGATGATCCGAGGGCTGGAGCACCTTCTATATGAGGACAGGCTGAGAGAGTTGGGGTTGTTCAGCCTGGAGAAGGCTCTGAGGAGACCTCCTAGCGACCTTCCAGTACCTGAAGGGGCTCCAAGAAATCTGGCGAGGGACTGTTCACAAAGACTTGTGGTGATAGGACGAAGGGGAACGGGTATAAACTGGGGAGGGGAAGATTTAGGCTAGACATGAGGAAGAATTTATTCACCATGAGAGTGGTGAGACACTGGAAGAGGTTGCCCAGGGAAGATGTGGCTGCCCCATCCCTGGAGGGGTTCAAGGCCAGGTTGGATGAGTAAGGAGTTTGAGGTGGTTTATTGCCATAGGGGTATCAAATGTCTGTTTGGCAGTGACAAATGTGTTATGGTCCATTTCATGCTATTCAGGGGGTTAAGCAAACTCTGCATTCTCTCAGGATCTCTAATCCCTTTTGGTCATCTCTGCCTAGGTGCATAGTCCCTCCGCTGCGAGTGCTCAACCCTTTTATGATGCTTGAACGGTGCTTCCTGAAAGTCCCCTCTCAGCAGACCCTGATCCTTGTGAACGACAGCAATCTCCCAGGCTGCTTCAGGGTTCTTCCTCAGGTTTGACACCTCCTGCCTTCAAATGTTATTGAGGGGGCTGTTAGAGAAAAAATTAAGAAGGGTACAAGACCTTGGTGAATTATATTGAGATTGATTCCTAAGTTCATATTCCTACCTCAATATAAACTCTTTAGGAAGCAGGTTATCTCTTAACCTTCAGGATGCCTTCATACAGGAGAAATTAGAGGGCTGTGAAAAGCTGCTGCGAGGAGGCTGCCAGCACAGACGTGGGTATTTGTGGATGCAGCAGCTTCTGGACCCCCTCGGGATGCTAAGCCAAAGCTGGTCTTGCACCTGATTTTGTGCCTTTCTGCTTTCTCCTAAAGATTTTTTTAAATCTGTTAATTGCCACTCCGGTAGGTGTCCAGAAGTTTAACGCTTCCTCTGAATCCGAGTTTGATTCTTTCCCTTATAGGAACACAAGGCTACTGCTCCTGTGCAATACTCCAGCTCCGTGATGTGCGGCATTATCCAGCCTCACAGCTTGGTGGACATCCCATTTACCGTGGCAGCCCAGGTGATGGGAGAGCAGCACACGGTTCTTCAGGTCGCAGCATGTGGGGGTGAAGCATTCCCACTGGTGAGTGCTAGAGGAGACGGGAGCTGCTGCGTGACTCTTCTGGGGGGCCAAAAGCGTGTAGGGATTCTTCCTGGGGAAATGAAGACTTGTAATACACAGCTGGTGTGGATAAGGACCAAGGGGATTCATGGCATGAGCAACAGCCAGTGCATAGAGAAGAGGAAGAATGGTGTTCTCTTAGGTCTCCTTGTCTTCCTTCTCCCAGAGGGATGCATATCCATCATGATGCATGGCTTCAGCTACTTAATTTTGAGGTACCAGCCTTAACAGGTGAATTTTGGCTCGCTCTTGCACAGTGTCCTGCCGAGGGATGAACATTTCTGGATGCTGCCTCTCCTGTCTGAGTTGTTTAAGTTTCTAGCGAGACTTACAGCTGTTGCTGCTGTTTCCTGGAGTCAGACAGCCTTGGAGGTTCGACGTCACAGAGGCTGGTTTCTTTTGTGGTTAAATCATACTCTGTGCCCTCAGTGAACTGTGCTGCATCTTGTCAGCATCGGGAGTTTTATCCATCCAGATCCCACTGAGGTGTTTGGAATCGATGAAATTAAGCCAGGCTGGATAAATCCCCTTTTTATTTTTAATGATGTGAGAAGGTGGTTTAGCAAAGCGATGTGCATTCCTTCTCTGTGCCAGTTCTGCAAGAAGAAAATTTTCAGGTCTCAGACTGTCAAAAGGAAAACCAAAATGCTGCTTGAACGATGTAATCGTTAAAGTCTGTTACTCATATCATACCAGGAGCACAATTAGCAGCAAATGACTGGCAAGATCCCTAATACCAAGAACCTGCCTTGTTCCTGGCTTGTGCCAGTTTCCAACGGGTTGGCTTTGAGGGTATTAAAATTCCTCTCCAAGTGTGGCTGTGGAGCAGCAGAAATCAGGGAGAGTGGTTTGGGGCAAGAGTAAAGCAGGAAAAGGGCTGGGAGCAGGCACAGGAGAGAGAAAGCAGAGCTAACACATGGAGAAGCTGTGGACAAGCAAATATGAGAACCTGTGCTTCTTCATCTACTGATAAGGGGAGATGGTGGCTTTCAGGTGTGACCACTCCAGGTCCCACACTTGCTCCAGGCCTTCTGTTTCAGGGTTACAGCACTGCAAACTTCAAAAAGCTGTAATGATCCTTTAGTCTAGGAGCACTCTTGGAGCTGTCTGACCTTTTTAAACTTTCCCTGTTCTTTTTGATGTCTCCCACCCGCTTCCTGGAGCAGGGAGTCCACGTGGTGAGCATCGTAAAAGGACCAGTTGTCTACGTCCATCCAAACCAGATAAATTTCGGCAAGATCCAAGTTCTGCAGGATGTTTCCCAGACTCTCTACCTCTCCAATCCGACTCCCACACCTGCATCCTTCTGGGCAGAGATGGCAAGTATCTGTGGGGCTATTTTCCAACAAAAAAGACTGGTCCATAGCAGCCTGTGACTTGATTTTTATATACATTTCCTTTGGTTTGGGGGGTTATTATAATGCTTCCTATGATTTCAAAGTGCAACTTGGTTTTCTGATGCCGTTCTCCCTGGTTGGATCTCGGCGTTGCCAGCCTGACAGATAGAATCCCAAGCTAACATCTCCTGGATCAAACACTCGCTTGGATTGTGTCAGGCCTCCAATCACTCAAAAAACCTTTAGGGACAAGAATCTTCTTGAGATGGTTCTTCCTTTTCCTTGCTGCAAAGAGGGTCCCCAGTGCTCTGACACCTGGATTTTTTGATAGAAAGGGGAGGTTAGTCCTACCTTAAGCATTTAGAATCATAGAATCACCAGGTTGGAAAAGACACGTTGGATCATTCCTATTCTAAAACTATTCCTATCAAAACTGTTTAGGATAGTTTGGGGGATTTAAATAGGCACCCATGAGGCATCCACCAAAGCAGGGGTGTTGCAAGGAGCCTGGTGCTTGTTCAGTGTGTCCCGTGCTCTGTGTAGCCACAAATTTGCTCTGCAACGGAGGGCACAGTGTCAGCATTATTCGTGGCATCATCCTTTGCCCCCTCCTTCACCTCTTTGCTTGCAGGCTCACAGCAAACATACATTTTGTAAGCCACATCGTCTTCTATACCTCTTGGAAAGAAAATAACTGCTCCAGGAACAATTAATATCCTGGTCATGCTCAGATTTACAGGGTTAAACATTGATTCCGGATCAGCCTGCAGTCAGAGTTTCTTGCCATGAAGGAATCGGTTTCCACTGAACATTAATTTTATTTCTCGTCAAGCTCCAGTTATTCATCTCTTCTTCTTCCTGCCTCAGCAGTGAGACCTGATTTTGCTGCTGGGTTCATACTGGGGAAACTTCTGTTGATCCAATGTTCTTGCTGTGCATCTGTCTGTATTTGACAGGAATGGTTGGACTCGATGATCCGGTGGGTCTTTTCCAACCTGGTGATTCTATGATTCCTAAACCACCAACCAGTTGCCCCATTCAAGCAAAGGGGCGATGAGGACTCTTTGCTCCCTAAGGGATGGGAGAATGAGTAGAATATAGAGGTGCAAGGGCCTAACATTAAGGTGAGTGGTGCCTGGATCACTAGATGATCACCAGCTCCCAAACAGCATCTTCAGAAGAAGGCAGCTGAGAGAGCTTCCTAAGGAGAAAGTGAATCAGCTTCCCTGGACGGGTTTAAGGGGATGGGTGGATGAGGTGCTGAAGGACATGGTTTAGTGTTTGATAGGAATTGTTGAACTCGATGATCCAGTGGGTCTCTTCCAACCTGGTGATTCTATGATTCTATGAAATGACAGTGAACGTCTTCCTCCATCTCCTTCCTTAGCACCAGATGCAGTGAGACCTGCAGGCAGCACCTCCCAAAAACTATCGGAGCACACAGCAAGAAAGGCTGGTGATGCTCTGTCCACAGTGGCTGGGATGATGTTTCTTCACGAAGTTTTTGCCTTGCTGTCCGCATTCAGACCAGCTACTGGATGGACATAAGCTTGAGGTGGCCAAGGTCTTGCTCTTGCTGAGGGTTGGTGCTAGGTCAGCCTTTTTGGAGGTGGCTTTATTGCTGAGTGCACAGTCAGATAATGGCATTGGAATGCTGGGAAAGGGCAGCTCCCGTGACAATTTCCTTCTGCTTCTTTTCTAGCCTGACTCCCTTCTGTTACCGCTTCAAGGTAACAAACAAAGGGCGACGCACCCATCTGCTCTATTGGAAAATGGAAGGGACTTCCACGTTTCACCAGCGTCATCGTCTCCCGGCCCTCAGTAGCACCAAGGATAAAGGTTCCTCCCAGAACTCCAAATCTGCCTGCCCTGCGTTTAAGCTTCAACCACTGAGGATGGAATTGATGCCAGGCAAGAGCATGGAGGTGGTGCTGGAATGCTTCTCCAGCACTCCGCAGGTGAGGTCCCTCACAGGAGCTGAGTCTTTCCCGTTGAATCATCTCCACTGGGGCTTCTTCACTAACCCCTTAACGTTTGCCTGAGAAGATGTCAAGTGCTTTCCAGGCACTGTTTTAAGGACACAAGTTACCACAGCAGCACCAGCTGCTTTCCTTGCTGGCTACCATCAGTTTCTAAGGCTTTTTCATATTTCTTATAGCTACAGCAAACAGGACTTGCTGGTACTAAAATACAGGCTGAGGGAAGCATTGCTCCTTCAGGGAGAGACACCAGGTTACGAGGTGTCATGTGCTGAGGCAGAAAGGAAAGACAGAGAAAATAAATTACTCTTAGACTAGGAGCACAGGGAGAAAGTGAATTAAGAAAAGCAAGTTAGTCTATCTGGGAGGAGCAGTGAATGAAATAAAACCCTTCTGAAGGGAGGGAGTGTCTGGGCGCAGCAATATTTTTCCTCTGTAGACAAACACAGGCAGAGGGCTTGTCTAGCACTGAGTCCTGGAGAAGAAAAATGAGCATGGTGTTAGCTTTAATGACCAATGTGATGTTCTCCATGTGGGAAACTGTTCCCAGGGATCATCTGGAGAAGCTGCTGTCTAACCCTCATGTGCATTCTCTGGCTCTAGGATCACTGGGCTCAGATGTTTAAGCAAATATAAAATAAATATACATTAAGCTCCTGCCGATCGTTGTGATTTAGAAGGTGTTTTAAAGGGTTGCCTCAGTGGTAGTTTGAGGAAGAGCTGATTACTCCCCTAGTTGACTGTGAAGCAAATGTCCCTGTGTGGTTCTGAACTCCAGGGTTTCACTGAAGAGGAGTTAAAGGTACCAGAAAGGAAATACAATGGTCACGGCACCATCAAGGGTGTCTCACCTGGGAAGCTAAAAGGGCTGAGCACAACCAGCTCCTGCAGTTGAAGCCAAGACCTTGGGAGTGGGCTTTGCACCTTCCTTGGTTCTGGAGAATTTAATACTCTTCAGGCTGGTCAGAAGTGCAGCTTCCTGCATTGCACGTGCCACACAGGTGATTTTGAAGGCTGTAGACTCTGAGGAGTGGTCGTACCAGAGGGAAGAGTGAGAAGTGTAGGGAGGAATTTGGGGAAGTGAAACCATGAGAAGTCAGGAAAAAGTCTTGACTAGAATTGCATCCATCTTAAGTAGAGGGTTTCCCTGTGAAGTACAAGACCTCTATTTCCTAGGGAGCTTTCTTTTAAAACTGGCTCTCGGAGGGCACAGTTCATCCTAGAAATGAGTGATCCCACTTTACTGGGAGGCAGGCTGGCTATCTGAGGCTTTTCCATGTATCCTTTCCACAAAGCTTCCAAGGGAGAATTTGCTGGCATTGATCCTTCTGCCACCTGTGTCCCTAAATATAGTTATATAATTTTTAATCAGTTCCAGCAGCTTTCTGTAAGCACTATGTTAGCAATGGGGTATCACAGAATCACCAGGTTGGAAAAGACCCACAGGATCATCGAGTCCAACCATTCCTATCAATCACTAAACCATGTCCCTCAGCACCTCAAAACATTGTTTGGGGCAGAAATTATTATAGCTGTAGACAGCACGTGGCTCACAAGTGAGTTTGTGGATGTTAGGGTGTAGTGTGTTTGAGTGCAGAATAAATAGGATGCAGCCTAAAAGAAGAGGGAGCTATTGAGGAACTGTGGCTGTAACTATAAGGCAGTAATACCTGCTGATGGTTGATGGCCAAGGTCCCAGGTCCCAAGGTCCCGTTTCATCCAGGCTATCAGTATCCTTTATGCCCGCAGATGAGCAAATGCAGCGTGTTTTCTAGATGCCCTGCTCACACCCACTGGCTGACAACTGGCTGACAACTGGCTTACACACAGGTGGTGAAAGAGCGGATGCTGTGTCATGCTTTCGTGAGGAACAAGTCAGGAAAGGTGGAGATAATGCAGGTGGATGTCACATGTGAGTTCGTTGCACCTGTTCTGCAAGCGTCCTCCAGAGAAGTCACTTTCCAGGTGATGAAGGTAAGGCTCTGGATTGCATCCTGGCTGTTAAAAGCGTGGCTGGTGACTGAAAGCTGGCGGGGCATGTGTGCACTTGTCATAGAATCATAGAATCACCAGGTTGGAAAGGACCCACTGGATCATTGAGTCCAACCATTCCCATCAATCACTAACTCCTGTCCCTCAGCACCTCATCCATCCCTCCAGGGAAGGTGACTCAACTAATTAGTGCAAACTAATAAAAATAGAGATGAAAAATTTGAAATAGAACGATGCCCAAGGCTGCTTTACAATGTTTTCTCTCATCTTCTATTTCTGTAGCAACCCAGTGATGTCCTGACTCTGCAGTACAAGCCTCTTTTGTTAAAAAACCTCACACCCCTGCCACTCAGCACTGTGCTGGCTGTCGAGCAACCGTTCTCTATCTGCGATGCGGACCAGCAGCCCCTCCCTGCAGACGTTCAGGTGAGCAGCCACGGAGCTTCCTGCTGGTGGAGATTGAACAGGCGAGCGTGGTGAAGCGTTTCTGCTGGGAGGACCTCTGGCAGAGAAGTTTCTTTTTCGGATTCAGCAGTAGACTGGCCTGGACTAAATTACAGAATCACAGAATTGTTTAGGTCAGAAGGGACCTTAAATCCCATCCAGTTCCGCTTCCCTGCCACGGCAAGGTCACCTTCCACTTGATCAGGTTGTTCATAGCCACGTACAACATGGTCTTCGACACTGTGTTTGAAGCTGCTGAAGGAAACTAAAGATCATCTGAAGTGGGGAAACATCCTGGCTCTAAAATATGAAGAGGAGGGAGAAGGCAGCTGGGTCTGGCCAAGGCTGTTTTCCTGGGATCCTACAATTTGCTTTCACTTTCCCTTGTGAAAAGAGCAACTCCAGCTGTGGTCGGGGTAGATGGTATCTCTTGGAAGACATCCCAGCACCCAAAATTGTGAATTCATCCTCATGGAGGTCCCACTTTGAGCATTTACGCATTTTATGCCATCAGACCTTGGGAATTCATCACACTGGTGGTTAATACTCTTCATCTCCTTGCAGCATGTGAAGCTGGAGGCAGGAGAGGAACTTCATCTCTCCATTGCATTTCATCCTGCCTATGAAGAGGATCTGAAAGTCCGGGAGGTGGAGAAGGCTCTGACGATACAGTTTCTAGAGCACCCTCACAAGGAGCAGATCACGGTTCGGGGAGAAGTCTTCTTTCCGAATCTCCATATCCCAACCACAGCCGTGGACTTTGGCTGCATCTTGAACGACACCGAAGATGTGCGCTATGTCAAGATGACCAACTGCAGCCCGCTGCCTGTGCGGTACCACTGGGTATTCGTGACAGACAGCCTAGAGAGCCAAATGAGGTACCTTCACCCTTTCCTTGAAGCTTCTCTTCCTGATGTCCTGTTTGTCCCCTGCAAAGCCCAAGGCTGTTTTCCTGGGATCTGACAAATTGCTTTCAGCTTTCCCTTGTGAAAAGAGCAGCTCCCAGCTGTGGCCGGGGTAGATGCTCAGGGAGCAGGCGATCTCCACCAGTTTGATGCTGGAAAGTCTCAATGTTCTCCAGATAAGCCGGGGCCACAAGACCATTCCCCATAGCCCAGAGACCTTTCCAGATAGCCCAGAACTTAGAATCCCGCTTTAGTGCTGGAGCTTTAAAGCCACGCTTAGACGCCTGGACAACCAGACCTACAGGGACCTCTTTTCCTTCTCTGCCAACCCAATTTGTTGTCATCTTATCCTAAGAACATAGGCTGGCACTGCCACTGGAATGATGTGCTGCTGCCTCAGTTATAGAATCACAGAATCACTAGGGAATGGCCTCAAGCTCCGCTGGGGGAGGTTCAGGCTGGACATTAGGAAAAAAATTTTCACAGAAAGCGTCATTGGAAGGTTCAGGCTGGACATTAGGAAAAAATATTTCACGGTAAGGGGCATTGGACACTGGAAGAGGCTGCCCAGGAAGGGGGTTGAGTCACCTTTCCTGGAGGTGTTTAAGGCTTGGATGGATGAGGTTCTGAGGGACATGGTTTAGTGATTGATGGGAATGGTTGGACTCGATGATCTGATGACCCTGAGGAGCTGTTTCCAGAACGTTGTGCTCCCTCATCACTAGGTGAAAACATCTGATAGACAATTTTAGATCATCCAGTAGCCCAGTATCCAGTTATGCTTCACTCTAGGGCTTGTCTCAGTTACTTGGAGCCAACATGCAGATGCTGTAGCCCCTGCTATAAGTAAATCCCTGTTTTCCATTCACTTTATTGGTATTAATAACTGCCCTGATCTTGGAGCAAGGATTGATTTTGAGACCTTGTCACATGGAACTTCACGAAAGAGCTTTCTACGCTCCTCTCTTTGCAGAAGTCCTACAAAAACCTTCTGAAGCTTGACATTTGCCAGAGCAGCCAGCATCTCCAGCTGCCAGTCTCGGGGCATGGGCTGGAGCCACAGCTGGAGTTCTGCCCCCTGGTGCTTGAGCTGGGACCATTGCTGCCAAACAGCCAAGGGGTGGACGGGACGGTCACAGTGAAGAACCCATCGAGTTTTACTCCCTGGAGTCTGACCACCAGTACCTCGAGGAGGAGCAGGTGAAAGGGAAGGTCTGACCCCATGGGCCATGGACCCCTAGCTTCACAGCGCTCCAGCGTTCCCAGGATAATGTCAGGGAGATGGAGGCATCTCCCAAACAAAGCATGGTGATGTTTCAAGGGCAGCCAAGCTCTGCTGGCAGCCTGTGGAGGGGCTTGAATAGTCCGTGTTGTTGGGATGAAGAAATGCAAGAAAAGATAGATTGGCTGGGGATTCTGTTAATGTGGTGAAGCGATGTTAATGTGATGAAGCGATGATGGTCAAGAAACGCATCCTATATATGATTTTTTCCTTCCCCATGCACACAGATCCTGAGGATGCTGAAGGACTACAGTTCCCAAAACACCCTGTTGCTACCTCCATGCGCCCCGGGCTAGAAGCTGCCCCAAGAGCTGCTGGAGTACTATGAGGACCAGAAGAGGCTGCAGGATGAGCAGTCAAAGTCCGAGAATGGGAAACCAGAAGGCCAGGCCAATGGTGAGGCTTTGGCATTTGAGCTGTCCTGAGTGTAGATGCAGCAGGGAGTCCAGCCCACACCCCCTGAGCTCTCCTTGACCTTGGTCTCCATGGAAAGCCCGTGCTTTTAGCAGCATGATGGAGGGATTCCCAGGTGAAACACGCTTCCTCTGCCAGCCCTGAGCATGGCCAAAGCTCATGCCTGCCTTCTGTGGACTGGGGAAATAATCAGGGTGTCTCCTTGTGTCCCTCAACCACAAGGAGCAGGGTGGGATGAGTTCTTCAGCTAGTAGGACCAGGTCCAGTGTCAGTAGCTATTTTATATTTGCTCCTTCCCAGCAACAAAAGCACAAGCTCAGAATTCCTGTGAGGGCAGAGATAGCCTGGACAGGCCTTGGGAGTCTCCCTTGCTGTTTGCTGAGTGGGATCTTGAGAAGAGTGCAAGACTGGAATGAAGATAAACTGCTTATGCATATTAATACCTGTTAATTGGAGGTAGCCTCAAAATTTCAGTTTTTCTGTAGCTTCCTGTATACGTTGTTGTGGTTTGGATTTTGTTTGTTTGTGGTTTAGGTGGGGGTTTTTTTTGAAGCTTGACGTACTGACCACATTTTTTTTTTGCTAAATTTTTTAAAACTTTTTTCTACACTAAAATACTGCTGGTATTTCCTAGAGGATCCAGGGAGCTGCTCTGAAAATATTTTGGGAAGGCTTTCGCCAGAATATAGGATTCTGACAAAGAAGTCTATAATCCATTTCTGTGAGTTCGAGGTTGGCTTTAGGTTACAAATCTTGTTAGTTCATTTTTTAATGGAGTATGATTGAAATCCGGTATGACAGGACTGCAGTTCATGTTAACATCTGTATATAACTTCATTCATAAGAAAGAAGAGTTTCTTTAAGGTGAGTGTTTCTGTAGTAAGCCTTTCTTGAAAGTCAGAAGAATAGTTGTAAGTCTCATTCAAGACCTGAAATTGTTTTTTTGTTGTTCCAGAAGATGGCTTTTTTTTTAAAAAAAAAAAAAAAAAACAGCCCAGAATGACAGTCTTTTGTGTTAGCCCTTTTTAAAGCAATTGTACTTCTTCTTGTAATCTTACACAGGAAAGAAACCAATAATATCATCTGTGATGACTTAAAAGAAGGTGAAAAGCGCTGTATTCCCAATCCTGTTTGTAATTTTGAAGATGTATTTGAGCGTTATCCTGATATAATGGATAATATAAGAAAAGTTGATTTTCAAAAACCTACACCGATTCAGGTACTACTTCAGTTTTAATGACTCTTCAATTAAAGCTTAAGAGAAAAATTTGTCTTAAGTATTTGTTGTTTTATATTTGTCCCAGGCCTGGCCGATCATACTCCAAGGAATCGATCTTATTGGTATAGCACTGACTGGTACCGGGAAGACGTTATCATACCTGATGCCTGGATTCATTCACTTAACTTCACAAACAGTGTAAGAACTGCTCACTTTTCCAGCTTGTTCAGCTAGGGATACTTACCCCCACCTGCCATGTAATGGTTTTCTAGTAAAGGTGGTAATACGTCATAAACTGCGAAAAAGAAGAAAAAAGGTAAACTTGAAGGAATAAATACCCCACTTTCAACCATAGATTACATTAGTAGCAATATATGGAACAGTATAAAAATATTTAATGTCAGATATGATGGACTTTGTCCAGGCCTTATTACCTGCATTCTAAAGATGGTTTATTGCAGATCCAAAGATCAGCGCGGTGGGCCAGGAATGTTAGTCCTTGCTCCCACTCGAGAACTGGCGCTTCAAGTAGAAGCAGAATGTTTGAAGTACACATACAAAGGAATAAAAAGGTAATCTTACTTTTCACTTGCTTGTTAAGTAATGTTTTGACCTGTCACTTGTGGCTTAATTCACCTGCTAAAATAATTGCATTTTTTTCAGAGGGGAGGGAAAGTCAGTAAATGCAGAGTTTGTATTTTTCTCAGTTTTTTTGAATGCCTGCTTTGACTACTCTCAGAGTGAAAACTGTTTCTTATATAGTCGGAGTTCTCTGTATTGTAGCTTTGTTGCTTCATATACTTCTGTGTGGACAGCTGAGTAGAGCCTGCCTGTGTCTTCTTGGCACCTTGCTGTTAGGCAGCTGTAGGCAGCAAGAAGATCTTTCTCTTTGCCTTCTGTTCAGACTGAACAAGCCTGATTACCAACTTCTCATGTCATGCACTCCATCCTCTTGACCAGCTTGGCAGCCGCCTGTTGGACTTATTGCAGGATGGATACGTCTGTCTTATAATAGAGGCAGAGCTTACAAAAACTGGTTATTTTGCTTGAGGTGTGGTCTCACAAGTCTTGAATAAAGGGGAATAATGAATTGTCAAAACCTGCTGGCTTCCTTGTCTGCAGTACAAGGCTGGCTTTCTTTTCTGTGGGGTGACACCGCTGAATAATATTCGGTTTCTTGCCCACCCCGGTCTTTTCTGCAAAGCCATCTTCTAGCAAGTTGGTCCTCAGCCATGGGGTATTTCCATCCCCATCTCTCCTTCTGTTGAACTTCACAAGATTCCTATCAGCCCATTTCTCTAGCCTTTTGTGGTACTTGAGGTAACAGCCTAGTCCTCAAGTGTATCCCGTTTCCCTGATATGGTATCACCCACAAACCTGCTGAGTGTAGGTCTTCATTTAAACTACTAAACCAACATGACTGTACTCCAAAACTTAATTTGAGGGCTCTCTGGTAACTTTGTATAGCATTCAGAATTAGTCTTGTGTTCATCAAATACTGAAATGTAAGTACTACTTTCTTCCTAGAAATACTAAGGGGTTTTACAGAGCGTGTTGTAAGCCTAATACCTGATCGAGTGCCTTGATCGTTTTAATAGAAAAATGTGAATTTTGATGGTACTATTTAGAAAATCATGCAGCTTTTCGTAGGCTCATCGGGTTTGGGTGTGAATATTTTCAGTACTACCCAAAACATACTCACAGCTTATGAAAGGAAGGCAGGTATCTCTTGATTACTTACACTGCAACTTCAACAGAAAGCTATTGCCTAACTATTGAGGGAGTATCGTTCAGTGTTAAGTCTTTTATATACCATGATAGAGTCAGTTGCAGGTACTGTATTCCTTCCTCTTAGTAATACCAGATCAATCAACATGGTAGCATTTATTTGAAAAAGATTGACTTTAGTTGAAATGTAATACACTGCTTCTGTAAAATTTTTGGTTTTAGCATTTGCATATATGGTGGTGGAGACCGAAAAGGACAGATAGATGTGGTTACCAAAGGTGTGGATATTGTTATCGCTACTCCTGGCAGACTGATCTTCAAATAAGCAACTTCATAAATATGAGGAGCATAACGTACTTGGCAAGTAGCTGATATGGAATGAGTAATGCACCGACTGGGAAATGATTGGTTTAATGTGAACTTAAGCTTTAATGAGGTTTTCTTTAAACTTTTTGAATCTTAATTACAATGCATCTTAACACTGAAGCTCATGTTGGAGAGGTGGTTCCATGCTTACTGTAATTACATTGTGGAATAATCCCTAGAAAAAACCAAAATAGCCTTCAAACACAGTAAGAATTTTGAAGGTGCTAAATCATTATAATACTAATATTTGCCCTTTTAAAGATAATTTTGTCAAGAACAGTTATTAATGGATTAAATGCTTGTCCCAAGTTGTCCTTTCTTTCAAAGGTTATCAGTGACTCAAAATCTAATAAGAACTTGTGCAGTAAGCACCAGAGTTGCAAATAATGAGATACTTAAGTGTTTGAGTGACTGACTTTCTTTTGATCTCCGTGGGAAAATAGCCACATAAAGACTGTTATAAATCCTTACAACTTTGTTTCACTCTTGTCTTTTGCTGTGCTGGACACTTGAAACCATTGCATTTTGTAAAATATTTTCATCTATTTACATTATTTCCTGAGTTGTCTGTTTAACTGCTGACTTGCATAATTTGACAATTTGGTCTGCGTTTACTCCTGTATCTCCACCTCCGCTGCCCTCTAAGGTTTAAATACCCTTTATACTGTAACAAGTTAGCCTCAATTCTAGCTAGTAGTTGTGAGCTTACTGGAAAGGCCAGTGCTGGTCTAGCATAATTAGAAATCTGGACTTCTAGAAAAAATTGGAAGACAGGAGAGTAGTCTAGCATAGAAAAGTAACGTGTGATTGCTAGGCAGGAGGTAGATAGGCCTGAAAACTTGCTTTTGGAGAGCTATAAGAACATCAGTAATCTTTCTCTACCAAGGTGAAGCATGGTCATACTTTGTACTTTGTAAAACAAAGAACGTGTATGTAACCAAAATCAGATGTTTCAGTTTAGGCAGGATATGCAGTAGGACGACGTTGCTAAAAATAAATAGCTATTAGATTGAAAAATACGATGATGCAAAGCAGGAGAAAGCCATTTGTTGTTGTGCCAGCAGCAGTTAAATATCTCTAGAAGATTGCAAGACATGGTCCTTGCACTGGTTTTGAAGTGGTTAATGTCTCATGCTTCGGACTTCCTGGAAATTCTGTGCTGCTTTAGGTTTGATATGAAAAGCTGGACATCTAAAATTCTAGTTTTTTAATGTTAGCATATATTTTTCCACAGCTTCGTTGTCAATTTTCAGCCAACAAATAATTTAACCCTGCAGCTTTATTTCAGAGAAAATACAGGGATATTAGATTTCAGCTTTAACACCTTGGATGAAGGATGCTCTTCATTGAAGAGCTTCATTTACAGTTTTAATTTAAAGATATTGAAGAGTCTTGTGAATGCACCCAAAGTTGCACTAAGTATTATTTGCTGGTATGGTATAATTTTTTCCCAATGGACTTCCAACATCAGGGACTGGGATACAATTGCTTGTTTTTTAAAAAAAACTGAACAAATAGAAACCCAGACTCTGTTAGAGTTAATTACATTTGAGTACATGCTGCACTAAAGGTGAATTGGAGGTAGGGAATTTATATTCTTGCCTGACAGAACCATCAAGTTAGTTGCGGTCTGGACTCAGATATTTAGGAACCCATGTATTCAAGATAGGCTGCTGTTCTTCATGATTTCAGAAGAAAGACTGGGAAATTCTGTCATATATGGCCTTTTGATTGTTTATAATGCTTGTAATTTGAAGATTGCTTCCTTTTGCCTTGTTCAGTGTGAACTGGTATTCATTCCTTAGTAATCTGAGTACTTTTTTCTTTTGGCCTTATGCTCTTAAAGAAAAAGTAAGGAAATAGGAGTTGCACGTTAATAATTGGGAAGCATTTAGGGGAAAGAGTATACTAAAAAGAAATTGCCCAGTAGGATATAGAAAATAGGTTGGAGAAGTCCTTGCGTACAACTTAACAATAACTGCTTTAAAACAGAGGAAAGAAAACAATTTTCATGTGAAGAACTGGCTTGTAACAATTCCTTGCCAAGAAATAGAACTTAAATGAATAATATTAACAAACAACTAAATATGTATAGATAACCAGAAATCTAAGATTACGCCAGTTTGGGGAAGATTACCCTATAAATCAATGCCTGGATGTTAGGCATTTGGAAAAAATACACATTTTACGAAGTGGGTTGTGTAATTAAAATTATTACCATTAAAATGGTTTGCTATGTAACACCTTGCTAAAATTCTTCTCTAAGGACCTAGACACAATAAATAACCTTGTTCTGAGCAGGTTTTAGATGAAGCTGACAGAATGTTGGATATGGGATTTGAACCTCAGATAATGAAGATCCTAATAGATGTGGGGCCTGACAGACAAACTGTTATGACGAGGTGTGTAAACATAATCATACTCAGTATTTTAACACTGTAAATGTAAGGTAATTCAACAAGCTAATTTCAAAACAAACGTGTCAGTTTTATTAAAAGTTCTACTCTGAACTGAATGAGAATGGCATCAGTTTTCTTCCTAATTCTCTTTAGTCAGTCCTAATAAGTCACTTGACAATTCTATTTTCATTTCTTCCCCCCCTTCTGATGTTTTGCATCAATTATAAAAACAACCAAGTTCTTACCAACAAGAAGGGTGTCCTGAGTATGCTGGAATTTGCGATATCAACTTCAAATGCCAACTTCATTTCTCCACCTGGGACCAAATGTGTATCCTAACTTTCTGATCTGTGTCTGTGCTAGTCTGTATTTTGATTAATTTGGAAATTATTAAGCTATTGGGAACTTAATAATAGAATATCCTAACAATAATTTCTGTAAGTGTATTTTGCATTGAAGCTGTTTTAGAGAGAAAACCAGACTAGAATCTTGCTTTTGAAGTATTATTGAACTATTAAACTTGCTTTTGGTTTCATTCGGAAGTGTTGCCTGTACTTTTAACCTGGGAAGTTATCTTTAAAGCTTGAGCACTGTTTACTAATAACTTCTTAAAATTATTTCTGACTATTATATAAGCTCACTATTGCTATTGCATACTCAAGTGTTTACTGGTGTTTAAGGAAGAAAAGAAAGAAGAATATGGTGAAGTTAATGAATTGGAGATTTTGCACTCTGTTCTTACGTGTGTGTTTTCCTCTTCGCTTTCTGTTTAGTGCTACTTGGCCTGATGGTGTTCGTCGCCTAGCAAAATTCTATTTGAAAAATCCTATGATTGTATATGTTGGCACTCTTGACTTAGCAGTAACTTGTTCTGGTTTGTTTTGGTTTTTCTTTTGGAGAAGAACCTACAGTTAAACCAGGAAATTCTTTGCTTTTAACTATATGTAAGTAAATGCATGTGACTTTCAAAATCAATCCAAACTTTCAAACCAGCTCCATATTATTCTTTTAAAACCTCATTAAAAGTTTAGAGAGAACTAAAAGAAAAAAGTAGAAAATAATTTTGCTCTAGTATTTCTGTAGCAAGATCTTGATGTGCTAGATTTTCAGTAGAAGATGTTGCAAGCGTCAAGAATGAATCAAATGGGAGTTTGAATATTGTGCTTTGCAGCAGCATGTGCTCTTGCCTGAACCTTCATTTTTGCAGCCTTCCTTCTGTTCTGCAAGTTCTTGTTTCTTACTTACTTCTTTCCAATCTATATGGCTCCTTATCTGGGTGTGTTTCTTAACTGCTGCCTTCTTCTTAACTGCTGCTTTCTCCAAAAGAGTAGAAGCTCTCTACTAAACTCCTGGAAGGCACTTGTCTAGAGCAGGAATGTAGATTAGAGTAAGAACTGTCTGTAAAGTCATAAACTTCCTAGATGCAGATGTATAGCATACTTGTCATGCTTGTGCAGCTACTTTTATTTGGCTTCAGTACGAGCAAAATTCACAGAAATAGAAGTTCTTCCAAGATCTCTGCATCCTGGTCCAGAGATTGCTTTGAGTTTAGTTCTTAAAATACAGAGTTTTCCCTTTCAGTTCCACTTCTTTTAGGAATAGGGAACAAGGAAACTTAGTATTCAGTACACTTTTAGGTAGAAATAGGGGGAACCTGTGCTTTTTATCTGTTCTGTTCAGAACTGCTTTTGTCAAAAGGCACTACTTGTCAAAGACAGAGGATTATAATGTGAAAGGTACCAACTGCCATTGCAGCTCTCTTATTTAATGCATTCACCTCTTTTATAAGAGCTTCTTTTAATTGAAAAGGTGACCTCTAGGGGCAGGGGGAAGGGTTCCCATGTGGAGAGAGACTGTTTCTATGTACTTGATTGATTTTTCAACCCTTGCCAAGAGGTTATGATGCAGTGCCATGAGAACATGTAGGCCTTTATAACTGCTTACTGCAGTATACCTTCGACATTCTGAAACAACCTTCAAATATAGTGGAATAGTTATTCTTTCATAAACAACCTGTTGTTGAAACAACTGGACAAATGAAAGGACAAGCATTTAAAGATTCTGCATTTCAAGTAAGACTGGCATTGTTCCAACTTAGTTTGAATTAACAAAAAATATACTCAGATTGAAACACTTCAATCTCATTTTTCACTAATATAAGGAGTATTTATTTTGTTTCACTAGTCTGCTAGTCTGTGCCCTCTAAATCGCTGCAAATGTATGTTTTCACAGACTGCTTAAAGATAAATTTTGCTGTTAACCTAAAGCAACCCAGAAAACAACAAATAAGTCTGCATTGTTTGGACTTCAAACTGATATATAGTTTGGTTTTAAAATATTTTTTCATGACATCATATTACTAATTTGATAGCGTAATATGGGAATTGGCAGGAAAAATATTATTCTGGCCTGTTTGTTCTGAACATTCTTTTCACTGTTTAACAGGCAGTAAATACAGTAGAACAGAGAGTTGTTGTTATCACTGAGGAGGAAAAAAGAGCTTTTGTGCAAGACTTCATTGATGCTATGAAACCAAAAGATAAGGTCATCATTTTTGTGGTGAAAAAAATTCGTATGTAATCACTTCTCAGTATTACATCTGTACATGTTTTCAGAAAGAAATACTGGATAGTTTCTCAGTTCACATAATAATTCCCAAGTGTAACAGTTCTTGTCATCAATATGCTGGTCATACTAGTATTTTTGTTTTTTTTCCCCATTCATTAATTCCTTGAGATTGACCGGTAGTTTATATCCTTTTTAATATCATTGGTGGTTGTGGTACATTCTCAATTTCACACATTTAAAGCAGATGTTAAGATTCTGTATGTGCAGCACATTCTGAATGAATTCTATAATAAATCCTAACTGACCTAGGTGGGGGTTTTGCCCCACCTAGCTTTTGTGGTCACTTATCTTTTGGATCTAAATACTTGTTGGACTTTTTTTTGTTCTATTTCATTCTAGAGCTGATGATTTAGCAAGTGAGTTTGTTCTCCAAGGAATTCCAGTACAGTCACTTCATAGTAACAGGGAACAGTGTGATCAAGAACAGGCTTTGATGACTTTAGGAAAGGTACGTTTGAACTTTTAAGTACCAGTTTGTTTAGTCTAGGTTTTTAAAGCTTGTCATGGGCAGAAATTTGTCTCTTTATAAGTGCTATGTCTCTTCAGTACTATAGAAATGAATGTATTAAAGAGCTCTGACTTACATTATTTGTTAATTTGACAATTAACAATTTTTTTTGAGATCTCTGTGGAAAGTCAATGTTGCGTTAATCTACAGAATGGTAAATTTAACTGTTAAATGATGGTGCTTTCAGTGCAACAGTTCTGTTCTTGATTATGCCAGTAGGGTTCTGCTTTGGAGTTATGTGATCACATGGTAATAAAGCAAAAAGTAATCATATGATAAGGATGGCAGCTGAGTATATCATTGAAGTTCCTGTTCTTTTTGTATTTTTCCTTTGTGTGTTAAATTCATTATACACTAAAAAACAATAGACTGGAGTATATTTTCTGTTTATTCCATAAACTGCCATTCTCTTTCTGCTGTACTCGTTGTAGGCAGAGTCAGAATACTGGTAGCTACTGACTTAGCATCCCGTGGCCTTGATGTGCCTGATATTACCCATGTTTTCAACTTTGACTTCCCTCACAACATCGAAGAATATGTTCACAGACTAGGTCGCACTGAAAGAGCAGGGTAAGAGGTTACAAGGAAATAGTAATATGTTGTCAATATTTTACGCAATGCGTAGGTGCTTCTGTCAAATGCTGGAGCTACAGGTGGTGTGGACTGGGGTGAGTGAAGGCTTCAGAATCTTATTGAAGTGTGTTTTGGATAATAACACACTGCTTTATGCTTTTAAATTAGTTCAGTGTTAAATTTAAGGCAAACAGATTTTCTCCTTTTTTTATTTCATGGGATGGGAATGAGGGAGGTTTGAAAGGTGGTGTTAAATATCAGGAAGAATTACAGTTCAGAACAAGTTCTGTGTAGATATTCTGAAATGTCACTTCCTTGCTTGTCTTTTTGTGAGCCACAGAGTCCAGTTTCATAGGCAGCCCACTGGGGAACAAAACATGCATAAACTCAATGTTTTCAGCATATCAGGGTGGTGTAGTTTGATGTTAGGACTTGTGAATGCTGCTTTCCCAGGTTGGCACAACTATGATTTCCCTTGTGTATGTGTTTATTTTAATCACTATATGAATTTATGTCTCTTCATGCTTAAATATGTTGTCTTTATGCTAGGTTTCTTGTTTAAAGTCTAAATTGAGCCTTTGCTTCATTTTAGGTGAAATGCCATATTTTGACCTTTATGAAAAGTTGCTTTCTGTCATGTGCATAGTAAATACTCAAGCCAGTTTCAATAATGTTGCCTGTAGTACAATGTATTGCTGTACTGATCACAGAATCGTAGAATTGTAGAATAGTTTGGGTTGGAAGGGATCTTAAAGATTACCTAGTTCCAACCCCTCTGCCATGGGCAGGGACACCTCCCACCGGACCAGGCTGCCCAAGGCCCCATCCAACTTGGCCTTGAACACCTCCAGGGATCTTCGCACTCATTGTGAAGAAATTACTCCTCATATTTAGTCTAAATCTGCCTCTCTGCAATTTCAATAGGAAAATTTCAATAGGAAAAGCCTAGCAGCAGTTGTTTTGAAGATCAACAATTATTTCTTTCCTTGTTTAGACGCACTGGGGAGGCAATAACACATATCACTAGGAGCAGTTGGAGTGTTGCATCTGAGCTGATTGAAATTTTGGAAAGAGCAAACCAAGTAAGGATACATACTACTGAGTAAGGTTTATGTTGGTTCTGGGTTACCACCTGAAACAGTTCATGAAGTTAGTGAGTGTTTGTAGTGTCTTGGGCAAAAAATGGGTACTTAATCCTTCTTGTCCTGGGTATTCTTAGCTGTATTTACCTTGCAGATGAGTCCCAGAAAAACTAGTTAATATATACACACATAGAGGTCTGCAGAGGAATAATAAGATCTGGTTTATTTCATATTTTATTTTGTTTGTGTTACACTTCTGGATGCATTTACCAATGTTCTTGTTTTACAGTGTAAATATTAACAATATTTATATCAGATGAAGTTGAACCATCTATCAAGTTTATTGTATCTGACGGTTGTGTTTTCTGCATATATCTTTCCAAGGTTTCTTTCATCTTTGTAAATAGCGTGGGAAATGGGACTGGAATGTGGTTTATTTATTTTAAACAAACTTTTTTTTTTATTGCTACCATATCTGGGAAGCCAAAGACAATTATGTTGGTGTTTCTTTCTGTAAACAAACAGTATTTTGCCTGATTTATAGTAAACTCCCTGTTCATGCCCTGACTAGAGTTGAAAAGTTTAATTTTATTTCTTTTTATTTGGGAGTGGTAGGAGCTTGAGTACAAACTAAATTGCATGTACCTAGAACCTGTGGTTGTTGTTGTGGACACCTTACTGGAACTTTAAACCCTGAGTTAGAACTCCACCTAAATCTTTTAATTACAGCTTTTCTTTAAAAGATGTCTTGCCACTTACTGCAAACCTGATAAGATGTTTGAGGGAAGGGATAAAAAGGAGTCATCCCCTGATAATTTCTTGAAGTTGCAAATGTGGGGATTTTGTTTGGGGTTTGTTGGTTTTTTTTCCTTACAAAATGTAAGAGAGGATATTTTGAAGGCACTTCAATAGAATTTAGAGGTGCGTTGGTATGTATTATGAATCAACCACCATGCCTTCTCTTCTACAGCAGACTGAAGTTCCCTAACTTTTCTATGTGATAGTTCAACTGGGAATAGGTCTCTGAGTTCAGAAGAGAAAAAAGCATCTCCAAATCCTTGCTTTCAAGGGTAACTGTTATTCGCAACATTATTCTCAAACTTTTAGTTGTGGCAGATAGAAGGGAAGTATCCATAAAGGCAGGAGGTTTTTTCCTCGTGATAAAGAAAACGGCATTACTTCGGTCTTAAAGCATCATGTGAAAGGGAAGGAGAGCAACTGAAAATGTGATATGAAGGTTCAGATGCTTCAGTTTTTAAACACGTTACGTGCGTTTGTTAGCCAAGTGTTTTCCATTATTTTAAATACACAGGTAATCTCCCTACAGAAAAATGGATACAGTGGAAAGATTTCTGTACTGTGCTGCAGGGATCTCTATAGAAAAGCTTCTTAAGCATGGACAGATTAATTAAGGTTGCACATAAATTATGGCATCTTTACCCTTTTCTGTTTTTTTCATTTGGACTACCATACCTAGCTTTTCTTTTTAGCAGATACACAGACTGTCCGTGTGAAAATCTTAACTAGATGCTGGGTATTACCTCACTGAGATTTTTACATTCCATATCTTGGCTTCCCACTTTTTCCTGGTACTTGCTCAAAAACCACTCTTGGAAGATATTGTTGCAATTTTAGCTGGAATAAGTTCTGTTTCATGCTGTAGGAGAATCTGATCTGATACTGAGGAAGAAAATTATCCATTGTTTCAACTTCATAGTAATGTTGTCTTATTAATTCTCTCTCTATTGATAGTAGTCTGTAGCGACTTTCAACTAGAGACATGCATCACTTCTTACTTTATTTTTAAAACGTGTGTCCATAACTTAGACAGAATATACTGTTCCATAGGCATCCTGGTAGAAAATGGCAAGCATTAATGAATTATAAAGCCTGATAAAAGAAGTTGGAACTAGAGGAATATACCTTCCTGCTACACCAGGCCCTTTGTCCTGGCTGTGTTCTTCCCCTGTTCAAGCCTTACTGGGTCCAAGCATTACCAGGTCCAAGCATTTTTATGGAGGCTTTATGATACAAAAAAATTTAAATAATGTTCTGTTTGTACTTTATTTGTGCTTCTCACAGAGAAACAAACCACAGAGGCTGAGCAATCACATTAATACCATCTTCACACACATTCCAGAAGATTCCTCTTCACTCTCTGATCAGGAAATTGATATTAGACTCTATGTCTCCCATCTGCTGCATGGCTACAGGCTATGGCGTGTTTTTGAACTAGGCTGATTTTGATAGATTAGTGATCTAAAACCTCTTCTAACAGTGGTTAACCCTACTGCTTCTAGTAGTAAACATTGCATTATTGTTTGCATTATGCCTGACACGGTTTAAGAAGATTTGTTGAACACTGCCTTTGTCCCATGATCTACGGGAATGGTACATGTTCTTTTTCTTTTCTTTTCTTCAGTGACCAGTGGACTCAACCTAATAAACAAACATAGGTAACTGAGGTTACAGAAGTGATGATACTATTCACCTCCTTTTACTCATAATGACAAACATGCCAGAAAGCACTGTGTATCTTGCTAAGATGCTCTTGTGACTTCCCAGTGATGGGAGAACAGACTACTTCTCCTGCTCTTCTTTTCTTGTTATTTTAGCTTTGTTTTATCCATGTAAGATCTCTTCCTATGACTATGCTTTAAGTACCAGAGTTTCTCTTCAGAGGCTCTTAAAACTTCCAAAAGGAGTTTAATATCAATCAAAAAATGTAACATTCAAATATATGTCTGGTATGGTATCACCTTTTTAGTGGCACTGGACATTTTTCCAGATGTTCATTATCACTGAAAGACCTATTCCTATCTGGAATATTACAAGCTAATTAAATCACTTGTATGTTGCCATGGGATATGGTGATACTAACATACATATCTAAATGAAAATCCAGGGATGCTCTGCTGATTATTTTTCAGTATAATTTTATGTAAAAAGATTTCTCTACATATCTCTACAGAAAAGACAATCTGTGAAGTGACAGGACCCAGATTAACAGTAAAATCAAGGTTGGGAGCACACAAATCAATAATATGGTTGTAAAGCAGATTCTAAAACTTCAACTTTACTTAAAACTGAACTTGTTCTTGTACTTCTTTTTTTATCAGGAGGTTCCTAACGAGCTTAGTACAATGCTTAGATACAAACAGTTCCAAGTCAAGAAAAAAATGGAAAAGGATTTTCAAAGACCTCAGAGAAAGCCCTTAAACTAATCTGTTGAAGTTACCAAAATGAAGTAATTGATTATAGTTAGTTATAGCATTTGTTGGCTTGCCTTTAGAAGTTTCTTTTCTGAGTTGATTGTTTTCTGTACCTGTCTCATTTAATTAGAATCTGTTCTAAAAAGTGGCTTAGAAAAGAAAACTGGATTGACTCTTTATAGAAATAAATCTAGTTTTGTGCTTGGACACTATTTTAACTTAAAAATTAATTTAGTTTTTTTTCTTGTGCATAGCTTCTAAAGCCATTATCTACTGGTTAAAAACAAATACTCTGGGTTTGTTTGGTGGGGCTTCTTTTAGTTAAATGCAGTATTAATAGGTAAGGAAGTAAGGTGAAGGATCTGGAGCACAAGCCTAGCAAGGAGCAGCTGAGGGAGCTGGGGTTGTTTAGCCTGGAGAAGAGGAGGCTGAGGGGAGACCTCATTGCTCTCTACAACTACCTGGAAAGAGACTGTAGTGAGACGGGTGTTAGTCTCTTCTCCCAAGGAGCAAGTGATAGGATGAGAGGAAATGGCCTTAAGTTGCACCAGGGGAGGTTTAGACTAGATATTAGGAAAAATTTTTTTAATGAAAGAGTGGTGAAGCACTGAAACAGGCTTCCCAGGGAAGTGGTTGAGTCACCTGGAGGCATTCAAAAACCATGTAGACATGGAACTTCAGGACAGGGTTTAGTAGGCACAGTGGTATTGGGCTTGACAGTTGGACTTGATGGTTTTAGAATCATTGAATCAATAAAGTTGGAAAAGACCTCTGTGAACTAATGGTTGCTGAACCATGGGGTGCTAATTTATTTTAAAATGTAAGTGTAATAAACTTATTATTTTGATGCTGTATTGTCTCTGCTCAGTGTTGCTGGTGATTGTCATTGGTAGAAGATCTTCATCCACCCAAGTTGATCGGGAGAAGTTGTTCTGGTTTGTGTCAAACTCCAGGACTTTTTTTTTCTTTTGAAAGCTAGTATGTAGTTTTATTTTATGTGCTGGACCTTCTTTTTTAATAAAATTGTCGGTTTTGAACTTTATCCAGTGTCACTGCTGCCTTTGTATTTGGGATCCTAGAAATCACATGTGGGAAACAAACTTTTGCACATTCTTCTATATGTTTGTAGAATGCCTTGAAGATATTTTGCAGGTGCCATCTATTTTTTGATAGGGAAGATAGAAGAAATGGGACATTTTAATTTATATTGAAGAGTTACATGTAAGCAGCTTGACTTAATGTCATGAAACTTGAGCAGCTGCAAAATCAATTGCAATTGGAAAGGAGGAAAGAAAAGTTGGAAGGAAAAGGCTTAAATTATTCTGATGTGGGCACTCGCTCCCCTGATCCTCCAGTCTGAGTGGAGCAGGAGGCAGCCCTAGCAGCTGCCACCGCTGCCTGGACACTAGGCAGGGGCAGGAGGAAAGTATTCAAGCCAGTCTGGCACTTGAACAAGTTGGAATTGCTAGGGAAACCAGGAGTGCTTTAATAATCCTATTTGGCTTGTTCGAAGACCAGAGAGGATTTGAAGAAAGACTGCAGATTACTAAGCATTTAATGAAGTCAACCTGACCCCCCACTTGCAGTTGTGGTGCTGGACATGGCTGCTCTTGTGGAAGAAGTAGACAATGATTTGCAACCCTGGAACCCTCTTTAATGAAACCAGCAGTACAAGGAGTGGAGTAAAACAGTGCACACCTAACAAGCCTGGTGCATAGCTCTGTTATATGCAGTTTGACTACAAGTCAACCACTTTTATCCCATAACCCTGACAGCCTAAATGAGCCTTGTGTGAGCTCTCCCTGCTGGGCAGCGTGGCTGCACGGTGACGCTCTCCCCTGGCACTGTGATACCTCTCAAGGGTGTTCCTCAAAGCAACGAGATCTTTTACCAGTGAGAGGTTGTTGCTGAGCCCCCTTTGAATCCTCCTTGGATGACAGGTGGGCTGCACAACCAGACAGTTCTCCTCTTTAACAGGGACGGGTTGTTTCCCCTAAATAAGTGTCACAGTTTAGTCCCAGCCTCTGGCTTGATTGGCAGCTAAATGTGAGCAGTTGTGATCCCAGTTCCACCCCCGAAGATACCAGGGAAAAGATAGAGAGTTGTGGGTTGGAAACTAAAATGGCATTAATGAAATAATAATGAAGAAAATACTATTCCTAAGAAAATTATAAAATAAATGCAAATACATGAACTCAAACCCCCTTCTACCCAATGACTCTGTCACCACTGATGCTGGAGAGCAGAGACAGGGCAAGTCCTGGACTGGACTTGGCAGCAGATAGAGCTAGATTAAGGAATGCACAGATCTGGATTTGTTATCCAGAAGTGTATCTCCGTTACCTGATGTGCAATAAGCCAATAAATGCATCACCAAGAGAGACGTTTTAGTCAGATTTGCACAAATCCCAGGTGCTTGGAGGTTTTCCTCGAATCAAGTACACACCGAGGAGTTTCTTGCATTCTTTTATGCACAAAGTTACACAAAGCTGTACATTATTCATCAAGCATCTGATCACATATCTACATGTAATTATAATAAAGCCAACTCATCCCTTGTACCTTCAGCACGTGCTCCAATGGGATCTTTAGGGGTCAGTATGCCAAAAATTGCCTGCCAAGTATTTCTAAATCACTGATTTGGATTGTCTTAGTTTAATAAAGTTCCCAGTTCCCCATTCAAAAGCCACGCTGATAAAAGTGCATTATTATTTCCAAAATCCTAGTTCCTTTTCAGCTGAACAAATTTTAACTAGATGTACATGTTCCTATCACACAAAAATTCCAAAATATAATCATAGGCTGGGATGCATCTTGTGCAAATCTCCTCTCTATTTGATGATCCTAAGGTATTTTTAAGACACTTAAAAATATTATGGGCTTTTACCAACAGGATCAGGGTCAAAAGAACAGGTCAGGTCCATATTAACCACCAGCCATCAAAGAAGAGAGCTTGATCCTCGTGATTCATAATGAGTATGACATATACGGGATGGAATACTCTGCTGGTCAGTTTGAGGTCACCTGTCCTGTCTGCTCCTACCTGTAGGTGCAACCCTTGTTTTGCCCCTTTGACTTAACAGCACTTCACCAGCTCCTTGGCTTCGATCGAGGTAAATGTAATCAATGGCCTCTCTGCGTACCAGTGCCCTGTTACTGCGGTCTTAATCATAAATTTTAAGTGTAATCATAGAATCACCAGGTTGGAAAACACCCACCAGATCATCAAGTCCAACCATTCCTATCACTTCTAGAGAAAAACACTGTCTAAAAAAAACATGTAGTTAGCTTTCAGAAAATGAAGTTTCTTAGACAAGGCTTATGTGAAAGTTAGAAAATCAGTTCTGCTCTAGCTCAAGCCAGAATGATAAGTAGCATTTAAAATAGAATAATCTAATATTGTCTGATTTATTTCACTGTTTGCTTAGCTTTCTTAGCACGAGTAGCAAGACTCTGAACCCCTAGGCCACAAGCTGGGAATCTCCAGACAAAACTTTCCCAGCACATACAACCTGTTCAGTCAAAATATGGCCACCTAAATCCATGAAAACTGGAAAATACAGAGGCTTCAGGCAATACAACTTCATCAACTTCAGCTGCACCAAGCCAAGATAATGACCTGTCTGAAAGACAGCAAAGGGATCCAATGAAAAGCAGAAGACTCCAGACCCAAAAATTGCTGGACCAAACCAGTGCATGAGAGGCAGGTAAACAGTCTGTAAGGATATAATCCTCCAGGGATTTCTTGGTTCGTGTTGGTGCCCCTCTGCAGAGCTTGTCTCTCACCCTGGAGTTGACCATGTTGCTCTATCCCTCTGTTAAATGATTTATTTTATAAAAATCTCATGCCCGAGAGTCTGATTTGCAAAACCTTGGACTTGAACTCTGGAGCAAACTCGTATCAGATGCCCAGACGGGGACATAAGTGAATTGGGCATAAGCATTATGAAACTTTGAAATCTTAGGTAAGTGACACAGGCGCACACACACAGTCCTTCTGCTATAAGCAAACACATCCAATTTCCCCTCATATATTTCCTCCATGCAGTAATTGCATAATCTTATCACAGAGCTCTGTTAAGTCACACTTCTATTTAAATACAAGTTCGATCTAAAAAACTCATCCACGACACTGGAATTTGTAATGTTCTCTGAGTCTTCTTGATCTAGGTTTGGCTTTTTGTAGTCTCACACTACTGAAGAGTAATTTAAGGTGCTTATTGTTTTAACTATGCAAATCTACACAACTAGATAGTTCTTGTAAACAATGGTTTTAACACATCCTCTGAAATATTAGGAAGCCATTGTTCAATTGATAGTTTATTCGTCTTGAAAGGAAATTGCTACTTGCTTTATCTTCAGGGCTGAGCAAGTTGTATTGGGGAATAAAGAAGTAGGACAGCTTAGACTTTTGCAGGCAATCTAGAAAATATCCCAGATATTCCTGAAAGCAATGATCTAGGTCTCCCAAATGCCAGTCTGTGTCATTTGGCCACATGGCACACGAGTGGAAAAAAAGCAGTTTTGACATGGTATGAAAATAATTTTTATAACTCTTTTGTATATTTCATTTTAAGTCGCTTTAGAAGATACTTCAGAAGCTTAAGACAACCTTTCCTGTTAAATAAATACAGAACTGTTAGGTACTTTCTACACAGTCAGTTCTAATTATGTATTTCAGGTCTTTTAATACATATTATTCATGAAAGCAATAAAAATGATCTTACTCCAACAGAATAATGTTTTCAGCAATTTGTTGAATAAAATAAGTGCAGCAAAAGGCTGGATAATCCTAGAATTACAGCTCATGAAGTCAGATTCTAGCAAGGAAGGATTTCTACTTAAAACAACAGCTTCTGTGCTTGTGCCACTTTCTCTGGTAACCACAGTAATGCCGACACACAAAGTGTTGGTCAGCTTACACAGTGTGCTCTCCCAGCTGCAGATGCTACCAAAATAACATGAATTTGGTGCACTGCATAAGATTAAAGCTGCCTTTTCAGCTTGGGTTTATACAGAAGGAAATGCTGTGTCCTTGCTGTGGCAGGAGGAGGCATATATAGTTCAATACGCTGCTAGGTAGGGATGTAGCGTGTCTGATAATATTCATAAAGCAAAGACAAAGAATTACGCATTAGTTCTCTTGTGACTAGATTCAGTACACAATGTAATTAAGTAAACTAACTTAGTTTGCCATTAGGGAGGTTTTGTAATTCATGTGGGTTTTGTTATTTCTCTCGAAGAAATGTGAAACTGAGTTTTTATTAGAGTGAAAAATCACATTTATTCCTCCTAATCACATTCAGATGTTATTTTCCTTACCATCATTTTAGAAATTGCCTTGGTATGAAGTGTAATTTTTTTCCAAAAGCTGAACCATCAAACTGTTATTGTGGTTCTTCTAAACAGGACTGAGTTTGGGAAAGATTATTTAACAAGTTGCATGTTTTTCCTTTAGAAGGCAAGTCTGGACTGTAAACCTGCAATGGGATTTGTTTTCATCTCTCACTGAGTAAGCACAAGTCAGATGTTCAGAGAATACAGACAATGTTGTGCTGCTGTAGAACAATTACGCCCAATAGCCTTATTCTTGCTCCCTGTTATAAGTAATTAGTCTTTGAGCAAATTTCTAAATGTTGAACCAAACCAGTTCTAGGCAGGCTTAGAAGGCTTCAAGTAAAAGAACATCCAAAATAGTCTACAGCACTTTGGTCCATCAGATTCACAACTTGTCTTTGAGCTGCCGTGGTTGTTCATCATGGCCTTCTCAATACGTGACAGAGTCGCCAGGTGTTTCCTAAAGCTGAGTACAAGATCATTAAATTGTTATGCAGCAGTACCAGTATCTGCAACTAGTAAAAAAAAGACACTTTATAACTAATTTTAAATATCAGCACTTTCTTTACCTTTCAAAAAATATTGTAATTCAGTGACTAAGATTAATTAATTCCTCATTAATTCCCCAGCTGTTCCACACAAAGACAATTGAATGTTAATAACATTTGACACATTTAACTTTTTTGGTATTTTAGCTATATTCTTAAGGACATCTGGATTAACTTTAAAATTTAAAGCATAATTCTGAACTCTCCTGATTTGTTGAACATGAACTGGGTAATTACACTACTCAGAGAAATCTATTACCTTTGAATCTCTGTTCTGTATTACTAGCCTTAGTGAGTAACCATTCTGGTTTTGAATAAAAAACACTTTCACCATTGGTTTCAATTTCTTTATGCAGGTAATATACTTGTGAGTTTGTCTTGGCTAAGATTCTAAAGCAGTTGGTTTTGTTCCTCTGGTAACTCAACCTGTTTTTAAAAGCCATAATTTTAGTCTTCCTTTCATAGTTAGGCTGTTTGCCTTGCCTGTTGGTTTCAGTTACTCTTTGCATTGACTTTTCACAGGAAAAGAGCCCAACAGAGCAACAACAACTTATTTGGCATCGTTATGATAGGCATGATAGTCTTCCCCCATCTTAAATGGAAGGTCAAATAGAGAGCTGGAGCCAGCTCCAAATTAGGAAGAGATTTGACTGTTGGGAAAATAAAAATAAAAATCTCTAGCATTTTATGTATAGGTCATACCTTACAACCAAGTAATTTGTTTTGAGCTTAAGCTCAGTCACTGAGTTAAAAGTTGTACTTGAAAAATCAGGATAGTACAATAACCTGGACTGTGCCAAGTGACCTGGTAAGAACAGAAAAGGGAAGAAGGTGCTAGATATTTTGGAAATCAGCGGCATTTAGCACTGCCCATATGTCTCAGAACTTCCTAGATTTTCGCAGTAACACCTTTCATAACAGAAAGAAATCCTTAACACATCACTGTTGACAGTTCCTGAGGCATCTGTGGAGGATCTTCTCTTGACAGAGCCAGAGCCAGAGCCAGACCGTCCTGGGAAATGCCAAGTCATGGGAGTCGTTCTGGGTACGTCCTAACTCAGTAAGCACCCTCAGTTAGACACCAAGAGCAGGCTTTGGGGTGAACATTCCTGATTCTTCCCTGAGAAAGTTGAATTAGCTGACAGTGGTGATTAGGCCAGGTCTGAACTAAACTAGGTTCATATGTGTAGTACAATCTAAAACATACCCAGACTGATAGGACATTGGGAGCCTGCATAAGCTTAATTTTCTTTGATACTAAATTTCTTGCTGTGCTTTGAGATTTTGTTTGGTAAATGCTGTATGCTGCTAACAGCATTACAGGACAGTGGTGTCCTATTACTGGTACACTCATGCTTTATTACACCTTTCTGTTGTAGTAAACAAGCTTTCCAAAATAAAGGCCTAGATAAGAATTTTGCCTAGGAGTGGGTTTTCTGTATTACGAATAACATGCTTAGGAATAAGAAAAACACATTAATAACTACATGCTGCTTACTGTAGTTATAAATATTGATGCCTTTGTTATTTTAATGCTGATTTTGTTTTAAAAAGGTAAGAGTTGGAGAAAACTACAGTGAGCAGTGTTAGTCTAGTTTTAGACAGAAGCACCAAAGTAACAGGGCTTTGCAGATACTAAAATGTATGCATCTTTTAAAACCTGCTGTTGCAGGGAATGGGAGCATGGTACATGCTGGGAGTGTCATCCTGACCACTGGGATGTTTCTGAGGGGGATGATACTCATCGGACTGGAGACGCACCCAGCTGGGCGGCTAGGAGACCAGCTAGCTGCTGGGCTGGCACAGACTCTGGAGAAACTGGGATTTGCTGTGGGCAGGCTGAAGACTGAGACGCCGCCCCGACTTGCCAAAGATACGATTGACTTCAGTGGTCTGGAAGAACATGCAGCTGACAATCCTCCGGTGCCGTTCAGCTTCCTGAGCGAGGCTGTGTGGATCAAGGTGTGATATAACCCATCAAATGCACATAGAGCCAAGTAGCAGGCTAGGGAGGTGGGGACTGGTTCAGGGAATATCATGCTCAGAATCAGCCAGGGAGTTGACAGCTGCAAAGGGGAGCTGGGCTGTATTCCTACTGGAGGTGTTATGTTTCTAAGAACTCTCAATGCAGAGGAAGAAACTTTATTTTGAAAACAAGTACTTTTTTCCTCTCAACTTGAGAATCAAACTGTCTCTGCTTTTAGAATGAAAATTATATGACATACAGATGTCATATATATATGTGTTCTTCATGTGCTGGTTACATGAGTAGTTTACTAAGTGCTTCCAGTATTAGACTGTATCATGGAGATCTATGATGTTTTTCTTTATGCCAGCTTTAGAATGAGAGATGAAAATGTGGAAAATGGAGGTCAATAATAATGTTGACTAGGAAAGAGAAAGGGTGGAGTTATCCACAGAGCTCAGAGGTGGCTTGCCTACAGTCACTTACAAGCAGGAGAAACTTGGTTTTCCAAAGAAAATCTTGGAAAGTAGATGGCGTTCTTGCATAATGTAGCTAAATGGCACAGAATTAAGTATCAGGAGTTAATTTACCCCAGAGCATGTAGGAATTGCCATAACATATTATAATTTGAGTGGTGGCAAAAGTAGTATCACTTGAAGTCCTTGGTATGGATAGGAAAGGTTTTAAGGAGTTGAAGCACATTATTACTGACTTGAACGTGACACCAGAATTGCAGAATGGTAGGGCTTGGAAGGGGCCTCTGGAGATCAACCAGTCCCAACTCCCCTGCTAAAGCAGGTTCACCCAGAGCAGATTGCACAGGAGCTTGTCCAGGCAGGTTTTGAAGATCTCCAGTGAAGGAGGTTTCACAACCTCTCTGGGCAACCTGTTCCAGTGCTCTGTCACCCTCGCATGGAAGAAGTTTTTCCTCATGTTCAGATGGAACTTCCTGTATTCCATTTTGTACCCTTTCCCCTTGACCTGTCACTGGGCACTGCTGAAAAGAGCCTGGCCCCGTCCTCCTGACATCTACTCTTTAGATATTTATAAGCATTGATAAAATCCCTGTCTCAGTCTTCTCCAAGTTAAACAGACCCAGGTCTCTCAATGTTTCCTTATGAGAAATGCTCCAGTCCCCTAGTCATCTTTGTGGCCCTGACTCTATTGATTCTTTTTTCAGGAAAAGATCAGGGAAATACTTTAAATTGTGGGAGTTTTTTTACATACATTGAATTTTCCATGTTAATTGTAGGGTTTTGAGAACTTTCTTTTTTTTTTTCTTCACCAGACTCTTTAATTGGCTCTTAGCTGTAAGGTCAGCACCTCCTTACTTCAGACCTCGGATTTCCTGTGGTTAATTTGAATGCTGAGATATAATGTGTTGTTTTAATAGGAATAGTCATCCTGTAATTGGGAATACAGTGTACAGAATAGATCTTGGATTCTGGACTCCTAAGTTCTCTTCTGTTCTTGTCTGCTTTGTGAGGACCACAAGTCCTGGTCTGCGTTTGTGCATGTTTCTCAAGCTCTCTGATTACTTGTGTTCTCTCCATACAGTGGGCATGACAGCACTACCCATCTCTCCAGGAGGACTGGCTGTCATGAAAAAGCCCTTGGAGATCCTCAGAATGGAGCTGTTCAGTAGGAATGCAGTGTTGTGACTGGATTAACTTCAAGTGACCTTTGGCCTCTTCAGCCAGAAGATCAGCTGTCGTGTTACCTGACTCGCACTACCCTGAAAGCCCAGCAAATTATCCATGATAACCTCCACCTGAACAATCACATCAAGGAGACAACACGGGGCCCACAGTAAGTATGCGGCATCGTGCAAGGCTCTCAATGCCATGAGCTGACAATCTGTCTGAAAGAGGTACTTTGTCTCCTTGTAAGGTGGTACTCACGGCTATTTACTACTGCAGGTCCCGTCCCTCTCTTGAATCAAAGGTTCTGCGATTCCCAAACCTAGAACATCAGGTGTGGCTGGAGCCTGAAGGCTTGGAGTCCAATGTCATTTACCCTCAAGGCATGTCAATGACGTTGCCACCTGAGCTCCAGGAGCTGGTGATCAAATCCATCCCAGGCTTGGAAAAAGCTAAGATCTTACAGCCAGGTGAGGAGGGTGAAGAGTCTTAAATCTATTAATCATATTGATTACCAGTTAATAAAAAACAGTTTTTGTTTTGAGCATAGCAAACCAAAGGAAATTAATCCTTGAGTGCAGGGATTTTTCTCTGGTTGTTTTTAAATCACAAATAAAAGTTGATAACCAAAGTCATTCTGCCCCACTGATTGCCTTTGATAAATAGGAACCTTCAAAATCCCTCCTGTAAGATGTGTCTTTTTGTTCATTGTAGGCTATGGGGTGCAATATGATTTTTTAGATCCCCACCAACTGACTGCTTCTCTCGAGTCTTGTCTTGTTCAGTGCCTCTTCTTTGCAGGCCAGATAAATGGCACTACAGGCTATGAAGAAGCCGCAGCTCAGGTGAGTGAGTCGTTCTTGTGTACTCAGTGCTCAGAAAGGATATCGCCTTGGCAGTTGTCTTCAGTACACAGCCTTGATAGGCCTATCTTGTGTTAATGAGATGTTATTACTTCTGTTTCTCACCCTGATTCCAGACTTGCCTAGATATTTTTACTTTTGGTGTCTGCAGTTGCTGTTACAGAGATTGCAGTAATAAAATTAGAAGCACCGTCAAATGCTTCAGCATGGAGACTGCAATGGATATAATTGAAAACATGGAAATTGTCTCTAGTCGTGTCAGCAGGGGCCAAGAAGCCCTTCAAACAGTTATAATACCCCAGGAGAGCAACTGCCTAGATTACTAGAACAGACTTGCTTTTTCCAGGGTACGGTTTGACACATGAGTTTTTGGAGGTGAGTGTGCTGGTATTTTAGCCATGAAGACACTCATAAATGTTTTTTGTTTTCTGTCTGCCTCGGGCGTGATTGCTGGGATCAATGCTTGTCTGCGGGTTCGTGGCAAGCTCCCTTTCATTGTCGGCCACAATGAAGGCTACATTGGTGTCCTGATTGATGACCTAACCACTCTGGGCACCAGTGAGCCTTACCGGATGTTCACCAGCCGTGTAGAGTTCCACATGTCACTCCGACCTGACGATGCCGAGGCTAGGCTCACCCACAGAGGTATTTTCTTGTGGTGGCTTTTGTAGTGAGCAGCCCTGCCTCTTGTAGAGCTTTGTCTCCCATGCCATCTGTCTCAGCAGGTTTTCAGGAAGCTGGGTGTGTGTCACATGGACGGTACGAACAAGCAGTTAAGATGAGGGCTGTTTTAGAGGATGGAATTGCAACACTAAAATCCCTTCAGTTCAGCCTATCCAAATGGTCTCAGTTAATACCAGAAGTTCCCATCAGTAGCGGTCGAAGATCACCTGTCAGGTAAATGTTGCAGCTGAAGCTTTCTCGTCTAATCTATACTTGCTTTATCACGTCTGGCTTGTAGTTTCACTGTATTTGTCCGTCCTTCCTGTAGCCGTCAGTATTCCCAAGCTTTATCACCTTAGGGGACAGGCATCTGGATTTTTGCCTGTAGAGTAAGTGCAACCTTGATGTTTTTACTGTGCTGCATTTCCTGGTATTGACAGAGGCTTCTGAAGTAAGGGGTTTTTCCACTGGCCCAATCAGTTCTTGCTGTCCTTACTGAGAGTGTCACCAAGTTGTAACAGTTCTGCAGTGGGTTGCTGCTTTACTGAGAGCTTGATAAAACAGTGATTGATTTCAGGCTAGTGTTGGATGGTAGCTATTCTTGTACACCAAAGGCCCTTGCTTCCCTTACCCATCCTCTATTTCACCTTATCTTTTCTGTTGTTTTAAGTCAGTGACTTAAAACCTCACTGAGTCCATTGTGAAAGGTTGCCCTTGATGCCCTTCCCTCATCCCTCCTGTCTGGCTCTTCATATCTCACAAAGAGCCCCTCTTCAAGAGCTGAAATACTCTTCTGTGTACTGAGAGGAGGTAGTAGGGAGGTGAGCTTGGCTCTGAGGTTATTCTGCTTTATGCTGGGATCTTTACAAGTTTCAGCTGGGAAAAGATGTAAGGCTGCCTTACTCAAGTGACTTCTTCCTGCCATTAAAAATTACCCTTCTTCACAGTGCCTTTGACATCCTTCGATATCCGGAGGTTAACATGGAACTTCTGGCAAGGGCTTTCCCAGAGCCCCTAGGAAAGCTTGCTCAATGGAAAGAACTGGCAGAGAGATTGCAAATAGAAGGTAGAGTACAAGAATTACTATGTCTTAGTGGGATTTGTTGTACATTTTGTTCAGTAAGGACAGAGCCAATCCATTCATCCCAGTGTTTCATGTTGCCGTGTAGTGAAATGAAACACTATTGTCAGAACATGCAACTTTTACTATAGACCACAGCCCTGTTCAAGCACTTGTTTCACTTTGTGGAGTGAGGTGAATTATTCATATTCACTCCTGGGCTTTTCCTCTTTACTGCTTTGTCAAACAGACCATCCTTTCTTGGCATGAAAGGTGAAGCCAACCTATGTATTTAGATTTCTATAACAAATTAAGAGTACGACTCCCAAAGAAGTGATGTGAATTAAGCTGTTCAGTCTGTGAGGCTAGAAACTGCTTTAGGAACTTTTTACTGTCTCAGCAGATTTGCTTATTCTGCTTCCAAGAATTCTTGTAAGTGTCTTGTTTTCACATGAGCAGGTCATATCTGGTCTTCTTGTCTCCCTTATCTTCTGTTACAGCTGCTTACGAGTGGTGCGTGCTCAATCAATGGCAGGAAATAGAAGAAGTGCGTCATGATGAAGCCCTTCAGTTGCCAGAGGATCTAGATTACTTTGCCATTGATGTGTCTCTCTCAGCAGAGGTGCAGGAGAAACTGGACTCTAATCGTCTCCAGATGGTAATATATTGGGCTACAGCAAGGCTAAACAGCAATTAAAGCCCTTCTGTATCTTTCCAAGGGACATGGGAGGGTAAGAAGAATCAAGGAAAGGAATGCCCACAGGTTTTGAGCTCGTTTCCCACTAGCTCTGGTGTGTAGGTTTGTTCTTGGTTAACTTGTTCCTGTTTCCACATGCAGATTGGTGCACTCAGCCGCATCCCTGGAATTACACCAGCTGCTATTGTTAACTTGCTAAGATTTGTGAAAACCGATCACCAGAAGATGGAGGAGATAAAAGCTTTACCTCAGACTGACCAGTATTTAACAGGGAAAATGTACACGGAGAAAGCAACTTCCTGAAGACAGATTCCAGCAGAGCTTTCTGAAGAGGAGCCAGAGAGCACCTTTGGTAAAACACCTTTGCAGAGAAGTGTACCCCTCCTGCCAGAGCACGTGGCAAGATCACCTGGGCTCACACGACTCTTCACAAAAAACTGATGCTTGCTGGATTCAAAGCGGTTCTAGGTGTGTCCTGTGGCAGTGTCTTGGAGTAGGACAAAGATGACAAATGCAAAGTCTTAAGTAAATGATCAGGAACTTGAATACAGCCTGTGGTGTTGCCAGTCCAGATGAAAAGACAGGGGAATTGCTTTTATAATTCCATTCATTTGGAGGTGGGAGATAGTCAAAACCTGTTCTAAAGAACCTTTGAAAGGACAGAGTTTTGTTTTTCTGAAGTGAGTATGAAACGGGCTGGAAAGCACGCTCCGTTGACCTTAGTCCTTGTGTTTGTAGCTGTGCAGTGACTATGCACAGTCTGATATTTTAATGAGATGTCAACCAATAGGAGACACTTGGTTCTGACTGTGTGTGTCATACGAATATTTATACTTATGTAAGAGACCTGTCAAATGTAAATACTGTATCCTGGGCATTTTTTGTCTCCTGTAAAATAAAGCTTGCCTTGAAACTTGTTGAAGAGCTTGGTTGTCAGGAGAGCCTTGGCAGTTCACTGGGTCACAATTCACACAGGTAAGGGGCGAGATTCACTGCAGAGCTGGTGAAGGCAGCTGGAGCGAGACTCGCAGCTGAGGCCAGGGTGCTGAGGCACGTGGGGTCATGCTGGAACCTGCTCCAGGAGCCCCAGCTCTGGGCAGCGTGATGACTGACAGGTTGACGTGCTGAGTGTCAGGGGGTGGGTGGCTTGGCAGCCAAGGGAAGCAGAGCCAGGGGCTTCAGTGATGTAACTTGCACCAAACAACGCGTGCTTCGGGCAGTTGATTTGTCATGTGCCATCAAGAAACGCTACATTTAAGCTGTTGTGCACCTGCTGAACCCTTGCCTGACTTTGACAGCAGTCTCTGATGCGTGTCTTGATTCTGAACATCCTCTGAACTGACTAGGTAAACAAGCTTGAGAATGAGTTTTGTTGCAGTTAAATACAGTGATCGCTTTGAAATTATGGCCCTGGACTCCTGGTGGAGATGGGGGGCAGATGAAGTGAAGGGTGAAGATGTTCATTTCAAGCACAAGGGTAGAGCTCCAAGCGGAAGCCCTGGGGAGGCAGATTTTCAGGCACTGCTGGGGACCGATAAGCATGTGCTGTTCTTGTTCTAGGTGACTTAGCAATGGATGTGGTTGACTGGAGAGCAGGCTCAGAGCCGGGTGGATGAGGTGCTGAGGGTCATGGTTTAGTGATTGATGGGAGTGGTTGGACTCGATGATCTAGTGGGTCGTTTCCAACCAAGCGATTCTATGATTCTATGAGGAGCTGGGAGCTGACAATGGGCTTATGACTGCTCTCCTCAGTTGCAACTTTGTGTGACGGTAGTTGAAAGTTGCCGCGTATGACCAGAGGGTGGCTCATGTCACAAGCGTATGGGACCTTTTGAGTCACAAGTGGAAAAGCTGCTGTGGCTGGTTCTGCTGAGCTGGCTGCTCAAGCGAGGTTCTGTCCTTGTCCCATGGCACCTTGCAGGACTTTGGCCGGGCGGCTGCGGGCTGGCTGGGTGACGCTGCCCAGGTGCAGGGCATCTGGCATCAGCTGGAGGTGGCTGCACAAGATGCAGAACGCTCATTTCACACAATGTGACCTCGGTTCCCCTCAGCAGCGCCATGAGTGTGGAAATCCTGTGGAGTCATGCCCAGAAGCGAGTAGCAGGAATTAGCCTCACGAGGAAGTGACTATAGCAGAGCTCATTTGGGGTTCCTTTTCTTTCCCTGGCCTCTATGAATCCCCTTCTCCTCCAAAGAATTACGATGCTGCCATCCATAAAAGCACTTTAGCACCAAACTACAAAATGCTAGTTATTATTACCAGAAATAGCAGCCAAGGAGGAGCAAATCTGTAATTACATTTATATTCACTTACTCTTCTTTTTCCCTGGGACAGTCTATTTAAGGGCTCGTTTTACACAGAGACGACTGTTAGCATCGAACAAGCCTATGAATTAGGCTATGAAAAGGGCTATGAATTAGGAGTGAGTTGGCTTTGGTTATTTCCAGAGACTATGAGTGTTATTTAAAAACATGCTATATGGACATACACAAGCCACTGACTCCCTTTGCAGTGCCTGAGTTAGCAGGTGATCTTGCAGAAGAATAATCAGGTTACTGGATTACTTTGGTCAGACGAGCCAGGATCATAGAATCATTAGGTTAGAAAAGACCTTAGAGAACATCAACTCCAACCATACCTGTCTACTACTAAATCATGTCCCCAAGCATCTCATCTGCTCACTTTTTAAACCCTTCCAGGTACGGTGACTCAACCACTTCCCTGGGCAGCCTCTGCCAGTGCCCAATGACCCTTTCTGTGAAAATGTTTTTCCTGATATCTAGCCTGAACCTCCCCTGGCAGAGCTTGAGGCCATTCCTTCTTGTCCTATCATCTGTCACCTGGGAGAAGAGCCCAGCTCCCTCCTCTCCACAACCTCCTTTCAGGTAGTTGTAGAGAGCAATGAGGTCTCCTCTCAGCCTCTTCTTCTCCAGGATAAACAACCTCAGCTCTCTCAGCTGCTCCTCTTGTTCTCCAGCCCGTTGATAAAGACATTGAACAGGGCTGGACCCAGTACTGAGTTGTGGGGAACCCCACTTGTGACTGGTCTCCAGCTGGATTTAGCTCCATTTATCACCACTCTGTGGGCCCGGCCATCCAACCAGTTTCTTACCCAGTGGAGGCCTGTCCAGGCTGGTGGTAGCCAGTTTCTCAAGGAGGATACTGTGAGAAACGGTGTCAAAAGCTTTAGTAAAGTCCAGGTACGCTACATCCACAGCCTTTCCCTCATCCCTGAGCACAGCACCCTGAGGGTAAACCTACCGCTGCAGCACCCTTGGACCGACACATTTGGCCCATGAAGGATGTTTCACCAATGAAAGCTCAGCTACCTTGGAAGGTTGTTTTTCTTTTCCTTAGAAAAGGAAGAAAGAAGCAAAAGCTGCCCACACTCAGAGCTGTTGAGCATGGACACAGCTCCTCGGCAGCCACTGAAGGGGAATCACATTGTGATTTATCTCCCCATTTCTTTAGTACTTCTCCCAGCCGTTTTCGAGGAAAACACATGTTTAACTGTCAACTTATCAGTGCAGAAAAGCTGGAAGATTTGAATTATGCGGAGTAAATATTTGAAACATGAAGGATTAAAGAATTAACAATAGGCATCCAGGAAAAGTAACTTTAGTTAAATAAAGCAGACAATGATATAATTGATTTATAAGACAGAAATTATCTGAAGGGACTAAAAAGGCTAAAACCCCCATAGTTTCTATGTTTTGGAAACTGATACTGTTTTTCTGTCCACCAGGCTTTTCTTTGGCTGTTTTGCAGCCCGGGTGCTCTATTCTTCTTCCTGAAGTGAAGTGGTTTCAGCCTTCCTGTAGGTGCATTGCAGGAGAAATGATAATACGGCCCGATGATATTTTCCATGGTCACAGTTAATTCTGTTTATTCCTTGGTTTAGCTTATGATTTGTCTGTTTTTTAAGATTTGCAGTTTCAGAAGACTAAATTCCTAGCACCACTTGGTGCAAACAACATGAAGAATTTATGGACTTGAAGATTAAGAGATCTGGAATCTTGTAAACTCAAAAGTGTCAATACTGTCAGGCATTTGACAGACCTTATTACTTTCTACAATTACCTGCAGTGAGATCTCCCAAGTAAGAAGTGACAGGATGAGAAGAAATGGCCTCAAGTTGCACTGGGGGAGGGGCTGGGGGGTGGAGTCATATTGGATATTAGGAAAAATTTCTTTAGTGAAAGGCAGTGAAGCATTGGAACAGGCTGCCCAGAGAACTGGTGGTGTCACCTTCCCTGGAGGTGTCCAAAAAATGTGTAGATGTGGCACTTTGGAACATCGTTTAGTAGGCACGGTGGTGGGGTGGTGGTGGTTGTACTCGACGACTTTGAAGGACTTTTCCAACCTTAACGATTCAATGATTCTATTCTATGCACTTGTACTGAATGAGAGACGGAAAACCCTTCCTGTAAGACTCCCAGCTCCGTCTTTTCCCAGTGTCCCCCCTCACCCTCCATCCATGGCACGGCACAGGAAGGAAAAAAGCCAGCTTAGCAGCTTGGCCAGCACCAAAGCAAAGAGACTTTAAAAACCAAATAAACGAGGAAGGCTCAACCTCCATCCTTTAGAAAAAGTAAGGCTCCTATGCACAATTACTCTGGAGAAAGGCAGAAATGAGTATTTTATGTCCGGACTTGTGCTTTGCAGAGCTCAGAACTCAGCTGCAGGGTATGCTGGGGAGGCATGGAGCTCCTCAGCCCTCCCTTGTCCTCTCATTTCTCCTCTGCCTGTCAAGCCCCTCTCAGCACTACATAAAGATTTAACTAATATAAATCAAAAGCAGGCGAGTTGTATTTATGATCCGGATCAAACTCACGCTATTCTTAAACAGCCATTGAACCATTTAGCACCGCTAAGAAAAAGTATATCCCTATACAGTACAAAGTTTAATTAGCTTTTATGTGGTTTTATCGTGACCTAATCTAAAATTTAAAACATGCATTTAGAGAAATAATCAATAATTTGCCAAAGTCTGTTAATAGCTTTCAAAAGGCAGCTACAATGCGAATGCAAATTAGTAATTTATCAGTAAAATTAACTATTCCAGTTACTAGCCTAGCTGGTCTGAGATACAATTGAAAAGTCTTGGGGCAGCAGCCTGAGCAGAGCCCCTTTTATTCCAGCCTAAAATATTCACCTAGGAAAACAAAACTGAGCAAGATGTTACTTGGCTACAGCTGCTCTGCCTGTGCTGCTCCATTTACAGGGTGTGAATTTTGGTGCTGTCCCATGCAGGGATAGGAGTTGGGACTTGATGAGCCTTGTGGTTCCCTTCCAGCTATGGTCAGGCTGTGATTTCCGTAAGCAGATCTGGCTCTACCTCACCACAGATTTTTGGAATATTTCTGCATACTAAAAGCCCTCTGACTCCCAAAGCGTGCATTATCAACTAAAAAAAAAATCACATTTCACTTTTCCAGCTCCTCACTGCTACCTTCAGTGACAAAACTCAAACCAGATTAAATAAGATGATATTCTAGTGAGTTTTCTGCCTTCAGCGAGCTCCATCTCCATGGCAGGACACTTTCACACTTATGTATAAACATCACCAGCATTGCAGAGTTGCATGGAAAGAGTTAAGGACAGCTGTAAAAGCTACTTGAAGAAATAAGCAGTCAGAAGACAAACACAGTTCTCAACTATTAACATTTATTAAAAGCTTGACCAAAGTAGTTTTATTCTCAAGTTTTTTGTTTTTTTTTACAAAAGCCTTAACAATTTCCCCAGGTAATAAAAAATTTTAATAAACAGACTGCAAGGGCATTGCATTACTGCAGAGAAAGCAAATCTGGTCTACAACAGCAATAAGGAAAAAGTAAAAAAAAAATCAGAACTTGTGTAGAATCAAGGTTTTAAATACTTGAAAGCAAGTGCTGGTATCACAGGCACGGCATTCACAAGCATCTGTTTGTACTGTGTACAATGTGAAGGTGTTAGCTGCGATACTGTCTGTTCTCTAGGCTTTAGCTTGTTTTATTTCTCCTACAGAGGCAGAGCCACCCCCACTGTCCCGAACCAGGAAGGCAACTCCTGCCCTTGACCATCGGGGCAGTTTTTAATCTGAACCATTTCCCCAGCACCTGCTGTAGTTAACCACAGCCCGCAGTTCTTCCTCATCTACACAGCTGATGAGAAGAAAATGGCCTCTTGAAAGCTGCCCTTCTCACTTTCAGCTTCTCCTGCCTGGGATCGGATACACTTTCAAATCTTATTTTGCTTTAAGGCTCCAGTTTGAATGAGCTGCTTATTGCAATCTGCTTTCCAAGCTGTAACAGAGCAAGTACACCCAGCTCGGCCCAGCAGTGGGCCAAGAGCACAGAGGAACTTCAACCAGACTGGGTGTTGCATGTCCAGGCCTTGGCCAGCCAAACCAAACATCCTGCACCCACACATAAGCTGCAGAAGCAGTTTGTTGCAAAGCGGCTTTCCTTTTCATCCAAATTAGAACTTTGCTGAACCAGTTTGACCAATTATTCTTGAAAAAGTCAGCGGTTTAACTGAAAAGCATGCAAAGATCTGGCAAGATACTTCAGCCAGTACTGCTGCCACAATTATCTGCCTCAGTTTTAAAGTTATGCACCTCTTGTTGTCTTGGAGATGCTAACAAACCTTTAGAAATTAGTTTTAAGAATCACAATGAGATTCCTTCACTGAATTCTAGAGTCTTCTAGAGTCTTCAGCGCTCGAGCCCTTGCTTTTGCTGCCCCCCCCCTGACCCCCCGCCATGTCCCTTCAAAACCAGCATAAAATGCTCCAAGGTTTTACTGTAGTTAAGACACAGAAGGTGAACAGAAAAGATTCAACCAGAGCAAAAGGAGTATGAAAATCAGTAACAGCAGTTCAGGATTATCCAAGCAGTACAGACATGAGCTCCTGCAGAGCAAGGGCACAGCTGAAGGAGAAAAGGAAAATAAATGAGAGACCACAGCTGTTAGACAGCACACGCTGGTGTCATGGAACAATAATCCTTCAAAAATCTTGAATTCTTTTTGAATTTACGTGGAGATGCTGTGGGGAAATGATGTTAAAGGTTAGTAAAACAGCCGCATTTTTATGCAAGCCAAATCTGATTATCCATTAACTGCTTGTCTCCACTTACCAATTCAAAGCAAGACTTATAATTTGGACTCTCCAGCTATTTCTCACGAGCCCAAAATGTTTCACCCTGGATTATCATGTAATTGATACCAATCTTTTGGACTAGTTATCCCATTCTATCTCAGTTGACTTATCAACATCTTCAATCCCATCGTTAAATGTCCTTTGGTGCTGACAGAGCAAACTGCACATTTATCACATGCTTTGGGAAATGAACCAGGATGTTCTCTAAGCAGAAAACCTAGAAATATCCTTGACTAAAAAAAAAAAAAGTCAGGAACCCAGGAGCCACCAAGCATGACAGTTACAAACCCTGTCTTGATGGGAGGGGAGAGGAAACACCTCAGCTAGAAACAAGAACTGAGTAAGATGCTACAGCTGTGGGCCATTCCTCCTTCTGAACAAAATTTGGTTTTAAATGAACTACTGAATGTCTTAATCCACGTTAGAAAACTTACATGTGTTTAATCTTGAAAGATCTATACATCTTCCTCTTCCACAACAGATAACTTGGACTGCTCAACAGCCTTCAGTTTTTCCATGAACTTCTTCTCCGGGTGCTTTTTCTCTTTGCACTCCCTCTTTCTGTACTTCATGATCTCGAAGATGGATAAATGCCTGAGATGTTTTTCTTTGTGGCTCAGGGGGGCAGCAAGATACCTTGAACTCTGTCCCAGAATGATAAAATGTGGGCCATGTCCTTCTGTGATGCCTCGTATGTCTTAAACTTCACGGCCAAGTTTTTCTCGCTGTTACTCAAGGCCTTCAGTTTCCCCTGATTCTGGATCTGCAGGTTCCCCTTCTGCTGACAAGGTAGCTTTCAGGGAAACTTTGCTCTGCTGCTTTGTAACTTCCCTGACACCTAGAGCAGAGTCCTTCTTTTCTGCCCCTTTGGTTACACTGGGCTGGGTGCTGGTGAACATGGTGGTGATGGGTGCGCTCGTGTTCTGGGTAGGAGAAGCAGAAAAAAAAGCAGTGAGCATTTCAAAGCATCAGCCCCAACGCTGTAGGACAGTAACGGTGTCTGCAACAGCAGCTTCAGCCTTGCTCGAGACCTGTGCTCATTGCTCTACAACTCCCAGTTCAGAACGCAGCTGGTTGCTCACCTGAAACCACACTCCCCAGGGTCAGATTGATGAGGAGTCCTGCAAACCAGCTGAGAAATAGAACAGCTTCCCAACCCAAACAGAGAACTTTGGATACCTCCTTACTCCTCTGCAGTTCCCTGAGCTCCTTTCTGGCGTGCTGAGCATCCCTGTGGTGGGCTGACTGTTTGAGAAGTCTGGTGGGTAAAGGATAGTTAAGGCCTGGTGGTATCTCCTGCCAAACATGTAGAAGACACCACATCCCACATGGGTTCAGAGATGTTAACTCCTGTGCAGAACGGAGAGAAATGCTGGACTAAAACTACGTAGGGCTTCACAGTGGATGCACGGAATCAGGTGAAACTATCACTCGAGGGCAGCATGATCCTAGAAGAGCAGCTCCCACAAACCCATGAGAAAACACTCCTGGTGAAGCAGCAGCACACAAGCTGTTGTTTCCCAGGATGGTCTCACATGCTGCTCATGGCCAGGTACTCATCCCCAGCACTGTGTGTGGCTGCTGGCATCTCAGGGTATGGTAGAGCTCAGCGAGAAGATCTCTAAGGCTTTTCTGACCTCTGTAAACAGAACCACTCACCTGCTTCTCTCTAGATTGGCTTTACTCCCCAAAGCAGTATCTTTGTCTTTCCCAGCTTGTTTCTTCCCTCTCTTACAGGAGCTTCTACTCTCTTCCTCCGAGCCTTTCAACTGCTCCTTCATCTCCCTTGAAAAAAGGCAAGCAGAAAATATCCCCAAGAGTCACCATCAGAAATCTGAGCTCGCTGCAATCCCAGCTGGTCCTGCACTCCATTATTGACCCTAAGACCAGGCAGAACTGTTAGACCATCTCTATGGACTTCCCTCAGCCTGGGGAGACTGGGAACGTTCTAATTGAGGAAAGGTGGGAGAGGACCTCCAGGGCCAGCCAATTCTAAGCCTTGCTGTCATTAGGTCTTGATTGCGTGACTTCTTGAAGAAGGTCTGCCTACTCCACTATCTCTCTGCACTGATGCCTGAAGACCTTCTCCAAGTTCCCAGCGTAAATCAGCTTGCACATCACTAACACCTACTTATCCCTGCACCAATACTTGGCTTTTCCAGCCCTTCTTCTCCCTCCAGAGTCTGCTCCCTGGTGAGAATAATCACATCAGTGGGAAAGCAAAGGCTGCAATAAATGCCCTCCTGCTCAGCTGCTGGTGTAGCTGAAGGGGAGCCTAAGAGAAACCAGCCTTTATGGCTGGTGTTAGTGAGGAAAACCCTGGAAAGAATTCACCTATGGCACCTAAACCAAGCCAGCACTGCTGCACCTCACACTATTGACATCACAATCCACCTGGTTTGGTGAAGAAAGAGTTGCAGGTGACAATCCAGCTGGCAAGGCCAGCACAGAGACCAGCTCCCTGCAGCCAGTGCCTAAATCAGAGGGCTTGCCACTAAAACAGAGGGAAGATGTTCTCATCCTTCCTCCATGGGGAACCATGGAGGTGGAAACAGCCATCCTGGAGTCATAGACACTTGTGGCCTTTGCTCTGCAACCTCTCTGAGCTCTGGAGCAGGGAAACCCTTCAGGGATACTGTTTTGGGGATTTACTCTTGGAAGGCTTACAGACCTCATTTTCCTCTCACGTTGAGCTTCTTGTATGTTGTTATTAAGCTGAGTTTTCTCCTCAGTGAGGGCTTCATATTCTTCCTCATTCACCTCTGAGAGATGTTCTTTCTCCCTCCTGGCAGCTTCCTCCAACTCCCATTCTTCATCAAGGGATAGAGGAGAAACTGTGAGCGAGTGCAAGCAGAGCTCGTTGCGCTGGGTGAGCTGTGAGGATTCACAACTCTGCCCTGACCCAGCTCATCATCCTATCAGGAGATACTGGGGAGCCCATAGCCCTCTCCAGACTCAAATCATCCCCCAAACTTTCACCAGGCAGTGAGCTCCTGTCCTTGCCTGGTTCACATGCACCAATGTCGCAGAGAGCTGGCTGGTGGTTAATTATTGAGCCACAATTGCTTGCCCAAACTCTAATGCTTAGAGACTAAGGTCGGGCTTAGAGCACTGAAATCACGAGCTGAGTGCTGGCTACACTAACGTGGAAGGTTGAAGAATTAATAAAAGCATTTCCTGCAAGCTTTGCTGGTAACAGGGAAAGCTTGAGGGCTTGAGAAAGAACAGCTGAGAGGTAGAGCAATGAAGAGCCTCACCTTTCTGCTCTTTCACCGCTAGCTCCCTGGTTTTACAGGAAGTATAATCCTTGGACAGGTTCACAAAATAGATGTGACGTCGATTCTTGAGAGCTCTCAGCAGGCAGAGGAGAGCTGATGCCATGCTGCACGCAAAGAGTGTCTCCAGGCTGTCAAACACCACTCCCTGGTAGCAGTCACTCCGCTGAGGATAAAGTCAAATGGAAAGAGTAATTCAGCTATTGCATGCACTGGGCAGCTGCTCAGCAAATCCAAACGTTGATGGACACCAGCCATCGTTGCTCCAAAGCTTTGCTCCTTCCCTAACTCCCAATACGTCACTCAAAGATCCTTGCAAGCAGCCCAAGACTCTTCCAAGAGTAGATGTAGATCCTTTCCTCTCCCAAGTGCCCCCTGCTGCCTGTCTCGCTGTAGCAGGAATTATCATCAGCCCCCACCCCATGTACCTGCAGCCTTTCAGAGAGGATTTCCACTAGCAAGTCCTCTGGTAACACGCAGCTCATAAATCCCTTCTCCCCTGCTGTGCTGCTGCTGATGCTCAGCCGTCACCGTGTAGGAGCACAGATAAAGGAAAACGTGGACTGAGAAAAGATGGGCAATACTGAACACCACAACAGAAAGAAAATACTCTGGAAACCCCTCAACAATTCTAATTGCTGGGTTTGGGAGCCGGGGTCTCTTGTTAGCGGGAGATCAGACCAGAACTGCAGGCCAGAAGCATCAGGGGACAGATGTGGGAGGGGGTCACGTCCCTTGGCCAGCACAGACACAACAGGACAAGGGCTGAATCCCCTCAAGGAGAGGAGATTCAGACCAGAAAAGACATTTTTTTATGCCGAGGGTGGTGAAACACTGGAACAGGTTGCCCAGAGAGGTGGTAGATGCCCCATCCCTGGAACTCTTCAAGATCAGGTTGTAAGGGGCTCTGAGCACCCAGATCAAGTTGAAGATGTCCCTGCTCACTGCAGGGGGTGTGGACTCGATGACCTTTAACTGCCCCTTCCAACCCAAACCATTCTACCATTCTCAGAGGCAACAGAAAGGTCTTGTGCATTAACCAGAGCTAATCGTGCTTTGCCTAGGAGCCTGCAGTATCTATTTTATGCTGTTTCTGAGACTGGGACCCGTGGGCCCCCCCCCTCACCCCTCCTTCCTCTTGCCTCCTGCAGTGCTCACCCGGACTCGGGATCTGATGGATCACAAGCTGCCTTTCAGTTTGAAGTTGGACTGGGTCCTGTGCAGGCTGTGCCTCCTGTCACTGCTGAGCTTGTGGCTGGAGGAGATATTTGCAGAGGGGACAGACGCCTCAGCTGGGCTGCAGATGGTCCTGTGCTTTGGGGAGCAAACAGGCACCTTCCACCCCACTGGGCACAACCCTGAGCTTCGACAGGGATGCAACACGTGTCCCTCAGCTGCTGGGCACAGGCAGCGCTGCCTTCCACAAGCAGCTCCTTCCTTGCTCCTCTTAGTGGCATGATAAAGCACACCCTCAGATACTGTTTTAAAGCCAGAGAGCTTCTAATACACAGCCCCATGTCCCTCTCAACAAGTGTGCATGCTGGTGACACCATTTGCACAGTAGATCTTGTGGATCAAGCCAAGGATTTGTCCTCCAGGACCATCAGCTTCCACACCTTGCACCCATCCTGCATTCTCACACGAAGACTGTAACACGCAGCTCTGTCCCAGCTCTATCAGCCATCTCTGCTCCTGCCAAATCCTCCATATGGGATAACCCGACTCAGTCCCCAGATCCCTCTTCCACTCCACCAGCTCCCAAACCCAATCGGGTTCAAATCTGAGTGATGCAAAACATCTCCCCCCAGAGCCAACGTCTTGCCTCGCCCCACACAGCTCAGGGCACCAGCTGCCCAGTGAAATTTCCTAAAAGCCTCTGATCTCACATGGAGAACCACACAACGTGCACGAGCTGCGTGACCTGACAGCGTGTACGGGAAATACCTCTGGAGAACAGAGTTCATCTGCAGTGCCTCCCTCATCTGAATGTCCCTAGAGTGTTCATTTTTCCCTTCATATCATGTTTGTGAAGCTGCACTCAGTCACCCATCTGGTGCTCAATGAGCTACTTCGGAGGGTTTTTTCCTCATCAAAATGGGCAGCAGTTCTGCCAGATAACCATGAGGAGCAAGGTGGATTCAGCTTTGAAGAAATATTAACCTCTGAGATAGATACAAGTGTGTTCCATTACTCCTAGAAGAAGGAACATGTACCAAGACATGCAGATGCAGGAATTGTACCCCTGCGTGAGCCCTTCAGAAAGAAACTGCTTTACAATAATCAGAGATGCTATATGAAATGGATTTGCATCTCTGCATGCTGCACCCATGCTCCCTAAGAGACCCAAGGGTAGTCGGACTTCTGTGGAACAAGCAGAAGCTGATGGTCCTGGTGAGTTTCTGAAGCACTGCTTGGGGTCCAGCATCAAGGCACCCACCACGTAGGAAGATCAACTACATCCCTCCCCTGCTCCTGTTGCCTGCTCAAGTTCAAGATCAGCTACATCCCTCCCCAGCTCCTCCAAAACTTGTGGTCCTGTTGCCTGCTCAAGTTGGCTCATCCGTGATCCTTCACCCCCACGAATCTCCCAGGCTTCTACCTGGGTCTGCCCCGAATTGTGCCGCTGCAACAGCGTGTCCGTGAAAGCACAGGACCCTGGACATCCCAGCCCAACACCTCACTCCAGGCAGGCAGCACATCAGGATGCTCACTCAGGGTGGGGAGCACGTACCAGTCTTTTGATTTCCCACAGAACAGGGTTCCAAAGTGGAACACACTTGTGTCCATGACATATTGCTTGAAGATAACGTCACCATCTTTCTTGCTTTTCCTGCACTGAGGGAACACCACCCTGGGCAGAGAAAATAGGGAATGAGTAGCTGTGAGATGCTGCGATTAGGAAACCTGGTCAGCCCTGTTCAATGTCTTTGTCAATAACCTGGATGAAGGCATCGAGTGCACCCTTAGCAAGTTTGCAGATGACACTAAGCTGGGTGGAAGTGTGGATCTGCTGAAGGGTCAGGAAGCTCCAAAGGGATCTGAACAGGCTGGATCCATGGGCTGAGACCAATGACAGGAGGGTTAACAAGACCAAATGCTGGGTCCTGCACTTGGAGAACAACAACCCTGAGATGACATGAGGCTCTGAAGCGAGTCCAGAGCAGAGCAACGAAACTGAGGAAGGGGCTGGAGAACAAGAGGAGTGGCTGAGAGAGCTGGAGGTGTTTAGCCTGGAGAAGAGGAGGCTGAGGGGAGACCTCATAGCTCTCTCCAGCTACCTGAAAGGAAGTTGTGGAGAGGAGGGAGCTTTTCTCCCAAGTGACAGGGGACAGGATGAGAAGGAATGGCCTCAAGCTCCTCCAGGGGAGGTTCAGGCTGGACATTAGGAAAAAATTTTTCATAGAAAGGGTCATTGGGCAGTGGCAGAGGCTGCCCAGGGAGGTGGTCGATTCACCTTCCCTGGAGTTGTTTTAAGACCTGGGTGGACAAGGTGGTAAGGGGCATGGTTTAGTGATAGGAATGATTGGACTTGATGATCCGGTGGGTCTCTTCCAACCTAGTTATTCTATGATTCTATGATTCTAAGACTGGCTGGAAAGCTGCCTGGAGGAGAAGGACCTGGGGGTGTTGGTTGAACATGAGGCAGCAGTGGCCCAGGTGGCCAAGAAGGCCAGTGGCATCTAGGCTTGGATCAGACACGGCGTGGCCAGCAGGGCCAGAGAGGTTCTTCTCCCCCTGGACTCAGCACTGGGGAGACTGCTCCTGGAATCCTGGGGTCAGTTGTGGGCCCCTCACCACAAGAAGGATGTTGAGGCTCTGGAGAGAGTCCAGAGAAGAGCAACGAAGTTGGTGAGGGGGCTGGAGAAGAAGAGGAGCGGCTGAGAGAGCTGGGGGTGTTTATCCTGGAGAAGAGGAGGCTGAGGGGAGACCTCATTGCTCTCTCCAACTACGTGAAAGGAGGTTGTGGGGAGGAGGGAGCTGGGCTCTTCTCCCAAGAGACAGGGGACAGGATGAGAGGGAATGGCCTCAAGCTCCACCAGGAGAGGTTCAGGCTGGACATCAGGAAAAAGTATTTCCCAGAAAGGGTCATTGGGCACTGGCAGAGGCTGCCCAGGGAGGGGGTTGATTCACCTTCCCTGGAGGGGTTTAGGGGACGGGTGGACGAGGTGCAGAGGGACATGGTTTAGTGATTGATGGGAATGGTTGGACTCAATGATCCAGTGAGTTTTTTCCAACCTGATGATTGTATGATTCTATGATCTTTCCTTACCAGTATCCTCTGTATCCTTGCCAGTCTGCTCACAGGCAGCTGCCATGCACAGGTCCCACGCACGGAGCCCTGCCAAGCTCGTGCTGTTTGTGATGGCTTCTGCCACGATGGTGTCAATGGATAAGCAGGCAGCGCCGTAGTATTTGGACAGGGCGGTCGCTGCTGAGGTCTTTTCCGGAGAGAGAGAGAATCACTGCTTGGTGACACTTGCACATGAGATGTTTTCAAAAAAGACTCTGAAAAAAACCCGTACGGGATTTCAAATTCTCAAGGACAATCAGAAGGCGAGTGCCCCTTTAGGGAAGGCCATGAGGGAGGCAGCTTGAGCGTGACTACATGTGTTGAACTCTAGAGCCAAGCAGGTCGTCTCCACCTTGTGTTCCACTGAGGACTCTGTCCCTTGTGGTGACCCTGGGCCAGCATTTTGAGCCTTGTCCCACCATGACTTTGACCATTCTACAGCCCCTATTGGTCAGCGCTGTCCAAGGCAACACCTGGCCGTAGTTTGGGCGTCAGTAGGGGTCACAAACGGCTCTGACGAGGCAATATGGACCCTAGGCAGTGTGGCCCCACAAAGCACGGCCACCCTGTTTTGGGGATGAAAGCCTAGATGCATGAGCCACGCCACTTGCAGCAGCCAGGTGAAAGCCTAGGGGAGTTTCATTTACCAGCAGAGTTGTGGTCTATGTCACTTGGACTCATCAACAAAGTGCCTGGTCCACCCAATTCCCCTCCCTCCCTCCTTGCAGCCAAGGGCTGTAGCTCATGTACCTGTGAGGGGTGCCCCGTGGATGATGACGACAATTCCTCTGCGGTTTTGGGCCGCACGCCCTTCTGCAGAGATGTCGATCCCGAGGTGGCGGGCGATGGCCCTGCAGACAGGGCTGTCATTCTCTTCTTCTGCGGCCTCCTTGCTGCTGGCAGTGCTCTCCTCATGCTCTGCTGTGTAGAACAAAGTAGAAAAGTCAGCCACCTGCCTTCCCATGATCCTGATCATCCTCCGCATCCCCTCAAACCCTGCAAGAGGAGACCTACATCACACTGAGGTCTCACTGTGCCCTTCCTTTAGGATCACGCAGAACAGGGTCCGCCCAAGATACGAGTGAAGGTGCCTGGTCACAGCAAACGGGTGGCAGAAGGAGGAAAGAACAAGTATTTGGCAATATCTATAAGGACTGGGCCAAACCTCCTTCCACCAACGCTCAACATGGTCCTCGTGAGAGTTCTGTCCCAGGTCCTGTTGGGTGTGGGGCCAGACAGGCAGGACCAAGCGTTTTACACAGTCCCAAGGGAGAGGCTTCTTCTGGGGACCAAGCGATTATCCAGAGGCTTTAGGAATACAGATGTGCTGGGCTCTGAATTCACCAGAACAGGATTTTCAAAGAGCTCCAAGCCCTTAGGGGGTCACCAAAAACCATTTCAGCTTTTGGTGCCACAGAGGGTACCGTCTAGGAAAGGGAACAGCATCACCCTGATCCCACCAGCTCCTGGGTTGAAAAGGAGCTCCTTTGGCAAAGCTGGAGAAAACCTCCCCAACCTCTCTCTCGTCCCTGCCCCAGACTCTTCTAAGGATTCCACAGACGATGTATAGAAGAGTGGATTCAGGGCTTGTAGGAGAGAAAGTGACACTGGGCTGCTGTGAAGTGATGGAGGCAACACTGAAGTCCTTCACCAAGTCCCTTTTGCCACAATGGATATAAAAGAAGTGAAGAGCATAGGGTTATTGCCCTTCCTGGGTCTTTTCTCAATACCTTTCTCCTCCTTTTATCCGCATTCAAGTTTACAGTCCACCTTGCTGGACTAGTTTTCAACAAAAATGAAGGGAGCAGTGACTGAGCTACGGAACGAGATGGTGCGATTAGAGGGCTTTCTTCCTTTGTTTGACAGAGACTGGGTGCCTTCAGATTTTCCTGAGGAGGAAGGAGACGGGGAGAGAAGAAGTGGGTGAACACAGCCAGGCAATCTGCTCTTTGCCACACACCACTTTGCATGGCAAAAGATGGAGAAATTCCCAAGCAGGGAGACTCCCAAGGCCTGTCCAGGCTATCTCTGCCCTCACAGGAATTCTGAGCTTGTGCTTTTGTTGCTGGGAAGGAGCAAATATAAAATAGCTACTGACACTGGACCTGGTCCTACTAGCTGAAGAACTGATCCCACCCTGCTCCTTGTGGTTGAGGGACACAAGGAGACACCCTGATTATTTCCCCAGTCCACAGAAGGCAGGCACGAGCTTTGGCTGTGCTCAGGGCTGGCAGAGGACACGTGTTTCACCTGGGAATCCCTCCATCATGCTGCTAAAAGCACGGGCTTTCCATGGAGACCATATTCCATGGTCAAGGAGAGCTCAGGGGGTGTGGGCTGGACTCCCTGCTGCATCTACACTCAGGACAGCTCAAATGCCAAAGCCTCACCATTGGCCTGGCTTTCTGGTTTCCCATTCTCGGACTTTGACTGCTCATCCTGCAGCCTCTTCTGGTCCTCATAGTACTCCAGCAGCTCTTGGGGCAGCTTCTTGCCTGGGGCGCATGGAGGTAGCAACAGGGTGTTTTGGGAACTGTAGTCCTTCAGCATCCTCAGGATCTGTGTGCATGGGGAAGGAAAAAATCATATATAGGATGCGTTTCTTGACTATCATCGCTTCATCGCATTAACATCGCTTCACCACATTAACAGAATCCCCAGCCAATCTATCTTTTCTTGCATTTCTTCATCCCAACAACACGGACTATTCAAGCCCCTCCACAGGCTGCCAGCAGAGCTTGGCTGCCCTTGAAACATCACCATGCTTTGTTTGGGAGATGCCTCCATCTCCCTGACATTATCCTGGGAACGCTGGAGCGCTGTGAAGCTAGGGGTCCATGGCCCATGGGGTCAGACCTTCCCTTTCACCTGCTCCTCCTCGAGGTACTGGTGGTCAGACTCCAGGGAGTAAAACTCGATGGGTTCTTCACTGTGACCGTCCCGTCCACCCCTTGGCTGTTTGGCAGCAATGGTCCCAGCTCAAGCACCAGGGGGCAGAACTCCAGCTGTGGCTCCAGCCCATGCCCCGAGACTGGCAGCTGGAGATGCTGGCTGCTCTGGCAAATGTCAAGCTTCAGAAGGTTTTTGTAGGACTTCTGCAAAGAGAGGAGCGTAGAAAGCTCTTTCGTGAAGTTCCATGTGACAAGGTCTCAAAATCAATCCTTGCTCCAAGATCAGGGCAGTTATTAATACCAATAAAGTGAATGGAAAACAGGGATTTACTTATAGCAGGGGCTACAGCATCTACATGTTGGCTCCAAGTAACTGAGACAAGCCCTAGCATGAAGCATAACTGGATATTGGGCTACTGGATGATCTAAAATTGTCTATCAGATGTTTTCACCTAGTGACGAGGGAGCACAACGCTCTGGAAACAGCTCCTCAGGGTTACGTTGCCCAGACGCAGTCCTGGCCCTGCTGCATCAGGCAAATATCAGGTACAAGGAAGAGGCAGATGAGGTCTCACTGGATCAAAGTGAGACCCCTCCTCTCTGCTCAGCCCTCACCTCTGGTCAAAGCCAGAGAGAAGACACATCTCTACTAGCAGTTAAAACATCTCTGGGACTGTTGGAAAGCATGAATCGTAGAATCATAGAATCACCAAGCTGGAAGAGATCCACTGGATCATCGAGTCCAACCATTCTCATCAATCACTAAACCATGTCCCTCTGCACCTCATCCACCCGTCCCCTAAACCCCTCCAGGGAAGGTGAATCAACCCCCTCCCTGGGCAGCCTCTGCCAGTGCCCAATGACCCTTTCTGGGAAAAAGCTTTTCCTAATGTCCAGCCTAAACCTCCCCTGGCTTGAGGCCATTCCCTCTCGTCCTGTCCCCTGTCTCTTGGGAGAAGAGCCCAGCTCCCTCCTCCCCACAACCTCCTTTCACGTAGTTGGAGAGAGCAATGAGGTCTCCCCTCAGCCTCCTCTTCTCCAGGATAAACACCCCCAGCTCTCTCAGATGCTCCTCTTCTTCTCCAGCCCCCTCACCAGCTTTGTTGCTCTTCTCTGGACTCTCTCCAGAGCCTCAACATCCTTCTTGTGGTGAAGGGCCCACAACTGACCCCAGGATTCAAAAAGCGGTCTCCCCAGTGCTGAGTCCAGGGGGAGAAGAACCTCTCTGGCCCTGCTGGCCATGCCGTGTCTGATCCAAGCCCAGATGCCATTGGCCTTCTTGGCTACTTGGACCACTGCTGGCTCGTGGTCAGTCGCTGTCAACCAACACCCCCAGGTCCTTCTCCTCCAAGCAGCTTTCCAGCCAAGCACTTGTGGCCACCACACAGTTACATGCTGCCAGTTGCCAAATCACCACGGCCCCACGCAAGCTGCCTTTAGGAACGTTTGCTCCATCATTTCTGCTGACCCTTAAACTGCTGGGAGCATGCTGGCTGGCTGTGCCAGAGCCACAGGGACTGCTAGCAGAAAACCACTACAGGTGACTGTCCTGCCGTGCCCAGAAAGGTGTCTGGTGGCTGGTTTGTCTGCTGGTACCAGCAGCAGGATTAGCTTAGCTCAGTCCTTCTTAGATTATCAACCCCTGCGAGGGTGCCAGCTGCTCTGCACCAGAGCATTTCAGCCTGCAAATACACCCACGCGAGGGCGAAGATGAGAGGAAGCAAGCAGATTTCCCACTATGTGCAGAGAGGGAGCAGCGCCCTGATCCTCCTCTGCAAGCTCCCCACGGGGATTTCAATGCACCTCTCAGAAGAGGATGCTGCAGGGGAAACCGAGTCACTGCAGGTACAGGGCTTGCCGAAAGCTTGCAGGCTCCTCTCCGAGTCCTAGTGCTGGGCTCTCATCACCACCCTACCCTGTCAGACCTCCTGGGGATGACAACCACCAATCTCACCTCTTCCGTGGGTGAAAACCTGATTCGCACGTTGCACCGCTGCCCTGGTGAGAGGGTTCCAGATGATGGCAGCGCTGTGAAAACGTGAGGCTTGCTCTTCTTCACCTCTTGAAGCAGCTTCTGACGTGCTCTCCTTTGCATATTTTTGTCCACCTGAGCACAAAAGCAAGAATGTGACATCTCCTTGGTCTGGGAGACAGACCCTCAATTCCTCCAGTGCTCTGAATAACCATGAAGATACTTGTTTTTCCTCAAAATGTTTCCATTGAAAGTACAAAAAAGAATTTGCTGGTGTATTACAAAATAAACAGCAGTGGAGTGCTGCAAATTTATGGACTTTTCACAGGTGAACTCTTCCAAAGGATCCGTTGCCTACAGTTCACTACAGCATATACTCTCTTTTCCAAAATTTATTCTGGATACAACCCTTAATTTTAGTTTCAAACACATGAAACTCAAAACCTCACAGTGAATAATAACTGAAAGCATCCTGTTCATATTAAGAAAATTATAACTGATCTAAAGATACCTTCTGTGCCAAAAACTGGTAACATTTCCATCTGCAGCTTTGTTAAACTTCAAGAAGTCATCTACATATGTTTTAGAAATATAACTAAATAGAGTAGAGTAGAGTGAGGAGAATAGAGTAGAATTGAGTAGAACAGAGTAGAGTAGAGTAGAATAGAATAGAATCAAATCACCAGGTTGGAAGACCCACTAGATCATCGAGTCAAACTATTCCTATCAATCACTAAACCATGTCCCTCAGTGCCTCGTTCACCCATCCAAATGAAAGGCTGAGAGCACCCACATTCAAAGCAGCTCTGGAACTAGAGAGCAAGCAGATGGGGGGACACTGCTCTCAGAAGAGGAGGAATGGGTGAAGGTGGCAGAGAAGCAAAGCATCAGCTCAGGAACAGGTCCAGGTGAACCAGCCTTGCTCTGGACCCTTAAAAGCATCCTTGAATGATCTACAGCCCAAACACTGAAGCAGCCACGGGGGCAGAAAAGGCAAAAGAGGCAAAGAAAAGCCAACCAAGAAGTCACCTAAGACATTATCTGTGCTTTACCTTCTTAACAGGTTCAATGAGTGTAAGGTGTTGCAGAGTGGGAGTTCTCGGAAGCCAAATGTCGGGGTTTTGGTTCACTGATCCTTGTTTTTCGTTGAGAAGGGAAGACGTGTACAACTCAATATGAGTCAAATGCAGGCTCCTTTTATTAGCTTCAGAACACTCTCTTAAATACACAAAGCTATAATTATGCATACGGGTTAGTAAATGATTGGCCAAGCCTAAAAGTTAACATTTACATACGTCCTTCTACTTGCAGTTTCGCTTAAGCTTAATTCCCCATTTCTACGTAGTCTACTTGTAGTTTCACTTATGCTCAGTTCCCCGTTCTTACACAGTTAGCTTCAAGGTTGCTTGCAACAATTAACAAAAGGAGCAGTGTTCTTCACTTTTGCGCTATCATCAACTCTTGGTATTTTTCCACTGAGGCCTATACTTTACTTGAACATAACTTTTCCAAGGATCCATCCTTGTTCATCAAGCCATTATCCAACAATTCCCTCTTTTTCTTTTTGGACAAGCAACGCTTGATGAGTAACTTTGTTAACAACAGTCATTAAACACCGCCAAAATATTAAAAATCCAATTACCATTATTAATACGGCTAACAATATTGTAATCAATTGTTGGAAAATGCCTTTCATCCACCCTGGTAGATTAAGTGATTTGAGCCAAGTGTCCAAAGGGTTTGTCTTGATGGTAATTTTCTTCATGTTTTCCTTCAATTGGGCTAACTGCTTGTGTATAGACACTGAGTGGTCAGATAGATTCATACAACACATTCCTTTCAGAATCTTTACAACCATGGCCTTGTGCTGTGGTCTCAAATTGTTTTTGTAAGCATCGATTACACTATCTACATGTTAATGAGACTTTTCAACAAAAACAAACATTACATTCCTTACACGTAGTTTCCACCCAAGGTTCACAGTTATCACATTCTTCACATGCTATTCATCGTCAATGCACTTCCTTATACTCTCTTTGTTGTCCAGGTTCTGTAGTCCTGATGATGGCCGCTCCTTCCAGGGCTTGATCCACTTCTGTGGTACCCAGTGAGGTCCTGAATTTGTTAAAACACAAGCATAACTTCTTCCCCATGTTAGTAGCTTATACAGACCTGTTTATCGCCCATAATAACTGGTTTTCAATAGCACTTTCACATTGATTTGTACTTGCTCTAATTTTGATTACATGGTTTGCATATACTTCAACATTGGCACAATTTCATCATCTCTTGCTAATCGCAAAAGATTCATTACATATTGCACCTTCATCAATCTGTTTTGTAGTGTCTTTCCTGATTCCCTCTTTCTTTTGTTTTTGTTGTTGTTTTGCTAACATTGTTTTTACTACTTGATGGGTAGATTTAATAATGACATGACTTGGTAAATGGATATCAATACTCCCCGGATAATCTGTTAGATCTACTTGTAAATTCAAAATATTTGCTATGCAGCACTTAGCATATTCGTTTGTCATTGGGATATAAATGATTGTCTAGCCGTGGCCTAGACTTCAAACACACACACACACACACACACACACACACACACACACACACACGAACATTCATTTCTCAGCTAGCCGAATACATTCATACAATGTTGGTTATCACTATTGGTTTCACAATTTTTCCATGCTATGAATATTTAAACTACACATGGTACCGGGAACAAAAAACACTTAAAATACGTATATACATTATCTAATAAGGCTGCTTTTTTTTTTTTTTTTTTTTTTTTTTTTGTAGTTTTTGTGTTGACAGAATCAGACTGGTCAGTTGAGCTAAAACCTCAATCTCCCTGTATATCATTTCCCTTGCTTGAATTATTCCAGTAGAGCTTGTATCAATGACCCCAGATAAAACAAAGATTCCCAACCGAAGTATTGATAATCATACTAATTACAAGGCAGTAAAGCCAACCCCAATTGTCCTTTTACATTTCCTGGTATTGTGTGAAGTGCAGACGATTACAGCACTACTGCGATGTTGGTGATCACGTCTATCTCGGTGCTGCCTCTGGTTCTTGCTCTGAGGTGAGAGCTGCTGCTTGCCATGTTGGTACTTGCCTCCAAACTGTGCTTTGCTCCTGTTTTTCTGACAACACTGTCCCGTTATCGCTTTGTAACTAATTAGTTCCCAGTGCAGACTGCCATCAGGCGCACAAATCAAAGCTTGCAGTATTTCAACTTCTTCCTGCTGCTGTGCCTTCCTCCCGTCTCTCCAAGCCTTCATTAACTTCTTTGCAGTTTTATCATCATCTATAACAGCCCCCCATAATATATCTCCAAATTTACGCCATTCACTCCCCTCAAATACCTCATCGGAATTCTTAAAACACCCTTTCTCTTTCCCTACAGTGATAAGGTCCACAAGTTGTTTCAAACACTGTGAATCAAGCCCACTCTTCTCTAAGAAGCGTTGCAATAAATCAAAAGCCACTTTTTTATCCATTTTTCAGTAATTATAAGTCAAAAAATCAATTCTTTATTCATTTGTTCACTTATTATAAGTAAAATTCAGTAAGGAACCATTTGCAGGGAACCTGCTGCTGATTGTGTAATTGTATTATGGTTTCCTCCTTGCACTGCCCACACTGGACAGCAGAGAATTCCAGGCTGTCCCTGGAGAGGCAAAGCGACGGCAGAGACACGTTGGCTCGGAGTCGGATGTGAAACGTGGGGCCTTCTTCCACCTAACGAAGAGCATCCAGTTGAGAACCCAGGTGACATCTGCTGCTGTCCCCAACCTGCCACCTGCCCTGAGAGGGAGTGTGAGCACAGGGACGTGAGGAAGCAGGCGGTACCTTGATGGGCAGGAGCGCGTCCACCTGTCCCAGAGGCAGGTTGGCACTTTCTGGGTCGAAGCGTACTTCAAGTGTCTTGGTCTCGCAGCAGGGCAGGTCCTTGACATGATTTGGTTCCACAATGAAACCTTGAACAGATGGAGATAAAGCAGCTGAGACACAATCAACGTGAGCATGTCACAAGCATGTTAAGGCCATGGGAGAGCTGAAGGACCCTTTACATCTGTGGAGAAGAACATTACTCTTTCTCCCTTGTTACAGCACAAGCTAAAAGAGTCCCACATGGTGAAAAAGGAAACCTATCAGTTGAGAGGCTCCAGCAATTCCTTCATCAGGTATCCCAGGGAAGCATGCAGAGAACTCTCCAAAGGAGAATTTCCAGCTAAGATTCCTCCATGCCAAAGGGCTCCCTGGAAGACAACTTAGAGGAGACACTTGACCACCCTTCAGACACAGCGAGTCACTGCTTGCTGGTGCTGTAGCCACAGCCTGAGACCTGTTTTGGAAGCCAGAGGACCTCAGAGGCTGTTTTCTCAATATAGGCTGAAAAGAAGTGCCATAACATTATGAACTTCAAGCGAAGCACTTCCCAACCACTAAGGGTACATCTGTTTGCAACATAAGCCCACAGAGCAAACAAGGAGACAGATGATTCTTATGGCAGCGAAAAGCAGAAGATACTGACCCAGGTGGTTCCTGAATCCAGCACCTGCAATAAAGTGTTAGGGCGGTCACAGGCAGGACAAGTCTCTGGGATCTGCTGGCCAGGAGAACTCCATCTCCATCTCTAAAGCACCAAGAAGGAAAAAGCTAGACAAATAAAGACTCAAAAACCTCCCCATGTCCAGTTGCTTAAGTTAATCTGTTAGAGACAACCCCTTCAAGCCCAAGTGAAGTCTCACAGTAGTGGTTACCTGTGCCACGCAGGACCCTTCCATTGGTGTGGAAGGACATAGGGAACTGCCCAGTGTTGGTGACCGTCACAGTGTGTGTGTGGGCACTACTGAGAATGACGTAGCCAAAGTCCAGGATGTACTCAGGCAGCTCAACTCTGAAAGGAGGAGAAAGCACAGTCCTTAAACCAGAGCCTGGGTGCATTTTCAAGCAATAGACTAAACAAATATGGTGGATTTGTTTCTATTCACTGCTGTAAAAACTCAACTCAGATCTGTGAAACCTAAGGCCACATGGTAATAAGACTTTGGTAAGTCATGGAGACCATAGGTCCAAGGGTTCACCACCTACCCATGGGACCTTAAAATAAAAACAGTTTAAAACGGATACTGGTCACGGTTCCTCTGCTACAGAAAGTCATCCTAGATAAGTCCCCTGGACTCAACGGAACTGCTAAGCCTGAAATTGGTTCAGGACCTTGTAAACAGGATTTGCCTGCACAGGAAATCTTCATTGCTCTGCAACCAGATCCGTCCACAAAGCAGAAACAGTAAATGCAGTCATTAACACCTGCAGGATTCCTGGGAAGGTCCTTTTCCCAGAGCAATGCCACTCAGGAAAGCACATAAATTAATTTGCTTTGCAGAGCATCTTCTTCCTGAACTGGAGCCCACCGTGCTCATGCCTCATCATTACAGAGCAAAGGGAAGGGGTGATTTACCCAGGAAAGCCCTGCAGTCTCACCAGCATTGAACTCATCCAATTTAGGGTCTGTCAACCTGTGTGATCCCCTGCCCTTTTGACCTTGCACGGTCACAGATGTCAGCTTTGAGTTGCCTCTTTCAGAGCTGGTCAGCAGAGGTGGTCTCTGTGCTGTCTGGAAAGCCCTGATGGGCTGCAGTGCTCTGCCCTCAGCCATAAGAGCAGAACTTAGCATCTCTAGGGAGCTGAGCACCAAAGCTCAAGGAGGCACTGTGGGTGTGAGGACACTCATCCACTCACAGGGAGCACATCAAAGCTATTAGGGACCAGCTCCTTTCTGAAGTCTGCAGCTTTGCAGACACAAGGAGCTCTCAGAAGCAGCGGGGCACTGCTGGGTGTCACCCTCGGGCCACACTGACACAGGGTACGACAGTCTCTTCTAACTCAAGAAGCCTGCAGTAAGCCTATTGGTCAAAATCACTGTCCTCTGGGAGATTGGCAGCCAGAGCTTTCAGCTGCTGCAGGGCATGTTCCTCCACTAGCATCTCCTCCATCTGCATCTGTATCTGAGTCTCCAGCTGAGGAAAGAAAAGACAGTGCCTGGTTAACAAGTATCCTTCCCAAGGCACAGGATGGTCTCTCAAAGAGGATCCCACCCCGCTCCTGTTGAAATGGGTAAAGGGGTCTTGCTGTTTCACTAGCCCATGCCTGTGACACCTTCTACTCTCTCTGCCCTATCTCAAGGGAAAAGAACTCCAGCCTCTTAATCTGCCCAGTGATATCTACAGAAGCTTATCTGGCAAACAGACAAGCCAGGAACCTTCCAAGGCTCCAAGTTATTTCATAGAATCATAGAATAAATTGCCAAACTAACCTGATCGCCTTCTATGACCAACTGACTTGGATGCTGGACGAGGGAAAGGCTGTGGATGTGGTCTTTCTGGACCTCAGTAAAGCCTTTGACACAGTTTCTAACAGCATTCTGCTTCAGAAACTGTCGGCCTCTGGCCTGGACAGGCACACACACTCCTGGGTGGAAAACTGGTTGCATGGCCAGGCCCAGAGAGTGGTGCTTAATGGTGTTAAATCCAGCTGGAGGCCAGTGACAAGTGGGATTCCCCAGGGCTCAGTCCTGGGTCCAGTCCTGTTTAATGTCTTAATGTCAACGACCTGGATGAAGGCTTCGAGTGTTCCCTTAGCAAGTTTGCAGACGACACTAAGCTGAGTAGGAGTGCCGATCTGCTGGAGGGTTGGGAGGCTCTGCAAAGGGATCTGAACAGGCTGGACCGCTGGGCAGAGTCCAATGGCATGAGGTTTAACACGGCCAAATACAGAGTCCCGCACTTGGGGCACAACAACCCTGAGCAGCTACAGACTAGGAGAAGTCTGTCTAGAAAGCCGCAAGGAGAAGGACCTGGGGTGTTGGTTGACAGCCGACTGAACACAGCAGTGGCCCAGGTGGCCAAGAAGGCCAATGGCATCTTGGCCTGTATCAGAAACGGCGTGGCCAGCAGGGCCAGGGAGGATCTTCTCCCTCTGGACTCAGCACTGGTGAGACCGCACCTCAAGTACTGTGTTCAGTTGTGGGCCCCTCACCACAAGAAGGATGTTGAGGCTCTGGAGCAAGTCCAGAGAAGAGCAACAAAGTTGGTGAGGGGGCTGGAGAACAAGAGGAGCGGCTGAGAGAGCTGGGGGTGTTTAGCCCGGAGAAGAGGAGGCTGAGGGGAGACCTCATTGCTCTCTGCAACTGCCTGAAAGGAGGTTGTGGAGTGGAGGGAGCTTGGCTCTTCTCCCCAGGGACAGGAGACAGGACAAGAGGGAAAGGCCACAAGCTCCGCCAGGGGAGATTTAGGCTGAATATCAGGAAAGAATTTTTCACAGGAAGGGTCACTGGGCACTGGAACAGGTTGCCCAGGGAGGTGGTTGATTCACCTTCCCTGGAGGTGTTTAAGGCATGGGTGGACGAGGTGTTAAGGGACATCGTTTAGTGTTTGATAGGAGTGGTTGGACTCGATGATCTGGTGGGTATCTTCCAACCTGGTTTTATTATGATTCTATGAATCACCAGGTTGGAAAAGACCCACAGGATCATCAAGTCCAACCATTCCCATCAATCACTAAACCATGTCCCTCAGCACTTTATCCACCCGTCCTGTAAACCCCTCCAAGGAAGGTGAATCAAACCCCTCCCTGGGCAGCCTCTGCCAGTGCCCAATGACCCTTTCTGGGAAATATTTTTTTCCTGATGTCCAGCCTGAACCTCCCCAGTGGAACTTGAGGCCATTCCCTCTCATCCTGTCCCCTGTACCTTGGGAGAAGAGCCCAGCTCCCTCCTCTCCACAATCTCCTTTCAGGTAGCTGGAGGTCTCTCCTCAGCCTCTCAGAGGGGAGACCTCATTGAGAGGTCTCCCCTCAGCCTCCTCTTCTCCAGGATAAACACCCCCAGCTCTCTCATAAGCTCCTCTTCTTCTCCAGCCCCCTCACCAGCTTCATTGCTCTTCTCTGGACTCGCTCCAGAGCCTCAACATCCTTCTTGTGGTGAGGGGCCCGGAACTGGCCCCAGGATTCAAGGAGAAGTTAGTGCCGAGTGGTTATTTGCCTGCCCCCAGCCAATGCCAAAGCAGCTTGGACAGGATCCCTCTTGAAAAATGGAACCACGATAAAGCTGATGCCTCTGGGAGATGAACATGAGCAGCACAGTTCCAGCACGCAGCGAGGCTGCTGCTATTAAGCTCTGTATGCCTGGTAGGGCTTGGGCTGTGAGCAACAAATGTCCCAGCGAGGACCTACATCTCCATCACAGACTGTTTTACACTCAATCACTTGAGCACAGCCCTCAGGATCTCTCCCTGGGGCAGTCAGAAAACTGGTGTGGCCGTAGGAGGATGACTGTCAGGGGTGGGCAGCTCCTAGGGCAGCGCTGAGCTGGTGCTGGATCATGGCCAGTTGTGAGCAGGAAGGTCCCAAATACCAGCAGGACACTGGGAAGCCGGCTCTGAGCTTCAAGGAAACCAAATGACACAGAGGGAGGGTGGCATGTGCCAAACAAGGCAGCAGCTGTTCTCACCTTGGTGTCCGAGCCGTCTGTTGGTGGCTGCACAGCCACAGCCTCCCCTAGAACAACCGCTTTGTCTCTCTGACTGCCTTGTTCTACCTTCTCCTTTGCCTCCTGGTGGACCTTCTCATATTTTTCATTTCCTGAAGGAAGAAAACATCCTCAAATAGAAGCTTGGGCACAGCTCCATTCCCATTTGAGCTGGAAGCCCCATTCTCCCAACATCAGCTTCTCCCAGGAACACACAATCTATTGCAAGCAGACTCTGCTGCTCCTTCTGAATCCTGATGTTCACTCCCTTTCAGTCTTCTCCACAAAGAAGCTTCTCATCCCCTTCAATGTGATGCAAATCCAACCCTGCCAGCCTCTATCACAGCTTTCCCGAGCATTTCTATCCAGCCACCACCTCTCCAGGACTCCAACGGATACGCTGGCAAGTTCTGCAGGATGGTTCCAGGGGCAAAGCCCACAGGCTCATCTGCCAGAGACTCAGGAAGCAACCAGAGGGTTGAGCATTGGTCTGGTAGCCCTGAAACCACCAGGCTTGGTGGAGTGGGTGTGAGCTGCCCCTGGGGATGGAAGATGTGGAGAAGGTGGGGTAGGGAAAGAAGTACCTTCCTGGAGAGCAGACAAGCAGTGCTCACCTTTGATATTCCTCAGGAGGTCCAAGGAGAACCTGGGAAAGCGTCCCTCTCCATCCAGGGAGATCGCCTCCGGTTCCAGGTGACCCATTTGGACCCAGAAAGTCCTGCAGAAGACTCCCGGCACTCCTGGCAGGTAGTAGATCTTCAGCACTTGCTCCTTGCCAGGTCCAAGGAAACCCTGCAGGCATGGGAGAAGAGGGGAGGAATGCACCAAAGAGGGATTAGCGGAGGGATGGCTCTAATGACGGACACTCTGAGAAGAGAGGGCAACTCTGAGAAAGTATCAGACAGCATCAGCTTCTAGATTTCTTGTATCAAAAGCCAAAGTCCCCTACACTAGGTTGCAGCGTGTCCTTCAGAGGACTTGTGGGGATGGATTCTCCCAGCACAGACCTACAGATTGCCCTTTGAACAGCACAAACCCAGCTCTGCTGCTAGTGGTGTCTCTCCTCTGCAGCAAGAGTCAGGATAAATAAAGAGAAGCTCTTTTTCAAGCCACTGTGGAAGAAGAGCAGAGTGTCCCTGTGCTCTCAGCAGGTCTGCCTTCCCTCTCCCATTGCTTCACAGTTTGTTTTTTTATTCAATTTTCTTTGTCTGTTGATCTTGCCCTGTTTTTTCCTATAGCCCCTCCAGGGCAGCTGGACACAAAGCTACAGTTAATCACTTGTGCATCCTCTGTACTCACCATGCTGGGCAGGACCAGGGGCTCACGGGGCCGTGGGCAGTAAGCAGTGGCCACGCTGGGGTTTAACGCCTCGTAGGTGAATCCTACCTTCCCAGTATTCCACAGGGTGATCTCTGCTTCCAAGACTTTATTAAACAACTGAAGAGAGCACAGAGGAGCAGGGAGTTACACACGTGGGCCTGACACTGGGAAATTCCTTCAGCTTTCAGTGGGATGAGAGCAAATGGTAAATGGTGGTAAATGGAGTTAACTCCAGTTGGAGGCCAGTTCCAAGTGGTGTCCCCAGGGCTCAGTGCTGAGTCCAGCCCTGTTCAACGTCTTTATCAATGACCTGGATGAAGGCATTGAGTGCACCCTGAGAAGGTTTAGGGATGACACTAAGCTGAAAGGAAGTATGGATCTGCTGGAGGGTCAGGAGGCACCAAAGGGATCTGAACAGGCTGGATCCCAGGGCCGAGACCAACAGCAGGAGGTTTGACGAGGCCAAATGCCGGGTCCTGCACTTGGGGCACAACAACCCTGAGCAGCTCCAGACTAGGAGAAGTCTGTCTGGAAAGCTGCCTGGAGGAGAAGGACCTGGGGGTGTTGGTTGAACATGAGCCAGCAGTGGGCCAGGTGGCCAAGAAGGCAAATAGCATCTTGGCTTGGATCAGAAATGATGTGGCCAGCAGGTCCAGGGAGGTTCTTCTGAAAGGAGGTTGTGGAGAGGAGGGAGCTGGGCTCTTCTCCCAAAGGACAGGGGACAGGACGAGAGGGAATGCCCTCAAGCTCTGCCAGGGGAGGTTCAGACTTGACATCAGGAAAAAGTATTTCCTGGAAAGGGTCATTGGGCACTGGAACAGACTGCCCAGGGAGGGGCTTGAGTCACCTTCCCTGGAGGGGTTTATGGGACGGGTGGATAAAGTGCTGAGGGACACGGTTTAGTGACTGATGGGAATGGTTGGACTCAATGATCCAGTGGGTCATTTCTAGCCTGGTTATTCTATGATTCTATGATTTTGTTGAGTAATCAAAGCATTGAAAAAAAATCATCTCTTTGGACCTCAGGCTTTAGGAGTGGATCAGAGTCTTGGGAACACATTCCTCTGGAGATCACCACCGGGACCCTGCCTGCCCAGAGAGTCAGCGTTTGTTATCTTGAAGAGGATGGCCACTAAAAACCAGCTTGGATGCAGGATGTATCACTTAAATGTACTTCCAAGCCACATAGCCAACAAAGTAGCTGGGAGGGGAGAGAGAAGTGAGTGGTACCTGCAGCCCATAGTGGATCTCCGTGGTGTTCAGGTGGTACTGGATAAGGGAAGCCTCCCCTCTCAGTGACACCTCGTATGTCGGGCCTCCCTCCACCCTGCAGAGAGCCAGGACACTGGCAACAATGTTTGCGTGGCTGAAGAAGGTGAACCTGACCCACCGGCTCTCACGGGGCCGCAGCACGCTGAACTGAGGCAGGATGTCAAAAACCTGAAGACAGGGGAGGAGAGATCAAGAGGTCAAGCATCAAAACCAAAGCAGAAGGGCAGCCGCAGTCTGGAGCAAAGGACAGATGTCGTTGGAGGGGCCTCTTCCTTGAACACAGGCAAAATCATCCTCATCTCATCCTCCATCTGTTGCCACTCTGTGAGCATCACCCAGGGCCACCAGTGGGAGCGGGGCCATATAGCTGCTGGTCACACTGGGAATGGAGAAGTGAGGCCGATTTCCACTTGCCTTCTCTAGTCCCATGTTGAAGGGCTCCAACTCCCTAGACTGCAACCATTCCTTGATCCTCATCATGCTCTGAGTCTCTGCAGCAACTTCTGCCTCCACAGCAAAGGGGGGTGGTGATGGCTGGAAAACAAGTATTGTGGGCTGCAGTGAGCAGCTGGTTGGTCTGGGAGAGGCTGCTCTGCTGCAGGCTCCATCACCTCCTCGAGTCAGGAGCAGCTGAGACGGGACAAATCAAGCAAGCCCACCCACAGGTGAGACATGGCTGCCTTCTGCATGTCCCAAAAACAAGCTTCCCAAGCAATCTGGGTGCACAGAGCACTCAGTGCTGGCAGAGACCTCAAGGACATTTTACACCCTCACCCCAGCCTGGCTTTATTCACTCCACTCCAAAGAAACAAGCGAGGATGTCTGGACAGGTTAGGTTCTCTGTGACAAAAACAGGAAAACGTATTAAAAACAGGAAAATAAGGGCTTTTAAAGATCTTGAGACAACCATCCCATTTCAGATGGTGCTTAGGCACTCAGGGGTGACACCTTTCAGAAGGAAGCTTGTCCCTAGGCTTTCAACCTGTATATATAAACGAGGACATTGTGATCGATGGCTCTTGAAATGGAAGAATATTCTCCTCTTCGCTAAGGGGAAGAAGTCCTTCATGCTGTGACCTTGAATTCAGCAGAGCGCAAGAATAGTACAAGAGCATTTATGGGACATCTTCACACCTGAACAGAGGCTCCACCACCCCAGGAGATTAGATAAATCTAATTAATTAGATTAGAGGAGGGTAGAGTCTTCTCAAGTTTTAAAAGCAGCAAAGCTTTGCCAAGCTAACCACACCTTTCCTTGGCCTGCGGTCTCCCACCTCCCAAGGGAGGTTAGACAGATATTGCCTTGAAACAGTGATACAAGCCGAAGACGAAATTGCAATCCATATATGTCCTTTGAAGCAATTTTGGGCTACTTAGCCACGTCCACTTGTATTTTCCTAGTGTATTTGTACACACAAGGCAACAAAGCCGTAAATGAGGATGATTTCATGCTTCTATAGAATCATAGAATAACCAGGTTGGAAGAGACCCACCGGATCATTGAGTCCAACCATTCTTCTATCAAAAAAACCCAGCCACACCATTCTTTATCACTTCTCCTGATTCAGAATAAACGTGTAGTTATAACACTAAAACTGATGATATTTGGATATGAGAAGTGCAAGCCCTTTCCTTGAGCTTAACGCCAACGCTGGTGCTTTCAGAAGCTCTTGTGCTCTCTTACATCCCTTTTTGTGGCCCCAGGAGCAGGGTTTGTCCCAAACAAACAAACAAACAAACCCAAAACTCCTCCTAAATCCAACAGAGGTATGTGATTCTGAGTGGGATTCTCCAAGCAAAACTATCCTAAACAATTCTGTTCCTCCCCTGCAGAAGCCCCACGTCCCATGCTGCTACGGTTGAGAAAATGTACCTTTGCTTCCAGGGAGTCAGCTTCATCTTCTCTTGTCAGAAGAGGATTCTCCACTGTTTCCAGGCCTCTGACTCGCTCCTCCACACTCCTTTCCTCAGAGCTGCTCTCTGCAGACACTGGGCATTCTGACTGGGCACTCTCCTCCTCTAGTAGTTGAGGATTGATGAAAATTTGACCCAATGGGACAGCTGAATCTGGAAAATAACATGACTTTGATCGTGGACCTGCGGTGGGAGGGATTAGAGCCTGCACAAGCAGCTCCTCAGGTACATGTGGCCCCTGGGTGGGCACTGGTGGTGTGAGCTCAGTAACGGGTCTGAGCCAGCAGCTCCAAAGCCAGGATGGAGCAAGTCAACACCTGGGACTGCCCAGGGATGATGATCATAGAATCATAGAATCACCAGGTTGGAAAAGACCCACTGGATCATCGAGTCCAACCATTCCCATCAGTCACTAAACCATGTCCCTCAGCATCTCGTCCACCCGTCCCTTAATCCCTTCCAGGGAAGGTGACTCAACCCCCTCCCTGGGCAGCTTGTTCCAGTGCCCAATGACGCTTTCTGTGAAAATTTTTTTCCTAATATCCAGCCTGAACCTCCCCCGGCGGAGCTTGAGGCCATTCCCTAGTGATTCTGTGATTCTATAACTGAGGCAGCAGCACATCATTCCAGTGGCAGTGCCAGCCTATGTTCTTAGGATAAGATGACAACAAATTGGGTTGGCAGAGAAGGAAAAGAGGTCCCTGTAGGTCTGGTTGTCCAGGCGTCTAAGCGTGGCTTTAAAGCTCCAGCACTAAAGCGGGATTCTAAGTTCTGGGCTATCTGGAAAGGTCTCTGGGCTATGGGGAATGGTCTTGTGGCCCCGGCTTATCTGGAGAACATTGAGACTTTCCAGCATCAAACTGGTGGAGATCGCCTGCTCCCTGAGCATCTACCCCGGCCACAGCTGGGAGCTGCTCTTTTCACAAGGGAAAGCTGAAAGCAATTTGTCAGATCCCAGGAAAACAGCCTTGGGCTTTGCAGGGGACAAACAGGACATCAGGAAGAGAAGCTTCAAGGAAAGGGTGAAGGTACCTCATTTGGCTCTCTAGGCTGTCTGTCACGAATACCCAGTGGTACCGCACAGGCAGCGGGCTGCAGTTGGTCATCTTGACATAGCGCACATCTTCGGTGTCGTTCAAGATGCAGCCAAAGTCCACGGCTGTGGTTGGGATATGGAGATTCGGAAAGAAGACTTCTCCCCGAACCGTGATCTGCTCCTTGTGAGGGTGCTCTAGAAACTGTATCGTCAGAGCCTTCTCCACCTCCCGGACTTTCAGATCCTCTTCATAGGCAGGATGAAATGCAATGGAGAGATGAAGTTCCTCTCCTGCCTCCAGCTTCACATGCTGCAAGGAGATGAAGAGTATTAACCACCAGTGTGATGAATTCCCAAGGTCTGATGGCATAAAATGCGTAAATGCTCAAAGTGGGACCTCCATGAGGATGAATTCACAATTTTGGGTGCTGGGATGTCTTCCAAGAGATACCATCTACCCCGACCACAGCTGGAGTTGCTCTTTTCACAAGGGAAAGTGAAAGCAAATTGTAGGATCCCAGGAAAACAGCCTTGGCCAGACCCAGCTGCCTTCTCCCTCCTCTTCATATTTTAGAGCCAGGATGTTTCCCCACTTCAGATGATCTTTAGTTTCCTTCAGCAGCTTCAAACACAGTGTCGAAGACCATGTTGTACGTGGCTATGAACAACCTGATCAAGTGGAAGGTGACCTTGCCGTGGCAGGGAAGCGGAACTGGATGGGATTTAAGGTCCCTTCTGACCTAAACAATTCTGTGATTCTGTAATTTAGTCCAGGCCAGTCTACTGCTGAATCCGAAAAAGAAACTTCTCTGCCAGAGGTCCTCCCAGCAGAAACGCTTCACCACGCTCGCCTGTTCAATCTCCACCAGCAGGAAGCTCCGTGGCTGCTCACCTGAACGTCTGCAGGGAGGGGCTGCTGGTCCGCATCGCAGATAGAGAACGGTTGCTCGACAGCCAGCACAGTGCTGAGTGGCAGGGGTGTGAGGTTTTTTAACAAAAGAGGCTTGTACTGCAGAGTCAGGACATCACTGGGTTGCTACAGAAATAGAAGATGAGAGAAAACATTGTAAAGCAGCCTTGGGCATCGTTCTATTTCAAATTTTTCATCTCTATTTTTATTAGTTTGCACTAATTAGTTGAGTCACCTTCCCTGGAGGGATGGATGAGGTGCTGAGGGACAGGAGTTAGTGATTGATGGGAATGGTTGGACTCAATGATCCAGTGGGTCCTTTCCAACCTGGTGATTCTATGATTCTATGACAAGTGCACACATGCCCCGCCAGCTTTCAGTCACCAGCCACGCTTTTAACAGCCAGGATGCAATCCAGAGCCTTACCTTCATCACCTGGAAAGTGACTTCTCTGGAGGACGCTTGCAGAACAGGTGCAACGAACTCACATGTGACATCCACCTGCATTATCTCCACCTTTCCTGACTTGTTCCTCACGAAAGCATGACACAGCATCCGCTCTTTCACCACCTGTGTGTAAGCCAGTTGTCAGCCAGTTGTCAGCCAGTGGGTGTGAGCAGGGCATCTAGAAAACACGCTGCATTTGCTCATCTGCGGGCATAAAGGATACTGATAGCCTGGATGAAACGGGACCTTGGGACCTGGGACCTTGGCCATCAACCATCAGCAGGTATTACTGCCTTATAGTTACAGCCACAGTTCCTCAATAGCTCCCTCTTCTTTTAGGCTGCATCCTATTTATTCTGCACTCAAACACACTACACCCTAACATCCACAAACTCACTTGTGAGCCACGTGCTGTCTACAGCTATAATAATTTCTGCCCCAAACAATGTTTTGAGGTGCTGAGGGACATGGTTTAGTGATTGATAGGAATGGTTGGACTCGATGATCCTGTGGGTCTTTTCCAACCTGGTGATTCTGTGATACCCCATTGCTAACATAGTGCTTACAGAAAGCTGCTGGAACTGATTAAAAATTATATAACTATATTTAGGGACACAGGTGGCAGAAGGATCAATGCCAGCAAATTCTCCCTTGGAAGCTTTGTGGAAAGGATACATGGAAAAGCCTCAGATAGCCAGCCTGCCTCCCAGTAAAGTGGGATCACTCATTTCTAGGATGAACTGTGCCCTCCGAGAGCCAGTTTTAAAAGAAAGCTCCCTAGGAAATAGAGGTCTTGTACTTCACAGGGAAACCCTCTACTTAAGATGGATGCAATTCTAGTCAAGACTTTTTCCTGACTTCTCATGGTTTCACTTCCCCAAATTCCTCCCTACACTTCTCACTCTTCCCTCTGGTACGACCACTCCTCAGAGTCTACAGCCTTCAAAATCACCTGTGTGGCACGTGCAATGCAGGAAGCTGCACTTCTGACCAGCCTGAAGAGTATTAAATTCTCCAGAACCAAGGAAGGTGCAAAGCCCACTCCCAAGGTCTTGGCTTCAACTGCAGGAGCTGGTTGTGCTCAGCCCTTTTAGCTTCCCAGGTGAGACACCCTTGATGGTGCCGTGACCATTGTATTTCCTTTCTGGTACCTTTAACTCCTCTTCAGTGAAACCCTGGAGTTCAGAACCACACAGGGACATTTGCTTCACAGTCAACTAGGGGAGTAATCAGCTCTTCCTCAAACTACCACTGAGGCAACCCTTTAAAACACCTTCCAAATCACAACGATCGGCAGGAGCTTAATGTATATTTATTTTATATTTGCTTAAACATCTGAGCCCAGTGATCCTAGAGCCAGAGAATGCACATGAGGGTTAGACAGCAGCTTCTCCAGATGATCCCTGGGAACAGTTTCCCACATGGAGAACATCACATTGGTCATTAAAGCTAACACCATGCTCATTTTTCTTCTCCAGGACTCAGTGCTAGACAAGCCCTCTGCCTGTGTTTGTCTACAGAGGAAAAATATTGCTGCGCCCAGACACTCCCTCCCTTCAGAAGGGTTTTATTTCATTCACTGCTCCTCCCAGATAGACTAACTTGCTTTTCTTAATTCACTTTCTCCCTGTGCTCCTAGTCTAAGAGTAATTTATTTTCTCTGTCTTTCCTTTCTGCCTCAGCACATGACACCTCGTAACCTGGTGTCTCTCCCTGAAGGAGCAATGCTTCCCTCAGCCTGTATTTTAGTACCAGCAAGTCCTGTTTGCTGTAGCTATAAGAAATATGAAAAAGCCTTAGAAACTGATGGTAGCCAGCAAGGAAAGCAGCTGGTGCTGCTGTGGTAACTTGTGTCCTTAAAACAGTGCCTGGAAAGCACTTGACATCTTCTCAGGCAAACGTTAAGGGGTTAGTGAAGAAGCCCCAGTGGAGATGATTCAACGGGAAAGACTCAGCTCCTGTGAGGGACCTCACCTGCGGAGTGCTGGAGAAGCATTCCAGCACCACCTCCATGCTCTTGCCTGGCATCAATTCCATCCTCAGTGGTCGAAGCTTAAACGCAGGGCAGGCAGATTTGGAGTTCTGGGAGGAACCTTTATCCTTGGTGCTACTGAGGGCCGGGAGACGATGACGCTGGTGAAACGTGGAAGTCCCTTCCATTTTCCAATAGAGCAGATGGGTGCGTCGCCCTTTGTTTGTTACCTTGAAGCGGTAACAGAAGGGAGTCAGGCTAGAAAAGAAGCAGAAGGAAATTGTCACGGGAGCTGCCCTTTCCCAGCATTCCAATGCCATTATCTGACTGTGCACTCAGCAATAAAGCCACCTCCAAAAAGGCTGACCTAGCACCAACCCTCAGCAAGAGCAAGACCTTGGCCACCTCAAGCTTATGTCCATCCAGTAGCTGGTCTGAATGCGGACAGCAAGGCAAAAACTTCGTGAAGAAACATCATCCCAGCCACTGTGGACAGAGCATCACCAGCCTTTCTTGCTGTGTGCTCCGATAGTTTTTGGGAGGTGCTGCCTGCAGGTCTCACTGCATCTGGTGCTAAGGAAGGAGATGGAGGAAGACGTTCACTGTCATTTCATAGAATCATAGAATCACCAGGTTGGAAGAGACCCACTGGATCATCGAGTTCAACAATTCCTATCAAACACTAAACCATGTCCTTCAGCACCTCATCCACCCATCCCCTTAAACCCGTCCAGGGAAGCTGATTCACTTTCTCCTTAGGAAGCTCTCTCAGCTGCCTTCTTCTGAAGATGCTGTTTGGGAGCTGGTGATCATCTAGTGATCCAGGCACCACTCACCTTAATGTTAGGCCCTTGCACCTCTATATTCTACTCATTCTCCCATCCCTTAGGGAGCAAAGAGTCCTCATCGCCCCTTTGCTTGAACGGGGCAACTGGTTGGTGGTTTAGGAATCATAGAATCACCAGGTTGGAAAAGACCCACCGGATCATCGAGTCCAACCATTCCTGTCAAATACAGACAGATGCACAGCAAGAACATTGGATCAACAGAAGTTTCCCCAGTATGAACCCAGCAGCAAAATCAGGTCTCACTGCTGAGGCAGGAAGAAGAAGAGATGAATAACTGGAGCTTGACGAGAAATAAAATTAATGTTCAGTGGAAACCGATTCCTTCATGGCAAGAAACTCTGACTGCAGGCTGATCCGGAATCAATGTTTAACCCTGTAAATCTGAGCATGACCAGGATATTAATTGTTCCTGGAGCAGTTATTTTCTTTCCAAGAGGTATAGAAGACGATGTGGCTTACAAAATGTATGTTTGCTGTGAGCCTGCAAGCAAAGAGGTGAAGGAGGGGGCAAAGGATGATGCCACGAATAATGCTGACACTGTGCCCTCCGTTGCAGAGCAAATTTGTGGCTACACAGAGCACGGGACACACTGAACAAGCACCAGGCTCCTTGCAACACCCCTGCTTTGGTGGATGCCTCATGGGTGCCTATTTAAATCCCCCAAACTATCCTAAACAGTTTTGATAGGAATAGTTTTAGAATAGGAATGATCCAACGTGTCTTTTCAAACCTGGTGATTCTATGATTCTAAATGCTTAAGGTAGGACTAACCTCCCCTTTCTATCAAAAAATCCAGGTGTCAGAGCACTGGGGACCCTCTTTGCAGCAAGGAAAAGGAAGAACCATCTCAAGAAGATTCTTGTCCCTAAAGGTTTTTTGAGTGATTGGAGGCCTGACACAATCCAAGCGAGTGTTTGATCCAGGAGATGTTAGCTTGGGATTCTATCTGTCAGGCTGGCAACGCCGAGATCCAACCAGGGAGAACGGCATCAGAAAACCAAGTTGCACTTTGAAATCATAGGAAGCATTATAATAACCCCCCAAACCAAAGGAAATGTATATAAAAATCAAGTCACAGGCTGCTATGGACCAGTCTTTTTTGTTGGAAAATAGCCCCACAGATACTTGCCATCTCTGCCCAGAAGGATGCAGGTGTGGGAGTCGGATTGGAGAGGTAGAGAGTCTGGGAAACATCCTGCAGAACTTGGATCTTGCCGAAATTTATCTGGTTTGGATGGACGTAGACAACTGGTCCTTTTACGATGCTCACCACGTGGACTCCCTGCTCCAGGAAGCGGGTGGGAGACATCAAAAAGAACAGGGAAAGTTTAAAAAGGTCAGACAGCTCCAAGAGTGCTCCTAGACTAAAGGATCATTACAGCTTTTTGAAGTTTGCAGTGCTGTAACCCTGAAACAGAAGGCCTGGAGCAAGTGTGGGACCTGGAGTGGTCACACCTGAAAGCCACCATCTCCCCTTATCAGTAGATGAAGAAGCACAGGTTCTCATATTTGCTTGTCCACAGCTTCTCCATGTGTTAGCTCTGCTTTCTCTCTCCTGTGCCTGCTCCCAGCCCTTTTCCTGCTTTACTCTTGCCCCAAACCACTCTCCCTGATTTCTGCTGCTCCACAGCCACACTTGGAGAGGAATTTTAATACCCTCAAAGCCAACCCGTTGGAAACTGGCACAAGCCAGGAACAAGGCAGGTTCTTGGTATTAGGGATCTTGCCAGTCATTTGCTGCTAATTGTGCTCCTGGTATGATATGAGTAACAGACTTTAACGATTACATCGTTCAAGCAGCATTTTGGTTTTCCTTTTGACAGTCTGAGACCTGAAAATTTTCTTCTTGCAGAACTGGCACAGAGAAGGAATGCACATCGCTTTGCTAAACCACCTTCTCACATCATTAAAAATAAAAAGGGGATTTATCCAGCCTGGCTTAATTTCATCGATTCCAAACACCTCAGTGGGATCTGGATGGATAAAACTCCCGATGCTGACAAGATGCAGCACAGTTCACTGAGGGCACAGAGTATGATTTAACCACAAAAGAAACCAGCCTCTGTGACGTCGAACCTCCAAGGCTGTCTGACTCCAGGAAACAGCAGCAACAGCTGTAAGTCTCGCTAGAAACTTAAACAACTCAGACAGGAGAGGCAGCATCCAGAAATGTTCATCCCTCGGCAGGACACTGTGCAAGAGCGAGCCAAAATTCACCTGTTAAGGCTGGTACCTCAAAATTAAGTAGCTGAAGCCATGCATCATGATGGATATGCATCCCTCTGGGAGAAGGAAGACAAGGAGACCTAAGAGAACACCATTCTTCCTCTTCTCTATGCACTGGCTGTTGCTCATGCCATGAATCCCCTTGGTCCTTATCCACACCAGCTGTGTATTACAAGTCTTCATTTCCCCAGGAAGAATCCCTACACGCTTTTGGCCCCCCAGAAGAGTCACGCAGCAGCTCCCGTCTCCTCTAGCACTCACCAGTGGGAATGCTTCACCCCCACATGCTGCGACCTGAAGAACCGTGTGCTGCTCTCCCATCACCTGGGCTGCCACGGTAAATGGGATGTCCACCAAGCTGTGAGGCTGGATAATGCCGCACATCACGGAGCTGGAGTATTGCACAGGAGCAGTAGCCTTGTGTTCCTATAAGGGAAAGAATCAAACTCGGATTCAGAGGAAGCGTTAAACTTCTGGACACCTACCGGAGTGGCAATTAACAGATTTAAAAAAATCTTTAGGAGAAAGCAGAAAGGCACAAAATCAGGTGCAAGACCAGCTTGGGCTTAGCATCCCGAGGGGGTCCAGAAGCTGCTGCATCCACAAATACCCACGTCTGTGCTGGCAGCCTCCTCGCAGCAGCTTTTCACAGCCCTCTAATTTCTCCTGTATGAAGGCATCCTGAAGGTTAAGAGATAACCTGCTTCCTAAAGAGTTTATATTGAGGTAGGAATATGAACTTAGGAATCAATCTCAATATAATTCACCAAGGTCTTGTACCCTTCTTAATTTTTTCTCTAACAGCCCCCTCAATAACATTTGAAGGCAGGAGGTGTCAAACCTGAGGAAGAACCCTGAAGCAGCCTGGGAGATTGCTGTCGTTCACAAGGATCAGGGTCTGCTGAGAGGGGACTTTCAGGAAGCACCGTTCAAGCATCATAAAAGGGTTGAGCACTCGCAGCGGAGGGACTATGCACCTAGGCAGAGATGACCAAAAGGGATTAGAGATCCTGAGAGAATGCAGAGTTTGCTTAACCCCCTGAATAGCATGAAATGGACCATAACACATTTGTCACTGCCAAACAGACATTTGATACCCCTATGGCAATAAACCACCTCAAACTCCTTACTCATCCAACCTGGCCTTGAACCCCTCCAGGGATGGGGCAGCCACATCTTCCCTGGGCAACCTCTTCCAGTGTCTCACCACTCTCATGGTGAATAAATTCTTCCTCATGTCTAGCCTAAATCTTCCCCTCCCCAGTTTATACCCGTTCCCCTTCGTCCTATCACCACAAGTCTTTGTGAACAGTCCCTCGCCAGATTTCTTGGAGCCCCTTCAGGTACTGGAAGGTCGCTAGGAGGTCTCCTCAGAGCCTTCTCCAGGCTGAACAACCCCAACTCTCTCAGCCTGTCCTCATATAGAAGGTGCTCCAGCCCTCGGATCATCTCTGTAGCCTCCTCTGGACCCATTCCAACAGCTCCATCTCCTCCTTATGTTGAGGATTCCAGAACCAGACACAGGACTCCAGATGAGCTCTCACCAGAGTGGTACAGAGGGTCAGAATCCCCTCCCTCGCCCTGCTGCCACGCTGCTTTTGATGCAGCCCAGGATACAGTTGCTTTCTGGGCTGTGAGCGCACATTGCCGGCTCATGTCGAGCTTCTCACCGGCACCCCAAGTCCTTCTCTGCAGGGCTGCTCTCCATCACATGACCCCCCACCCTGTACTGACATCGGGGATTGCCCCGATCCAGATGCAGGACCTTGCACTTGGCCCTGTTGAACCTCACGAGGTTCTCACAGCTCCACTTCTCCAGCCTGTTGCCCTTCCTGAAAATTCAGCCACTTGTTCCCGTGATGGAGAGCACCAGCCACCATCTGCCTTATGCAAGCGCATGACCACCCTCCCCCAGTTCCATCTCCTTGGGTCTGTTCCCATCTTCACTTGTTTTACAAAACAGCTGTCCAGGCACTGACTGAACAGCTCTCTCTGGGAGAAGGATACTCATTCCTCTTGTAATTAAACAGATACCCACTGCAGCACAACAGGACTTAACCTGGCTGCAGCCAGAAAAATCCAGTTTGGATTAGCTCTGAGAAAGTTAATGTTCAAAAGCACAAGAGAAAGCAGAGAAACTCAAGCTCACCTTCCACATCAAGGACTGTTTTCCCCTATGTGAGATCTTACCTTGATTTTTCCCTCACCAGTCGTGCCACAAGCCCCTTCCACATTTGCATGGGCCTTTGTTAACTGAACCATACACCAGCTTTCAGTAGGCTCACTGCATCCCAAACCTCCTTTCAGGTAGCTGGAGAGAGCAATGAGGTCTCCCCTCACCCTCCTCTTCTCCAGGATAAACACCCCCAGCTCTCTCAGCCGCTCCTCTTCTTCTCCAGCCCCCTCACCAGCTTCATTGCTCTTCTCTGGACTCGCTCCAGAGCCTCAACATCCTTCTTGTGGTGAGGGGCCCACAACTGACCCCAGGATTCCAGGAGCGGTCTCACCAGTGCTGAGACCAGAGGGAGAAGAATCTCCCAGGCCCTGCTGGCCACGCCGTGTCTGATCCAAGCCCAGATGCCACTGGCCTTCTTGGCCATCTGGGCACACTGCTGGCTCATGTTCAGTCACTGTCAACCAACACCCCCAGGTCCTTCTCCTCCAGGCAGCTTTCCAGACAGACTTCTCCTAGTCTGGAGCTGCTCAGGGTTGTTGTGCCCCAATTGCAGGACCCGGCATTTGGCCTTGTTAAACCTCCTGCCCTTGGTCTCAGCCCATGGATCCAGCCTGTTTAGATCCCTTTGGAGCCTCCCGACCCTCCAGCAGATCCACACTTCCAACCTGCTTAGTGTCACCCACTTCTTGTTGGAAGCTGGAGCCAGAAAACTGCGTGCAAGGCATTGTGCTGGTGGTGGGTGCACAAGGAGAGAGGGTAAGCTGCAAGGAAAGCTCCAATACCTGGCGGTGAGAGGCAATGATAATACGTTCTTGGCAATACCCTCCACATCCACCGTAAGTGCCAGGTGATATCTCTTCACAGCATTGGAACAGAAGTCGACCTGGTGGAAGAGAAGAGAAGCCATCATTCCAAAAAACCGTCACTCAAAAAACCCCATCAGTAATGAATGCATGGTGTCCTCTGTCGGAGTCCATTTGTTTCGTGGCGAGCCCGGGAAGAATCACAGACACATCAATGTGATGCAGATTCAATCCGTTTATTTCACAGGCTGCATACACTTATATATGATCTCATACAAGCTTTGCTCACTAGTCATCTAATCGTTGGTTAATAACTACTTCTTACTTTTAAATCCATTGGTTAGTACCCAATTACATTATCAAAACACACATTCTGACTCCACCTAACCTTTCTGACTCCAAGTCAGTTGCTTAGTTACATTGTTCCTTATCTTGTGACCTCGGCAACTTGTTCAAGGTAATCACCCAACTGACTCGTATTCCTTTAGTACCGCTAGGGCCCCAACAGTCCTCACGTTCTCCTTCCACGGTAAGAAAGGGATGATTTGTCCCTTATTCTTCTGCTGGTCCACATGTAGAGCGCGGTCTCTGGGATAATAAAAGTCTTCTGACAAGATCTGCTTTGTTAAATATGTTGTGCGGCTATCAGAGCACATACGAGCTAAATCAAAGCAGAGTTGGACCAATGATCTACTTAACATTGTATTAAAATTAAGGGATCAATTTTTAGCCTCGGCAACAATAGTGCAAATCCTGAGGAAAACTGTTGATGTCAACAAAATAAGCTCAACTCCACAATGGGAAGCTGAGGACAAAACATGGCCCAGCAGATGCTGTGCAGTTCACAGGTACTAGAGCTTTTCCAGCTGGAGACCTCAGCTGTGAACACAGCTCCTTCTGCTCAACAGGAGAGGTGAAATCAGACCAAGAAGAAAAGCAAATTGTTTTATGCAATGACATCTCTCTTTAACAGCCACCTTCTGTCCCCATCTTCCCTTTGCCTACTGTAAATCCAAGAAATCATAGAATCATAGAATAACCAGGTTGGAAAAGACCCACAGGATCATCAAGTCCAACCATTCCCATCAATCACTAAACCATGTCCCTCAGCGCCTTATCCACCTGTCCCCTAAACCCCTCCAGGGAAGGTGACTCAACCCCCTCCCTGGGCAGCCTCTGCCAGTGACCAATGACCCTTTCCGGGAAAAAGTTTTCCTAATGTTCAGCCTGAACCTCCCTTGGAATGTGGTTGGTGGGAGGTCATTACCCAGAGGCTGCTACAAACGTGCTCACAGAGCTCCTGTATCCCTCCTTACTTGGCAGTCAAATTCACAAACTCAGGGGACACCTTAATCTTGAATCTTCTCTTGAACTTCCCCAGGAAGGTGGGGCTGAAGGAGATCATGATGGCTTGGAGCCCACCTGGCGGAATGGTGCCCTCCTTGGGGTCAAAGCTGAAGCAGGAGGCCACAGTTGTACTTGGACGCGGCAAAGTGAAGGAAGCTTGAATGGGTCCTTTGTTAAACAGGATCACCTACAAGAAAACAGAACCAGAAATACATTAAGTCTTCTTTTCTACAGAAGTACGACTTGTGTTTAATTAAACACTCCACATCTGCAGAAGGCAGAAGAGGTTGAGTGCTGGTGCTTGCCTCCCAGCTCTGCTACAGGACACAATTCAGATTTCTTCCACTATTCCTTCAATGTGACAGTTTCTCAGCCTTTTCTCAGCATCATCAAAGGAGGAGTGGGAGATGCAGAGCAGCACCATGTACTCCAAAGAATTTCTCTTCCCTAAATAGGCATTGAGTGCACCCTTAGCAAGTTTGGGGACGATACCAAGCTGGATGGAAGTGTGGATCTGCTGGAGGGTCGGGAGGCTCCAAAGGGATCTGAACAGGCTGGATCCATGGGCTGAGACCAAGGGCAGGAGGTTTAACAAGGCCAAATGCTGGGTCCTGCAATTGGGGTACAACTGGAAAGTTTCCTGGAGGAGAAGGACCTGGGGGTGGAGGTTGCAGAGAGGAGAGAGCTGGGCTCTTCTCCCAAGGTACAGGGGACAGGACGAGAGGGAATGGCCTCAAGCTCCACTAGGGGAGGCTTAGGCTGAACATTAGGAAAAAATTTTTCACGTAAAAGGGTCATTTGGCACTGGCAGAGGCTGCTCAGGGAGGAGGTTGAGTCACCTTCCCTGAGGGGTTTAAGGGCCGGGTGGACGAGGTGCAGAGGGACATTGTTTAGTGCTTGATGGGAATGGTTGGACTCGATGATCCGGTGGGTCTTTTCCAACCTGGTGATACTATGATTCTAAATAGGCACAGCTACCACAAATGAATTTACCATTATGAGAATGAACTGCAAATTCAAGACCAAGCCTGTTTTGTTGAACTCTTGGGAATCAGCTGCCTTGAGGGTGTCCCACAGGGTTTTTTTAGATTCACCTCTTTCATGTCAGGCAAGGAACATCCAACATCCACATCTGCTTGTACACTATTACCAACAAAGCTCCCCAGAGCAGAGCCAGGACATCACTCATTGTTGCAGAGGGAAACCCTGCCATTTCCATGGGCTAATCTCTCTACTTTGGACCTCTGTTTCCTAATTTTTCTCCTGTCAGAAAAGCTGAGACAGAAGCAGAGAGATGTCCCTAATTTTTAATCTTGCAGCTGCTGTTGAAAATATTCCCATGCTCCAAGTCTGCAAAGATAACTTGAAAACTGCTCTCTCCTCTCATCTGTTTCACACCTTAGTTATAAATTGCACTCTGGGACCATACGCCGAGGTTTATCTCCAGCCTTGCTGCTTAGTGCAGCACTAAGAGTATCACCTACTTACTCACATTTTCTCAAGTAATGAAAATAATAAATCGGTATAGAGAGAATCAATAAAGTATCAGCAATAAAAGTGCAAAGCACCATGCTTTGGTAAAAAAACACCTTAATGTGTCCCTCTCCACCACATTCAAGCTTTTGAAATGATGTACCACCTTATCTTCTACCTCTTTCAGTTCCTCTATCTTGTTTCTTTTGCAGAAGACTTGGGAGTAGAGGGGTGTGTGCAAATATGTAGAAACTTTCTTTGCCTCTTTCCAGAAATGATTTTCTTCCTTTAGAGCCTGAGTGGTACCAAGGCTGAAGTGGCTCTTGGACCCAGTGTTGCTTTTGCACGAAGTCTCCCAGCTGATCTCAATGGGAGTTTGCCCAGAGGCAGGGATTAGGGCTTCATGAACAATACATGCACATTTAAAATCCCATCAAAAAAAAAAACATCCACATTCTGTGACCCCCCCCTCGATATGATTATTATGCCGCTATTCTCCGCTTGAGTTGCCAGAAACCCTGCAGATCCATGAGGCTGGCCCAGGGAGACATCAAGATCCACCCCATCCCCTGCGAACCCCTAACTGCTCACCTCATAGATGTGGGTTGATCCAAGAAAAACCTTCCCAATGTCCAGCTCCTCGAGGTTTAAGTGAAGCTGGGGCTCAACGCCTTCTGCTTCAATGAATAAGGGCAGCCTGGTTTCATGGCCTGGGGAGAGATTATGTTTCAGTATAATAATTCCTTCTGTTATCCTGGATTTTCCAGGATGCCTCCACGATAGTCTCTGAATTTCACAGACACCTAACAGCAGAGCAAACGCTGGCAAACCCATGCTTTTCTTGTTCTGGGATGAGTGATCCAAGCTTGTAGTCAGGAATGCTGAGGGTTGGTCTTGGACATGAGGCTTCCAGGAAACCACAGGCTAACCCTTCCTAGCAATTCTACTAGAGCAGAGTGGGCTGGAAGACTGTGTCTTGCCTTCCCCGTGCCCAACAGGAGGTGAAGGAGCCATACCTGAGATGTCTCCCTCATAAAACAGAAGCAGACAGCAAATCATTTATCTTCAAACACTACATTTCTTGTTTTCAGCCCCAGCACTTGAGCCTTTATTCAGAGTATCACTGCACAGCAAGACTTGCCCCACAGACTTGCGAGAGTCTAATTGGCCAAGAAAGTCTCTAACCACCTCCTCTTGGATCATGTTAGCTTTGTTCTGCTCCTCTAGCTCACGGGGATATCCACACAGGGAACAACTTTCCTTACTATTAAAGACTGAAGCAAAGAAGGCACTAAGTACCTCAGCCTGTTCCTCAGCCTTTGTCACAGTTGTTCCCTTTGCATCCAAAAAAGACTGAATATTCTCCCTGGTCCTCCTTTTACTATTGATGTATTTGTAGAAAGATTTTTATTATCATCATGCAAATACTCAGAATCTGGGCTTTGGTTGTTTCAAGGACGTGAAAGTTTGCTTGCACAAACAGAAAAGCGAAACATTTTCTGTACCTACATGCAAGAGAACTCAAAAAGTCCATTAAAACCTACCAGTTGTGTCCAGGCTCACAGACAACACCGGAAGGGAGATTCAGGCATGATGAGTCCAGGTTATAGAAAGGGACTGGTACTTCCACGATTAAACTCAGCCTGAATTTGGCCTCCTTTCCACAGCCCATCTTATTCTGCAGGTCACTATGTGAACTGACAGTGCTCTAAGACCCTTTGTTAATCCTCATATGCTACGTCCTTCCCTGGAGGTGTTTAAGGGACAAGTGGGCGAGGTGCTGAGGGACATGGTTTAGTATTTGATAGGAATGGTTGGACTTGATGATCCGGTGGGTCTCTTCCAACCTGGTGATTCTATGATTCTATGAGGCAGGGAAGAAAGGGAGGTTCTCAGTTATTGCTTACCATCGGCTCAATGCTGAAAACATCATCAGAGAAAAGCATGGGGTCTCTTTGCACTTTTGCCTTCTTGCTCTTGAAGGTGTGAGAGAGAAGAGGAAGCAGTTCCTGGAGAACAGTGCCCTCCGTGTTGTCCGTGTAAAAATAACTCATGTTGTCGTTGTGGCAGCTTGTGGCACAGCCTGAAGCCACCGGGAGAGACAAACCATGCAGATCATTTAATAAGCAACACGTTTGCAGGAACAGCAACGCACTCAGGGAGGAACAGCAGCAGCTCAGCAAGGGGACCCTGAGTGAGGGGACCCTGAGCCACAGGGTCCGAAAGGGATCTGAATGCCACGTGCTGTGTGTTTGCACAGCAGGCAGTTCTACTCCACGCTCACAAGCTGAGAAGAGGTTTTATGAAAGCCAGAAGCCCTCAAGAGAGCAATCTGGCTCAACGCCACCACTGCAGCTGATGGAAAATCCACCAATAACCTCAACTGGCTTTTCCTACCATTGAGCAGATGAAGACCAAGGAGCACCCACTGCAGTGCTTCACTGGGGAGGGGAAAAAAGAGCAGCATTTCTGCTGGAGGTTACCAGCATCACTCTTTTTATCTTCCCCTTTGGACCTGCAGGGAAAAGTCAACTCTATACTGTATCTTCCCTATACTGCCTTCCACAAGAGCACATAAAATCAGGTGAATTAATTCAGATATTGCATCACCTCAGTGAAATTAAAGGGGTTATATGCATGAAAGGAGAGGCCCTGAGAAAGGAAGTAGCATCACCTCTGAATCCAAACCCTTAAATCCAGCCTTGAGCCATCTTTTCTTTTTCCTTTTTGCTCTTCTCTGCAGAGCTTGAGCCATCTTTTTATTTTTCCTTTCTGCTCTTCTCTGCAGAGCTTTGACACAGCTGATCTCTCCTACGCTTGGTACTTGTAGCAGAAATCATTCTAGCATTTAAAGATCACAACCAAGGGAAGGAGAGGGAGAACCAGTGAAGCTGCTTCTGAGCTGGCTGCAGCCCCCTGGCCTTGAAGAACCAGCAGGGGACGAGTCTCGGGGATAAGTGGAAGGCTCCAAGTGCAACAGATAGAGGCACTGCAGCATAAACAGGATAGCGATCACCACCCAGCTAAATTCAAATGCTGATAGAAAGGAACTACTATCATGGACATTCCCTGTCCTGTGCTCTCCGAGCTTCCCCACAGAAGCCTTCACCTCCAAACTCTCTCCAGGTTCTAAGGAAGGGGAGAAACAGCTTATTCTGCTGGAAACCAGGACAGCAATTCCCACAGCAGGATGGCCTCTGCTTTCTGGGCCACAGGACTCCACACTGCACCCTGCTAGGAAAGCAGTTGCTGCATTATCGAAACCAGAGAAGAAGCAGCTGAAGTGACTGTCCCAACAGCTCTGTTCCCCGCAGCTACATTGAGTCTCAGGTAACAGCAGCTATTTCCTCAGCCTCGTGGACCCTCCATAACACTGGATCTGTGGACCTCAGTGGTCTCTGCTCCCACAAAACACGAATTTGCTATCTAGTCAATGCAATCAAACTTCTGTCCCCAAAACATCATCCTCAGCTGGATCATGGGTGGAATTGTAATGGGAAGTGTTGAGCTCCGCTACCCTGGAGCTCCGTGACATAACCTGACACCGCAGATGGTGTCCTAAGTCATACTTGTCCTAGCACAAGGAAGCAAACTCACAAGAACTCACAAGGCTGTAAAGAGCACCTAGAAGACATAGGAGCCATTTATAACTTCTACAAATTCGAGACAACCAAAATGTTCAAGCATCACAGTGTCACCTAGATTAGGACATCACACTTCCCAGGACTAACACCCAGAAGCAGGGACAAATCAGACCTTCAGGCAAGAGAAAATGCACAGCAAATGCCATGGAGATAGCATCTAGAGTTCTGGATCAGGAGATCCCTCCGCTCAACCAAGGAAGTGTTTTAACATGTTGTATGTTTTTCTCAAGTGACTCACAAAGCTGACAGCGTTTCTGTGGCCTGATCTTGGCTTCTGGTACCCTGCTACAAATTTTACATCTATCTCAGGAGGCAGTGAGCTCTTGCTGCCAAACACCAAGAGCCCTCAAGTCTGTTTGAGTGCTGATGTTGTGAAGCTCGGGGCAGGGGGTGACAAAGAAAAAGAATCTGTGGCAAGACAACCGAGAAGCAGTGTTTGGAATGAAGATGTGCAAGAAAGAGCAGGCATTGGGAAGGGTCTGATGGAGACAAGCATTCCCCACATTGCACTGCAAACATGGCTTTCCATAGGAAGAAAATTCCTCATGTGTGCATGCACCCTGCAATGGAGAATCCATATTCTCACTTCTGGCACTGAGCAACTCCCAGAAAAACAGGATTCCAAAACCTCATTCCTGTTTGAGGGGATCTACCTTAGCAATCCCCTAATCACCCCTCATTTTCACTGCTATTTGAGGCAAAGCTGGGATGGGGAGGTAACACCTGGAGAGGGCAGTAAGGCAGCTGGGACAATGTGGAATGGAGAACACCCCGATGACACCAGGATCCCCAGGGATGGGCCAGCAGATGGTGACCCAGGACACACAGGAGGACTCAGCTTTTGCCTCTCATCCGCTCATTTCTGACACTGAAACTTACCTGTGTCATAGCGAACGACCAGGGACTTGGAATGATCCTCAGTTTTCAGCGGGTGAGACTCTACTGTTACTTGCATGGATTCACCACTTCCAAGAGTCCCAGTGGATGGACTGACAGAGAAAGGGCTGCAACACAAAGAGAGACATTGGACTATCGTGGGAGACTGGGGGACTACATTCCTTTTGCACTCTAGCTCCTTTCAGCTTACTTATGCAAGCAAGAAGCAATCAAACCACGGTCAGTAGAAGGAAAACACAACATCCAGGACCACAGCTACTGACTCTCTTCTACAAAGGGATCCATTCCAGGGAGGGGGTTGAGTCACCTTCCCTGGAGGGGTTTAAGGGACGGGTGGACGAGGCGCTGAGGGACATGGTTTAGTATTTGATAGGAATGGTTGGACTCGATGACCCAGTGGGTCTTTACCAACCTGGTGATTCTGTGCAGCTTGCAGAGTTTGGTCAATGCTTACATCATGCTTAAAACACTGTAAGGAACCTCAGAACCCACTTCCTGCACATTTCCACCTATGGCAACACAGCAGCTCAGACCCTCTGGTTCCTTTTCATTACTGCTCACCAACTACATCATCGCACAACGTGTTTTGCACAAAAGAGATGAGCTTCGTTACCTCTCGGTGCTGAGGCAGTAGCGCGCTGCCCGATTACCAGCGTTGTGAACTAGCAGAGTTTTCTGGGTGGTGTACTTGACTGGACAGGTGGAGAAGTTCAGCTCATCAGGGAAATCCAGGATGGCTCGAGCACCAATAGCTCGAATGGGCACATTAAATGTTTCCCTTTCTGTGATGCAGGTGAGCTGGTGGAAATAATCCTGCAAGGAAAGAAACAGTCTTGGCACTGGGCATTTAGTACCATCCCCATGGCAGAAGGAAAACTGCTGTTTCTAAGACTCCAGCCACAGCATTCAATAACACAATGGTACTTTTTGCCTTAATGATCTTTCCAGCAACAGAACTCATACAGGGCTGTTAACTCACAAGGAAGGAACAACTCCTTGGGTTCACATGCTCTCAGCTTGCAGAACCAGACAAAACTGACTCATACTTCGATCCTGAGGCACCAAACCAGAGTCATTTCATGTGGGGGACTACAGCAGCACCAAGAACCTGCTTCATCTCCCACTGCCAGCTATTAAAGGCACCACGAAGAACCCAGCTGTGCCACAGCACTGGCTCCTAATACCTGCAACCTGGCAACAACACGTGGTAGGGGATGCTCAGGTTCATGTTCAAAAAGACTTTGTCACATGAAAGGTCGACAGTCAGTCCCTGGTGAAATACTGAAAAATCTTTTTGTGAAACATGTAAGAGCCTCCAGCCTTTGAGAGCACCATCTCTGCCATGGGAAAGGGTTTGCCCCCCACTGCAACCAGGACAGTTCCTCAAAACCCACACCATGTGCCCTGTTCCTAATCCAGCCCTGCAGGTTCATCTTCCACTGAAGGCACCATCAGTCTCCTGGGGCCTCCACTCTCACCTTGTTCTCCTCAGGGGTGAAAAGGACGTGGAACGATGTAGTCATGCCAGGTGCTACCTTACGGCACACACCACTGGGGACCACCAGTTTGAAATACAGCGAGTTCTCCATGATGACCTTCACCCGCCGAGGAACCTGCAGGAAAGACATGAAACTATAATTTCGCACTTGCAGAAAGATGAGAAGAAACCTGGCCACACCCTAGCAAAATGCTTCCTTGGCCACCCTTCCAGAGCACCTTTTCGCTCCAGAGGTAGATACAGATCACACAAGGGTGGGCTTGAATCCTCTAGGTCAGAAGCAGCTGGGCAATGTCCCACTGGGAAGGAAGGACCAAGCAGAGAAGACGTTTGGCCTTGTTAACCCTCCTGCCATCGGTCTCAGCCCATGGATCCAGCCTGTTCAGATCCCTTTGGAGCCTCCCTTCTCTCCAGCAGATTCAGCTTCCACCCAGCTACAATGTGTTTTCCTAGTGCCTATATACCTGCTTCTACCAAGGCGGGGGATCATCTTTCTTTGCTCCTGTATGGTGGTTGTTTCTGCTGCCTGTTTCCAGCCCCACACTCCCACCCACCCCAGTTGGAGACAATATAACAAACACCCATCAGCGGCACGAGCTGAAAAGTGCCTGGATGTTTTCTACCTGCAGGACATGACGCTCCTAAACACTCCCACGTGCACTGGAGAGAATTTCATTTGGAAGAGCTGCTCCTTGCCAACAGGGATGGTGCCGCTGCTGGGCTCGACAGAGAAGGGCTGGGTAGCATTGGCGGTGTTCAGAGCCAGTCTCTGGGAGGAAGACGTGGGCTCCAGAGAGTGCTTCACCTGGCTCAAACAATGGCCTGACTGGACCTTTGCAGAGGCAGCAGGAGCGGAGGAGAAATTCCCTGTGTTAAGAAGAGGTTATATCAGGACATTTCTCAATGAGAAAACCTCTGCCTCCTGCTGCAAGTGGACAGGAGGGAGCTGGGATGCACTTGGAGCATCTGTGGCACAGGCGCTTTCAGCAGGAGGACTCTCAATGAAGAGCAGGGAGAGTGGTCAGGTTGATTTTTCATAGAATCATAGAATCACCAGGCTGGAATAGAACATCGAGTCCAACCATTCCTATCAATCACTAAACCATGTCCCTCTGCACCTCATCCACCAGTCCCTTAAACCCCTCCAGGGAAGGTGACTCAACCCCCTCCCTGGGCAGCCTCTGCCAGTGCCCAATAACCCTTTCCATGAAAAATCTTTTCCTGATGTCCAGCCTGAACCTCACCTAGTGGGAGCTTGAAGCCATTTCCTCTCATCCTGTCCTGTGGGAGAAGAGCCCAGCTCCCTCCTCTCTACAACCTCCTTTTGCTTCTGCGTTACTGCTTGCTGAATCATAAATCTGGAAAGTCCTGTGGACGTGTGTGAAATGAGGACAGGAGAGGGAACTGATGGAGGGCACAGCAAGATCAAAGTGGGCGACTGGACAGGGATGAAAAAGCAATTAATGGTTTTGGGGTTAAGGGGTCTTCTCCCCAAGTCCTCAGCCGCAAACTGAAAGACGCCAGGCACCCTCAGCTGCCTCACAGCTCATGTCTTACCATCAGTACTGGGTGGAAGCTCCTCATGAGCTCTTGCCTTTCCATCCTTCCCAGCCACCATCCAGGGGTATTCTAGGGTCACATCCCCTGTATTGGTCAGCTGGAAACTGCAAAGCAAGGAGGAGGATTAATGAGATCAATAACTACAAAGAAAACAAGACGTAGCACTGTACAGTGGGCTCCTGGCAGCCAGTTCTTTATCTTGAGTAGCATCTTCTTCCCTAGGCAACTTGGTCAAATTTGGATCACTGACCTGAGCTGCCCTAAGACCAAGTATTGCGAAGTCTGGAAGTGAAAAGGGCAGACATGGTGCCCAGGAAACTTAATTTAAGCATCTTACTCTGGTCTCTATGTCTGGGTTTCACATTATTCTGACTGCATGCTTGTCCTGGAGTAGATGAGGACAGGCAACCATGCAGTGCAACAAAACCATGGGTGTTCTCAGCAGAACCAAACCTCTCCCGGCATGTCGTGGCAGGACAGCAGCCACCATCTCCTGCTTGGCTTTGTGGGCAGATACAGAGGCCCCAGCACCCAGATGGGACTTAGAAAAGACAAAACAATAAATTGTTTGTTTAAAGGGATGAAGAGCAGGCGAGACTGCACATAGAATGAAATTGGGTCCACATGCTGGGCATATCCACACCCAGGATCTCCGCATCTTGGCACGTGCCAGACTGCATGTAGAAGCTGAATCCTCAGACCCAGCGGGCAGCAACACCCCCCGCCAAGACTGATCAGCCTGTTTGGAATTAGAAGAGGTTCATTTCGTAGCTGAGCAACGAGCACATGGGTGTTATCTCTGCTGGCACGCAACCATGAGTAGAAGGAAAAGCAGAGGCCACCAGAGAGCACGTGTGGCTCCAGGAAAGAAGCCCTGGGCAAAGTCATCTCCCACGCACGAGTCCCTGCCTGGCCTCCAGCACTCACTTGAATGTCTTCGTCTGGAACAGCAACGTCTCCTTGAACTCAATCTTGTGCCTGTCTAGCTTGAAGTTGGTGTAGACAACAACAGCACTTAGGCAAAGCTCCACCTCACGGCTGATCTCCACCTGGACCCTGTGAGCACGTTCCGAGTCTGTCTCCATCACCTCCAAACACAACAGGGAAGAACCACTGAGCAGAGCCCAGAAAGCCAGGCTGAGAGCCTTTTGGCCTCCAAAATCAGCCACGTATAGGGGGTAGAAAGGACCATTCGGATTTATTTCCCTGGAAAGGTGACTTTTTCCTGGCCCCCTATAAATCCAGCAAGCCTCTAAAATAGGATTAAGTTCTCCAGCTGGAGCTCTGTGGATGGAAAATTCCAGGAATTAACACACCTAGAAAGCACCTTTTCCTTTTTATTTTAGGAGAAAGTACTTCCCAGGTGTCATGGGTGGGGTGACAGCCACACTGGCAGAGTTTGGGGATGGATTTTTGGGGATGGGCATAAATTCACTAGGAATGTCTCGGACTGCTGATGCTCTGATGGGGAAGAACTTTGGATTACAGGTCTTACAGTGGTTCAGAAACTGGACAAGAACCATCACTCAAGATAAGTGTTTGGTAATCATGACACTAAAGGCAAGAATCTCTTGAGATGAGTCTCAGCTTTTAGCAGAGACCAATAGTTTGCCTCTGGCTGAATGTCTCTTGTCAAACCAAGCATCTCTTATCACAAAGACTTCCCCATCTTGTGTGAGCACCATGCATCTACCTCTCCCCTAAAATGCACTGCTGGTTAAGCTCCTAGACGGATTAAACATCACGAGGAAGCTTGAGCTGCTTAGACAGCAGAGATGGCAGTCTGCTGCCATCAGCAGTTCTTTTCATGGAAGCTAGAATGGCTTTTAGGGTTGTCCTTCCTACCTTCCCCTCATCAAGCCGTGCATCTGATGGGTCCTTCGTGTCATCTGTCCCTTTGACAGTGTGCAGACTCTCATCCCTGTCAGTCACCTGCTCTGGTGGCAGCGGGGCCATAATCCTGCTCAACCAACACTTCACAGGGTGCCTTTTGAACGTGACTGGAACATCTGATTCCAGGGTTACCGTGATGTCCTTGGAAGAGCCAGCAGGGAGGTCTCCCACCTAGAGAGAATCGGAGAGCCAAGACCAAACTGGAATCACTGGCAGGGACAGGACCGACAGTAAAAGGATTGATGTGGTGAGCAGCTCTGCATCTTAGTGTGAGTTACTCTGAATTTTACTAGGGGAAAGTGCAAACAAAATATGCCTGGCCCCAGCAAAGCCAGGCACTGCATAGAATCATAGAATCACCAGGTTGGAAGAGACCCACTGGATCATTGAGTCCAACCATTCCTATCAATCACTAAACCATGCCCCGCAGCACCTCATCCACCCGTCTCTTAAACCCCTCCAGGGAAGGTGACCCAACCCTGTCCCTGGGCAGCCTCTGCCAGTGCCCAATGACCATTTCTGAGAAATTTTTTTCCTAATGTCCAGCCTAAACCTCCCCTGGTGGAGCTTGAGGCCAGTTCCTCTTGTCCTGTTCCCTGTCACATGCACAGACACAGCTGTATGTCAAACTCTTTTCCCCACTCCAAGCTTTCCTCTGTCTGGGAGATGCAGCTCCCCATCTTGCCTCTTTCAGGGAAACACCTTAACGAGTCCCTGAACAAGCGGCAGTGTCTGTGCAGAGGGACAGCACACTCACAGACCACCAGCTCTGGTGGGCAACAGCACAGACCCAGTTATATCGAGGACACAAATAAACATATATCATTTTCATCTCCATGAGACACCATGGGTGGAGATACTCAGCTGCAAAGTGTTATCTCTGAGCCTTCCCTGCCAGCCTGCATACAGAATCACTAGGTCAGGAAAGATCATTGAGTCCAAAACTTACCCCTGACAGAGGGTCTTTCCTTGTGTTCTCAAGCGTGGATGTTCTTCAGGCTACAAAAGGCCACAGCATCTGCCAGCTAAGTCTGGACCACACCTGCACTGGCACCTCAGAAATGTCTATGCTCCTGAAACTTGCTCTTGGTAGCCTCTCTTCTCTTACCCTCAATTATATCGTCGTTGCTCAGACCGCCCTTGTCCTCGCTCTCTTCCACCAGTCTGTGGACGTTTTTGAGCACCAACTCATCTTCATAGCAGTCACCCACCAGCTGAATGTCGATGTCTCCTTGGTGGATGCCCGCCACTCTCAGGTGGATCTTCCCTTCCTCAAGCTGGGCCACGCTGGGTTTGAAAAGTACATCAAATTCAGCTGTTTGCCCAGGGAGCAGGACTAGGGAAGCGGTGTGGAGCTTCTTCTCTGCACAGTAATAGAAATCAGAGACAAGCAATACAGTCAAGCAGATGAAATATTTCCATGGGTTCTAAGAGGAATCAGAAGCTGAAACCCAGATGTGTCTAAGCACAGGTTCTCCCATCACTGGTTCCTGACCCTCCGCCTATATTCACTACATTATGACACCGCTCTGCATATCACTGCTTAAATGTCTTAACCTCGAGTTAGCGCTCATCTCTCACTCAAGCTGCATCCAGCCAGCTCCTGCCACACGTGAAGCTGAGTCAAAGGGCAGTTTTGGCTTTTGTTTGCTGCCTGTGGGCTCGAGGGCTGCCTCTGCTCAGGCTGGTCATTCCCCAGATGCAGCAGAGGCCTCAGACAGTCCATTCAAGTGCTGAAAGTTTCCTACAACTCAATCCACCATGTCCAGAAGAACAGAAAAACTTCCTACAATTTACTAGGAGGAAACCCTGCAAAGGCTCCACTTGAGAAATGAGGGGTACAGAGAAAACTCGGGAAGAAACTCTCTCTGACATCTGGCTGCTGCTCGGCCAAGCCAAGAGCAGGGCACACGCTTTCCCTGTGTGGATGACCACACTTAATGAATTTAGCTGCTCTAGATGAGTCTTCATACATGTCTGTCACCCCATAGATGCGGCGCGTGCCGGATCAGGCTTTCAAAAAGAAAACACCCCCTTCTTGCATCAGGTCCATCATCAACTGAGAAAAGGGAACACACACTGGTGTGGGTATGGGGCAGCACGTGGATCAACATCACACACTTCCCCACCTCAAGCACAGCTCATAGCACAAAGTTTATGTGGAATCAGACAGAAAGAGAAGTGGCGGAAGCATTGAGATATAATTAAAACATCACCAAACAGGACAGAGAGTACTAGAAGCAATAAGCAGGGTGTAAACAGGCTACAATTCAGTTTGATTACAAGGCAGTGAAATATGATCAAAAACAATCTAATGTAACCAGGACACCATTTTCCCACATGAGAAAGAGTGCGAGAAGAGAGGCAGGGGAGAAAACACCCCACCAACTTTCTTTTGTTGAGTTGAACTGAGAAGGATAGGCTGGTCAGAAAATCACACTTGCAAGAACTCCCTTCCTAGAAAGAATCATAGAATGACTAGGTTGGAAAGGACCCACTGGATCATTGAGTCCAACCATTCCTATCAATCAGAAGTCATCAGCCATTTGCTTAAAGAGAATTTGTGAGACCCATTCCATGCAGTTCACCCAAGCACAGAGTGGGAAGAGTAACCAGCATGAAACCCAAGAGCAAGTCAAGACCTTCTAAGACAGCAGTGGTCTTTACAAAGGAGATGAAGGCAAAAGTGAAAGGCTGATGGAACTCTCCTAGAGGGATCTGGCTGAAAAATGAGCCCGTTAGTTTGGCAAAACCTCTTCCAGGTAGTCGGAGGGGCTTATTCCCCTTTGAGGGTGGCTCTGAGCACAAGGAAAGGGTTTCATTTGGTGTTGCATGCCTATAGAACTGGTGCATCTCTGCCAGGGTTTCTGGCAACTTTCCTTCATGGCACAAGAACTTATCCTCACCTTGACAGATACAATTCCATCGTTGTGAAGGACCAGAGGGAGCTCCATTGAATGACCCAGCAACAGTTTCTTGAAAAGCAGCAGAGGGTTCCCTTTCTTATCGTGAAGGATGGGGTCCAGGACTGTCAGCTGAGGTAGATTGCCGGCTCCACTGATAGAAAAAGTCAGGCTGTGCTCTTTATTTGCTTCAGAGCTGCAGGACAGACAAAAAAAAAATCACTGGGGCTGGCACTAACCTATTTCTAAATGCCAAGCAACGAAGCAAGAGCCATCCCCTCTGTTTTACCTGGCTAGTGCTCCTGTACCCCACTCACAGCTCCCCCTCAGCCCAGTCAGATCAGGACAATTCGCAAGAGGAATCTGCTCTGGAGAGCCAGAGCTTTCCAGAATAACAGTAAAAGGTCATTTCACTAAACTGACTCGGGCAGTACAGCAGGTAAAAACAGACAAGACACGGCAAACTTGTTGTCTTTGGTGACAAATAAAGCAAAAGCACAGCATGAAAATAGGATAAAACCAAGAAAGGAGAAGTAAATAAACAACAGCATCAGTAAAGGTTATTTCCAAGGACACTAAACCGGGAAATGCTTATTAGGGCAGGAAGCTGATTTATCTTATCCTGGTTCAGTGACAAAAGGGTCGGGGAAGAGCAAGTTAGAGCCCTGATACAAACACAGGTCCCAGGACAGATGAACTAGGCTCGTCTTTTTTAAGGGGCAGTTCCTGCCTCTGCTCGTGGCTGGGAGGTGATGGACACAGATCTTTTCCCACCCCATGATGAAGAGCCCACAGCCCAGGTAGCATCATTCCACCCCACTGGCAGTGGCACATGTTGGGAAGCAAGAGCCACCTACCACCTGACCAGCCGGGTCCTGCACTTGAGGCACAACAACCCTAAGCAGCTACAGACTAGGAGAAGCCTGGCTGGAAAGCTGCCAGGAGGAGAAGGACCTGGGGGTGCTGGTCAACAGCCGACTGAACATAAGCCAGCAATGTGCCCAGGTGGCCAAGAAGGCCAATAGCATCTTGGCCTGGATCAGAAACGGCGTGGCCAGCGAGGTTCTTCTCCCTCTGTACTCGGCACTGTTGAGACCGCACCTCGAATACTGTGTTCAGTTGTGGGCCCCTCACCACAAGAGGGATGTTGAGGCTCTGGAGCCAATCCAGAGAAGAGCAAGGAAGCTGGTGAAAGGGCTGGAGAACAGGCCTTATGAGGAGTGACTGGGAGAGCTAGGGGTGTTTAGCCTGAAGAAGAGGAGGCTGAGGGGAGATCTTATTACTCCCTACAGCTACCTGAAGGGAGGTTGTGGAGAGGAGGGAGCTGGCCTCTTCTCCCAAGGGACAGGGGACAGGACAAGAGGGAATGGCCTCAGGCTCCTCCAGGGAATGTTCAGGCTGGACATCAGAAACAAATTTTTCATGGAATAGGTCATTGGGCACTGGAACAATCTGCCCAGGGAGGTGGTTGACTCGCCTTCCCTGGAGGTGTTTAAGGTGAGGGTGGATGAGGTGCTTAGGGGCATGGTTTAGACTCTGGTGGGAATGGTTGGAACCTACAATCCGGTGGGTCTCTTCCAACCTAGTGATTCTATGATTCTGTGATCAAGCATTAATCTTTTGCGTGTCCAGACTTCCTCAACACCTAAGGCATCTTAAAAAAATACAGTTTTGTACCTTACGTTTGCCACACAGGACTTGGCATCTCGTTTTTAAAAATCATCTACAAAATAACAGCAACAATTTAGAAAGGAATGCATTTTCATATATGCCCCTGTAGTTATTTTTCCTGATCCCTCCACAGGATGGGCAGTTCAATTGCACAGGGCAGTCACAATCATTTAATCAAAGTACATTTCTGTCATATCATGTTCGATGGCTTCTAGAGATTCTCAATATGTGCATCTATACCAATCAAAACTATTCCAGATGAAATCAAATGATTTTGTCACTAAGATCAGTCATTTAAATATCATACTCCTTACAGTGTAAATGCAGTAAGATTTTATCACACATTACCCCATGTTGTATTTTTTAAATTAATCAATACTCTTTAAAAGGCAAACATCGCACAAGCAAAGAATTACAGTATTAAAAGCCCTCATCAAGGGTAGGTTCTGAATCTTTACACGTATTAAGCTGTTCTTCCAAGGTCCATCCGTGAAACCTTTCTGGCTCGGTTTGCACTGTAAGATAAAATCAGGTTTATTTAATCTTGCATCACCCATCTAACAGTCTTCATGGTCTCAGGTGTAGTCACAAAAATCCTTCAGAATGACACAAACTCCTGAGTTCAACCTCCTCTGGCCTAGAGAAATTATGCTGAGAAATTCACATTCAGGTGAATCCCTGCTCATACACAGCTCCACACCACAAATCAAGTCAGCTACTGAGAAACAATATCCCCCTTCAATCCTATTGTCACTCTTTTTACAGCATTTTCTTTGCAAATATAATTTCTAAGTAGTATTACAAAATATTACAGCAGATGGAAAATACAATGAACAGAAATGAATTCCAAATGACCTGCTAAGGTCTAGACATCATTTCTAACACTGTACCCCACAACATTTTCCTTTTTACACTTTCTTTTGCATTAAACACTCTTACCATAAATGGGAAGTCACTTCTTCCCCTGAGACACATGCTGTTTTAAATAAAAAAAAAAAAACACAAACCAGAAACAGAAAAAAAAATTGTAAGTACAGAAACCAATTTGATATGATAATGGATTTTTTTTAAAAGAAAACTCCTTGAGTTTTTATTGACATGAAAAAAAAAATTATTTTTAGTTTTCAACATGCCCTAAGGTTTTTCTTTAAAAAATGGACTACAAACATTTAATCCAAAGATATTTAACCTCAGACAATACAATGAAGCAGAAAGAGAAGACAACCAATCAAGCCAGTAGTTCGCACACATCGCAGCAGTTCAGTTTAAATCCCCTGAACTTGAGGAGCTTAAGCTGCTGGCCCACACAGGTGAAGGTAACTAACATCGAGATCAAAACATCAATTCTGAACCTTGCAGTAAATCAATCAAGTTTTTGTGCCACAGGGCAACAATAGGCCAAAAGCTCCTACCCAATCTTTGAATCCCATACACCTCAAAATCAAACAGCTTCACTTATATGTCTCTGGAAAAAGCTCCAACACAAATTCTGTTCCTTTCAGACTGCACTTGATAAGCATCTGAGTTAAAAAAAAAAATAAAATAAGGAAAGCAGTCACAAGAGGGCTGAAAGAGCTATGACATCAATCTGAATGGAGCAACATCCAGGATCCAGGCACAGTACACATCTTGAAGAAATAAAAACCCCAATTGTTTCTATACAAAAACATGTTGGAAAGAAATGGGCCAGTACAGTAAATGAACATTATGTCATCTTGAAAAGCTATTATACTTTCTGCAAGAATTTTTGACATTTCATTCTTCTGTTACTAAAAATGTCACAATTCCATGTAGTAGAATAAGAGGAAAAGCAGGAAAATCACTGCCATTTCTGATGTCCTAAGACAGAAAGTTAAAGCTTTCTAGACAGTTAGACGAGCAGGTGAAACTGGATGAGATGCTCAGGACTTCCAGGTAAGTACAGGTAACAGTGGTCATGTAACCTTGGGAACTTGAATATGGAAAAGGTCTTTCTCACCCTGCTTGAAGAGAGGAGGAAAATGGGATATTCACAAGCCTTTTTCCTGTCTGTCTTGTAAACTCCCTATACTTTTTATAAGGTTCATAGGGTAGTGTTAGATATTTCTGGCTGTAGATCGTTACATGGACTTAGGCATTAACTTCAGATTTAACAAAACAAGGAGGGGCAGAAGAGAACAGTTTTTGCAAACCTTGACTCTGCTCGCAGACACCAGCACTTCTAGAGGCCCTGAGGTTGCCTTTTTACTCAGGAGCAGAAATACGTATCATAAGTATAATCTTATGTCCCTTTGCAGTTCTCAAATGAAGCAGGACTGATGCAGCTTGATCTGTATTTAAGGTTTTTACGTAGCTGGAACCAGACGACTTGCCTCAAAAATATCTTCTGGAAAAGCTATGACTGGGAGACAACTTGGACATATCTTACTTGGATATATCTTATTACGAAGAAGTATAACAGCAGCAACAGAGAATAATCTCATCTTACTTGTAACAAGCCAAATATCTAATAGGTGCATGAACCCAAAAGGGAACCCAAAAGGACAAGAACATTTTATTTAACCTAGTCTCTTTAGAACCACACACCCAAACCAGAAGAATAATTTTCTTGAAGTAAAAAAGTATAAAAGGCACTGCCAGAACCACCAAAGGCATAAGACCCAAGTCCACAACCTCAGGCCAAAGAAGTGGAAACGCTCCAGGGCTGTATCTGCATGATTCTGACACATCTACTGAACACCACGTACCAGTAACAATGAACTCAGAGCACTGTACTTCAAGTGAAATTCAAAATCATTAAGATCTTTCTAGTACTTACGTTAAGAATAAAGATAACTAAGCTAGTACATATCTTCAAATCTCAGTGACAGCGTGACAAAACAGATTCAGAAGGAAGATTTACAACATCCATACAGAAATTCAGTGTTCTAACTTCTCAAACGAATATACAATCTTGAAATGAAAAAGAATAAGCAAATAGTTTCTACCTGATTCTTTGACTCCTCAAATCTTCTTTTTGGTAAACTCTGCTAAAAAATTTCAAAAGCAACATACAAACCAGAAAGAGGAGATTCCTTTGCTGGGATAGGGTATATACTGCTTTTATCAAGGGTTCTGTTGCCACTAGAAAGAAAATATATCAAAATCTGAAGTAGTGCTTCTTAATTTTCCGATTTTAAACAAACACACGCACGACACAGAAGAGCCACAATCTCTATCTGCATCTACCTACATTTAACTCTGCAGGGAAGCACCAAAAAGTTTTAGAACAACTGCTGGCTAGACTTCTAAACCATTGAAACAACAGCTTCTTGTGTAACTCGAGAAAGAGCCACACACAAAAGAGCCAGACAACACACAAGTGAAAACTCCAGAACTTCTTAAAGACAAGGAAATGCACAGGTTGTGAGGTGGCTGAGAACCAACAAGTTCCTGCCTTCCACAGCTATCTTCCACATCACCGAATCACAGAACAGTTGGGGTTGGAAGGGACCTTAAAAGTCACCCAGTTCCAACATCTCTGCCACGGGCAGGAACACCTTCCACTAGGTCAGGTTGCTCAAAACCTCATCCAGCCTGGTCTTGAGGCATCCAAGACTTGTATGGGCAACCTGTTCCAGTGCCTCGCCACCATCACAGGCAAAAATTTCTTCCTAACATCTAATCTAAATCTCCCCTCTTTCAGCTTAAAACCGTTTCCCATTGTCCTATCACTGAACTCCCGGACAAAGGGCCCCCCAGCCAGCTTTCCTGTGGGCCTCCTCTGACGTACGGAAAGGCTGATGTAAGATCTCACCGGAGACTTCTTTAGGCTGCACAATCACAACTCTCTTAGCTTGTCCTCACAGGGGAGGCATTCCAGCCCTCTGATCATCTTTGTGGTCTCCTCTGGACTCACTCTAAAAGATCCACACCCTTTCTGTGCCGAGGACTCCAGATCTGACCACAGCACTCCAGGTGAGGTCTCACAGGAGCAGAGTAGAGGAGCAGAACCACCTCCCTTGACCTGCTGGTTGTACTTATTTTGATGTGGTTGGCTTTCTGGGCTGCAAGTGCACGTTGCAGTGATGTTGAGCTGTTAATCCAGCAACATCCGCAAGTCCTCCCCTTCAGGGCTACTCTCAATCCATTCTCTCCCCAGCCTGTATCTGTGACTGGGATTGCCCTGACCCAGGTGCAGGACCTTGCGCTCGGCCTTCTTGAACTTGAGGAGGGCAGCACAGGTCCAGCTCTCAAGCCTGGCAAGGTCCCTCTGGATGGCAATTCCTTCCCTCCCGCGTGCCAACCGCACCCACACAGCTCGGTGTCACTGGAAAGCTTGCTGAGGCTGCCCTCAATCCCACTGTTCCTGTCTGTGACAAAGATGATAAGCTGTCAAGAAGGACTCCTGGAGACTATTGGTGAATGCTCAGGTCAACAGGTTCTTTGCTAGAGTAAGAGACCTGACAAAAGCCAAACTCAAATTCTACTCAAAACTCAAGCTTTTGCTCCCTTAACAAACTATTTCCATTCTTTCCAATCACAAATCACTAGTTCTCAATCAAAATAAAATGAACTGTCATTATTAAGCCACAGATCACCTCTCCTTTACCATTCTGTACGTTTCATCATGTTGCTTGGTGAGTTTCCACACTAAATGTATTATACGAAGCACTTGCTGCCTGAGCTGCTGAGATGCTGATTCCAAAAGGTTTCCAAGAATGGGAGCTGACTGGGCAGGAGATGCTTCAATCCAGCACTCAAACAGTAGAGAAATTATTATCCCAATAAAACCTTTTAAGCTTTCAGCTGACGACAGGCCTTTTTCTGCACTGTCTATTCCGCTTGTCAGGGACCTAAACGACAAAAGCGGGAAAAAAAGAAAGAAAAAAAGATAAGGATCACACCTTTAGAAACAGATTAGAGCACTACCATTTTCCTGCTTTCTGAGTAACAGGAAACAATACTTTATTCATACATTAAATGTTTGCTTGCTTTCTTGCTAGATATTCCAGTAAGAAAAAAATCAAAGTTCACACCATCTACAACAAAACTGCTTCTGAGTCTCCCTGCAAGTTTGTGTGCTTCTGTAACAACTTCTTACATTTCAGTATTTCTTTCCCCGTTGTCATATGGAAAGTGGAGAAATATCTTTCTCATTATATCACCTCCAACCAACAGGTAAGAATCCACGGTACTCAGCAAAACAAAATAAAAAAGCTCTAAGTTTTAAGCTCCTTGAAGCAAAATAATGAAACTCACTACAAAGAATTGTCAAATGCACAAGGTTTATTACAGTTAATAACCACCTTCCACTCTAATAAACATAATGGTGGTTCATAATTAAAAAATCATTCTGCAAGAACCTAACTTTGATTCCCAGTTAATGCTTGCAAGGGCTTTTTTGGAACTATTTATAACCAGTGGATCATGATATTTCACCAAAACCAAGCTCCTCAGAAAAGCAGAATCATATTCAGGTGACACCAGATCTTACATGGCCTAGTATATCATACACTGTCATTCAGGGCATGATACAAGAATCCTGTGATATTGGTCCTTTCCAACCTAGTGATTCCATGATTCTATGATTCTATGAAAATAAAGCCGTTGGGTTCAGAAACTAAGCAAAATTCCATCATTAAATAAAATGCTATTTCTAAATGGTAGGTGGAACTGATCATTGCAGCAGAATTTGAAAGGAACTGATTCAAGTCCCTTGAAATCAGAGCCCTTAAAATAAGACTGTTTTCAAAACAAATGTTTTGTTACTTTTTTTCCAAAGGAAAAATTCAATGGCCTCTTGTTTACCTAATGGTCATTTCTGTATTCTAAAAAAAAAAAAAATGAATGTATACTATCTAGATTAAAAATAAAAGAAAGAAAATTTGAAAAGAAAGCCCAGCATTATAATGCATTTCATCTAGCCACAGAAACCTTCCTTTCCGTTATCACAGAATCACAGAATAACCAGGTTGGAAGAGACCCACTGGATCATCGAGTCCAACCATTCCCACCAATCCCTAAATCATGCTCCTAAGTACCTCATCCACCCTCACCTTAAACACCTCCAGGGACGGTGACTCAACCACCTCCCTTGGCAGACCGTTCCAATGCCTAACCACCCTCTCCATGAAGAACTTTTTCCTAATCTCAAGCCTAAATCTCCCCTGGTGGAGCTTGAGGCCATTCCCTCTCGTCCTGTCCCCTGTCACTTGGGAGAAGAGGCCAGCACCCTCCTCTCCACAACCTCCCTTCAGGTAGTTGTAGAGAGTAATAAGGTCTCCCCTCAGCCTCCTCTTCTCCAGGCTAAACAGCCCCAGCTCTCCCAGTCGCTCCTCATAAGATTTGTTCTCCAGCCCCTTCACCAGCTTTGTTGCTCTTCTCTGGACTCGCTCCAGAGCCACAACATCCCTCTTGTGGTGAGGGGCCCAGAACTGAACACAGTACTCCAGGAGCGGTCTCACCAGTGCCGAGTACAGGGGGAGAATAACCTCCCTGGTCACGCCGTTTCTGATACAAGCCAAGATGCCACTGGCCTTTCTGGCCACCTGGGCACACTGCTGGCTCATGTTCAGTCGGCTGTCAACCAGCACCCCCAGGTCCTTCTCCTCCTGGCAGCTTTCCAGCCAGGCTTCTCCTAGTTTGTACCTCTGCTTAGGGTTGTTGTGCCACAAGTGCAGGACCCGGCATTTGGCCTTGTTAAACCTCATGCTGTTGGTCTCAGCCCAGCAGTCCAGCCTGTTCAGGTCCCTTTACAGAGCCTCCCGACCCTCCAGCAGATCGACACTTCCACCCAGCTTGGTGTCACCTGCAAACTTGCTAAGGGAGGACTCAATGCCTTCATCCAGGTCGTTGATAAAGACATTAAACAGGACTGGACCCAGGACTGATCCCTGGGGAACCCCACTTGTCACTGGCCTCCAGCTGGATTTAACTTCATTTACCACCACCTTCTGGGTCTGGTCATTCAACCAGTTTTTCACCCAGGAGAGTGTGCACCCATCCAGGCCAACAGTTTCCGAAGCAGAATGCTATGAGAAACTGTATCAAAAGCTTTACTAAAGTCCAGGAAGACCACATCCACAGCCTTTCCCTCGTCCAAGAGTTTAGTTACTTGGTCATAAAAGGTGATCAGATTACTCTGGCAAGACCTGCCTTTCATGAACCCGTGTTGACTGGGCCTGATCACCCAGTTCTCTTGCAAGTGCTTCTTGATCACTCGCTCCATGACTTTCCCCGGTACCGAGGTCAGACTGACAGGCCTGTAGTTCCCCGGATCCTCCCTGCGCCCCTTCTTATAGATGGGCATGACATCAGCCAGCCTCCAGTCCAGAGGAACCTCCCCAGTCATCCAGGACTGCTGGAAGATGATGGAAAGGGGTTTGGCCAGCACATCCACCAGTTCCCTCAAAACTCGCGGGTGGACTCCATCCGGCCCCATAGACTTGTGGGCATCTAGCTGGGCAAGCAAGTCTCTAACCACCTCCTCTTGGACCTTGGGAATCTCATACTTCTCTTCCAACCCTTGGGGTTGTGCACAGAGGGAACAATTTTCCTTACTGTTAAAGACTGAGGCAAAGTAGGCATTGAGCATCTTAGCCTTGTCTTTGTCCCCTGTTACTCTTGTTCCCTCTGCATCTACTAGGGACTGGAGATTCTCCCTAGCCCTCCTTTTGCTGTTGATGTTGATGCTGAATCATGGAACTGTGGAATAGTTAAGGCTGGAAGGGACCTTAAAGCCCGTCCAGTTCCACCCTTTGCCATAGGCAGGGACACCTCCCACTGGATCAGGGGCTCCAAGCCCCATCCAGCCTGGCCTTGAACCCCTCCAGGGATGGGGCAGCCCCCACTGCTCTGGGCAATCGGGGCCAGGCCCTCCCCACCCTCAGCATGAAGAATTTCTTCCTAATGTCCAATCTAAATCTTCCCCTTCCAATTTAAAGCCATGCACCCTACCACTCCACACCCTCGTAAAAATTCCCTCCCTAGCTTTCTTGGAGCCCCTTGCAGTGCTGGAAGCTGCTGGAAGGTCTCCCTGGAACCTTCTGAATAATCCCAACTCCCTCAGCCTATCCTCACAGCAGAAGTGCTTCAGCCTCAGAGATCATCTGACAGATGTGGGGAAGCAATGGAGATCTCTGCATCAATGAGGATGTTGGGATGCATTTGCCCTGTTGTCTTCTTATAGAATCATAGAATCACCAGGCTGGAAAAGACCCATTGGATCATCGAGTACACCCATTCCCATCAATCACTAAACCATGTCCCTCAGCGCCTCGTCTACCCGTCCCTTAATCCCTTCCAGGGAAGGTGACTCAACCCCCTCCCTGGGCAGCCTCTGCCAGTGCCCAATGACCCTTTCCAGGAAATATTTTTTCCTGATGTCCAGCCTGACCCTCCCCTGGTGGAGCTTGAGGCCATTCCCTCTCGTCCTCTGCCCTGCCACTTGGGAGAAGAGCCCAGCTCCCTCCTCTCCACAACCTCCTTTCAGGTAGTTGTAGAGAGCAGTGAGGTCTCCCCTCAGCCTCCTCTTCTCCAGGATAAACACCCCCAGCTCTCTCAGATGCTCCTCTTCTTCTCCAGCCCCTTCACCAGCTTCTTTGCTCTTCTCTGGACTCGCTCCAGAGCCTCAACATCCTTCTTGCGGTGAGGGTTCCAGAACTGAACCCAGGATTTGAGGTGCAGTCTCCCCAGTGCCGAGTACAGAGGGAGAATAACCTCCCTGGCCCTGCTGGCCATGCCGTGTCTGATCCAAGATATTGTTTCTCCTGTCACTGCTCTGTGGCTTTGGCCTGACTGCCTTGTTCACAAACAGGCTAGTGGTTTGGGTTTTTTTTAAAGGGAAAAGAAAAACCTTAACCTTAGGAAATTCTGCAACCCTCATGATTACCCAGTGCTCTGAGCTATATGGTGCTGATAATTTGCCGATGTGATGGCCACGAGCAAAACCCAGGTTGGTAGACCTGAGCAGATCTGTTCTGGACCACCTAGGTGGACAGGGATGGACCTCTTATCAATGGAGTAGGCACTGCATGCACTGGGGGACCTTCCCTCGTCCAGAGTCCTTTTGCTGCGGCAGATGAGACCCTAAGCAGCACTGCATTCCTTTGTGCTGGAGGAGGCAGGGAGAGCCTTCATCCCTGGCACAAGGCAGGGGCATCTGTGCCCTGACCCACCAGCTGTTCCCACAAGGAGCTGAGCTGCTTTTTTTCCCCTTTAAAATGCAGTACTGAGGCCTCTGAAGCCATTGCTTTTGCTCTTTCGTCCACACCCAAGTGGCTTTACTGCCTTTCTTATTCTTTCAGAATGGTGGATTCGTATGGTACAGAAAAGGAATGGGGAGGTGGAGGTGCCATTTAACTGGCTGCAATCTTTTTTGTGGCTGAAAATGACATTGCACTGCTGCACTGAAGTCTTGTGGCAAGGAAAATTAATGCTGGACAGTCTGTGTCTGTGATAACACGCGGACTTTATACTTGTGGTTCTAGCCAACAGCTGCCCCCATCCAGCCTGTATAATCAGAGAATCATTTAGTTGGAACAGACCTTCAAGATCACCAAGCCCGACCGTACCTGCCCATTACTAAACTATCCCTGAGCACCTTGTCTGCCCGTCTTTTAAATCCCCCCAGGGATGGGGACTCCCCCACTGCCCTGGGCAGCCTCCGCCAGGGCTTCACCACTCTGTCAGGACAGACATTTCTCCCAATCTCCAATTGAAACCTGGGCAGCACAACTTGAGGCCATTTCCTCTCATCCTATTATCTGTTTGGGAGAAGAGATCAGCAACCTCCTCGCTTGTTCTGCACCCCCTTCCCCAGCTCCCTTCCCTCCTCTCAACACGCTCCAGCCCCTCAATGTCTTTCTTGGAGTAAGGGGCCCAAAACTGAGCCCAGGAATCAAGGTGCAGCCTCACCAGTGACGAGTCCAGGGGGTCAATCCCTTCCCTGCTCCTGCTGGCCACCCCATGACTGATCAAAGCCAGGATGTTGTTGGCCTTCTTGGCCACCCAGGACCCTGCTAGCTCATATTCAGCCACTCTCGCTCCGTTTCCATGGGGGAGCTTTCTAGCCGCTCTTCCCCAAACTTGGAGCATTGTAGATACGTATGGACCACATGTGTGGATTTGATTTGGGGACATGTGTGGTCCAGCAGAGCAGGAAAGAGCCAGTTTTTAACCTGAGCACTTTGTGGTTGCTGGACATCCACTTTATTATTAGTGGTAGATAAAGCTGGCCTGACTCCGGCAGGGCTGAACCCCGCTCTGCCAGCTTGTGGCTGACTGCAGCTCACCCCTTCATTGTCTAAAACTTTGGGGTGTTCTAGGAGAATAATTTTTATTTCAGATCAGTTTCCATTGTAGCTGCGTTGCCTCTGATATGAAAGGGGTTTCATCTGCTGAGAGCCGGGTTTTTATTGTTAGTTGATCTTCTTACAAAGAGCATCTGATAAGGAGAGGCAGGGAACTGGTGCTGGGGTTTTTTCAGCTGCTCGAGAGCACTTTGGCTCCTGTTTTTCTGTGTAAGAAGGTCAGTCAGGCTTCCTAGCCAGGCGGGGGCCTTGGCCCATAGGAGAGGAGCCAAAGTGAGGAAGAAGGTAACAGGCAGGTGAACAATGACTTCAGACCCAGAAGAACGTGCCAAGGAGTCCACTGCAGAACACGGTGCTGGAAAACTGGGTGGTGAGACACTGGCCCAGGTTGCCCAGAGCAGTGGTGGCTGCCCCATCCCTGGAGGTGTTCAAGGCCGGGTTGGATGGGGCTTGGAGCCCCTGATCCAGTGGGAGGTGTCCCTGCCCATGGCAGGAGTGGGAACTGGATGGACTTTAAGGTCCCTTCTAACCCAAACCATTCTATGATTCTATGAAACTCTTAAACCAACAGTTTTTAGGCCTTGATGAGACTCTTGGGTGTCTCCATGGCCACAGGCTGTGTACCCCTCTGGCGTGGCTGTGGGTCAAGACACCACTGCTCTCCATCCCTGTTTCTGATGCCTGGACTTGAAATCAGTGGGACTTGGTACCTAAGCCCTTTGGAGCCTGAAATGATGTATCCAGCGCCTCTGCTTGCTCTCACATGCCAGCCAAAAGGATGCCATAGGCACCATGATGAGGGTCTTGGAGAGGAGCTGAATTGTATGTCATGGAACCGTTGGAAGGTGTTTTTCGTGGTGCCAGCAGCTTTCTACTGCCTCAGCAGCGCTGATGTTTGCCTCTGGGGGAGTTTCGGTAGTCCAGTAGGATGGCTGCTACAGTCTTGTGCCTGAAGCATGGAGATGTGGAGGATAGGCCACTATGAAAGCTCTTCACATTTGAATATGGCAAATCTGAAGAGCTGTAGACCTCCTGGCCTTGGGGACTTCTTCAGTGGAGCTTTGAGGAGAAGGCAAAAGGAAGGACATGACAAGAAAAGAGGGCTTTGAGGGGCTTCATCTCCTTCTGAAAGACCTACAGAAGAGAACTGGCAAGTCTTGGGCAGGGATTGCAGCACGATTCATTCAGCGCCTTCACACAGCCCTGCTGCTTCCCACCTGCTCATCCTCCAGCCCTTACAAATACCTTAGGAGCTCTTTACAATCCCTCTTTTCTGGCGGGATTTCCAGGAGTACCAGCATCGTGGTCCTTTCCAGGGAACGGACATATAAGGAAAGGAGCAAAACCTGCTTGTCCTGGCTTAAGCAGCCAGCAGCTCAGAGCGCAGTCAGGGAAGGTTTGACTTCGTGCCAGTGGGAGGTATGGGACCAAAGCAGAAAAAAGTTGCAATGTAGTGGAGCTGGATGTGGCTGACGAGCCATGATGCCGTCCTCCCTACTGGAGAGATGCTGACTTAGAGCGATGGGGCCAGGGGGTGGAACTAGATGTAGTTTGAGGTCCCTTCCAAACCAAACCATTCTATAACTCTGTAATATTTCTGCATCCTCAGTCTGCCTTTTCTTCTGCCATCCTAAGAAGCGTTTGAATACCAAGGCTTAGGATCATTGCAAGCCCAGTGCTTGTGATGTGACCCATCTGCTTCTTATCAAGGTTGTAAGCTGGGTTCAGGTTCTTGATCAGACCTTGGAGCCTGAGCATCTGCTTTGGAAAATCTCTGCTCAGAAATCAACCTTTCCTGGCAGGCCTGGGCTGGTACCTTTGTGCGAGCAGATGCAGGTGCAGTTCCTGCCCCTGATGGTGTTTATTTTGCATCATCGAGGGAGCAGGTTTTACCATGCAGATATGCTCATGAATTTCCCCTCCCTCTAGTTTTGTATATATATCATGCTACGGATACCTCTTTAGTGGATGTTTTCTTCCCCAGAAATGGTTGCTTTTTAAGTGTACAGTGCACACCCAATTTGCAAAGGGAAAACTCTACGTGCAAGATGTTACCATCAGCTGCAGGGCACAGCATGCGGGGATTTAATGCATAGCAGTAATTTAGTCATGTCTTACAGTAAGGATATAAGCTGATCCCTTGAATCATAGAATGGTTTGGGTTGAAAGAGACCATAAAGATCATCTTGCTCCAACCCCCTGAGCCAGGCAGGGACACTTCCCATGGGATCCAGTTGCTCAAAGCCCAGCCTGGCCTTGAACCCCTCCAGGGATGGGGCAGCCACAGCTTCTCTGGGCAACCTGTTCCAGTGCCTCATCACTCTCATCGTGAAGAAATTCCTCCTTATGCCTCATCTAAATCTACCCCTCTCCAGTTTATAGCCATTCTCCCTCATCCTTTCACTCCATGCCCTTGTAAAAAGTCCCTCCCCAGCTTTCTTGTAGCCCCTTCAGGTACTAGAAGGTTGCTATAAGGTCTCCTTGGAGCCTTCTCTTCTCCGGTCATTTTCTGCTTGCACTCTATTCTTTCTCTTTGGCTGGGTTGAAAGCAGGATGGGCAAGAGCAGTGAGTTAAAGCCTGGGGAGCCAAAGCCTGTCCTGTAAGGCTCTCTGCTCCTGGGCAAGGCTGTGTTTCTGCCTGCCCTCTCAGTCCTGCTCAGCTGCATCCTTGGTATAAAACCTCCCTGCTAGCTGGGCTGGGGCTTTGCTGGTGGGAGGTGGGTTCGCTGCAGTCTTTTGTGGGGTCAGCTGTAATTTCTGCTCTAGGTTTCTTTCTTTCACATTAATCTTTAGGGCAACAGAACTTAGTCTTTGGCATCCCAGGGGTGAAGCCTTTTCCCTGCTGCTATAAGTGGTGGCACGAGTGTATCAGAGCTTAAAGAGCTTAGGGAAATTTTGAATTTGCTTTGTAAAAACTTTGTATTTTGTTTCTGACTGCCTGAAAATGCTCTAATAATGTCCCCACTGGGTCCTCTCTGGAAGCGGAGTGCCGAGTGTTATCTGTCCTTTCCACTCGGTTTCCTTTTTTTCCTCCTCCTGGAGAACAAAGATATAAACAATGGAGCTGAAGAGCTGCAGGAGAAGAATGGAATAACCGACCCAGTGCCCAGGGGAAACCACAAATAACAGCCTGGCAGTAAACAGCGATGACAGCCCCGTGGTCCAAGAGGGCCCCGGGCTCTCTGTGGGAAACTCACTTTATTTTCAAAAGCCTCTAGGTAGGACACAGCACAAACAGCAAAGGAGTTAAAAGCACGTGAGGCTGAGGAGGCAACAACCCTATCAGCAGTTACAGTGGTGTTTTCAAATGAATTAAAGGCAATTAACGATCCTAATGCAGTTGAAGGCTGTGGGCAGCTGGAATTGGACTTAATGAGAGCAAAGCAACTTGTGCTTGTGGGTTTCAGAGTCAGGAGCTGGGGCTGCTGCCTCTCATTTTACAGAGGGAGCCAATCAAAACCAGCAAAAGGCTGGATGTGAGCAAGCCCAGAGCTCTGGTCTCTGGGATCAACTCGTGCTTTCCCTGCTCACAAGCTTGTGCGGTTGTTGCTCTCTGGCTGCAGCAGAGCAGTATGGCCAGCTGTGAAACCCCGCTGGCTGCGCTGGGCTTTGCCCTCTCTCTTACTGCCTGCCTCTATGTTCCTCCAACACGGCTCTTTATTACCACAGGATTTTGCAAAGCCCATAAAATCACTTACACTCAGACTGAAAAAAAGAAGAGGCACAGGGAGGCGGATGCAATTAAGAAGACAGCTCGGCTCAGCTTTCTGTCTAGACAGACTTCTCCTAAAATAACCGACAATTGGAGCATCCACCTCCGAGCAGAAGGGGCTCCTCTCTGGGTGGGATCCCATGATGTTTGAAATCACTAAAGTCTTGGCTTTCTGGGTCCTGGACCAAGCTGCAGGTCTGGGGCTGGGCAGGCTGTGGGCTCAGCAGATGCACAGCACCTGACCAAGGTTTAGGGCGCAGAAAGGGGTAAGACAAGAGCTCAGCTTGCCAAACCTGGGATGGGAGCCTTTTCCAGGCTGAATTATGGAGGGAAATTGCAATTCAGCAGCTAGACACCCTAGATTTGCTGGAAGGGCTCAGGCATGGATCGTCATTGCTGTCCCTGTATCCATAGAATCAAGGAATGATTTGGGTTGGAAGGGACATCAAAGGTCATCCTGTTCCAACAATCCAGCCACGGGCAGGGACACCTCCCATGGGATCAGAGGCTCCAAGCCCCATCCAGCCAGGCCTTGAACCCCTCCAGGGATGGGGCAGCCCCCACTACTCTGGGCAATCGGGGCCAGGGCCTCCCCACCCTCACAGCAAAACATTTCTCCCCAAGATCTCATCTCAATCTCCCCTCTTTCCTCTCAAAATCGTTCCCCTAATCCTATCTCTGCACTCCCTGATCAGGAGCACCTACCCAGCTTCCCTGGAGCTCCTTTCAGCAGTGGAAGCTGCTCTAAGGTCTAGCCAGAACCTTCTCTTCTCCAGGCTGAACAATTCCAACTCTCTTAGCCTGTCCTCGTATGGGAATTGCTCCAACTCTCAGATCATCTCCGTGGCCTTCTCTGGACTTGCTCCAACAGCTCCATATCCTTCTTGTGCTGAGGGCTCCAGAACTGGACGCAGGGCTCCAGGTTTGGTCTCACCAGAGCAGAGCAGAGCAGAGGGGCAGAATCCTCTCCCCAGCCCTACCGGTCCCACGGCTTTGGATGCAGCCCAGGATAAAAGCATAAATTATCCTTAATACATTCCAACCCGGTGATTCTATGATTCTATCAATATGTATATATTTTTTGCTTTGTCCTCAAAGCAAATGTTTGGTCTCTCATCCTACCCCTTGTCACTTGGGAGCAGAGCCCAGCACTCCCCTCTCCACAACCTCCTTTCCAGGAGCTGCAGAGAGCAATGAGGTCTCCCCTCAGCCTCCTCTTCTCCAGGCTAAACACCCCCAGTTCCCTCAACAACCCCTGTTCCACAGCCCCTTCCCCAGCTCTGTTCCCTTCTCCAGACACACTCCAGCCCCTCAATGTCCCTCCTGCAGTCAGGGGCCAACACTGAGCCCAGGATTCGAGGTGCAGCCTCCCCAGTGCTGAGCCCAGGGGGACAATCCCTTCCCAGCTCCCACTGGCCACACCATGGCTGATCCCAGCCAGGATGCTGGTGGCCTTTGTGGCCACCTGGGCCGCTGCTGGCTCCTGTTCAGCTGCTGTGTCTCAGCACACACAGGGGCTTTGCCACCGGGCAGCTTGGCAGCCGCTCTTTCCCCAGCCTGGGGCTGCACGGGGCTGCTGTGACCGCAGCACAGGACCCGCACTTGGCCTTGTTGAACCCCCTTCCTCATCCTAGGAGCAGCCCTGAGCTCCCCTCGGGCTCCAAACCTATTCCAACCCCCCCCAGGAGGGGCAGGAGCAGATGGGGAGCCGGGCGCCAGAACCCAGCAGGGCAGCCTGGACGGGTCCTAGGAGGGAGGGGCGGGTGCTAGGACCCCGGGCGGGGACGTGGCGGCAAGACGTCAGCGGCGCACACTGGGATTGGGTGGAGCGGGGTCACGTGGGGCGCTGGGCGGAAGTGAGCGGCTGCGGCCATGTTGCAGCAGGTGAGGGGGCGAGGGCCTCACCGTGACCTGGGCCCTGGGCCCTGGGCTGAGGGCGCTGGGCGCCTGGGCCTGAGGCAGAGAGGACGACCCAGAGCCTGGGGCCAGGGAACGGGTGTCCTGGGACTTGGGGGCCCTGACGTAGCCCTGGCCTGGGGCCGAGTAGCTGGGACCTGGGAGCAGAACCTGGAGCAGGGGCCTGGACGTGCGCCTGGAGCCCGGGACCAAGTCGCTGGGGCCTAGAATGAGGACTCGACCTGGGGCTGGGAGCAGGTTCCTGGGACCAGGGGCTGGAGCCCGGGACTAAGTCTACAACTACGTGAAAGGAGGTTGTGGAGAGGAGGGAGCTGGACTCATCTCCCAGGTGACAGAACGAGAGGGAATGGCCTCAAGCTCTGCCAGGAAAGGTTCAGGCTGGACATCAGGAAAAAAAATTTCACAGAAAGGGTCATTGGGCACTGGCAGAGGCTGCCCAGGGAGGGGGTTGAGTCACCTTCCCTGGAGGGGTTTAAGGCACGGGTGGATGAGATGCTGAGGGGCATGGTTTAATGACTGATAGAAATGGTTGGACTCTATCCAATGGGTCTTTTCCAACCTAGTGATTCTGTGAAGTCACTGGGGCCTGGACTGGGACAGGGACCTAGAGCCAGGGTCTGGGTCTGGGCCTAGGCCAGTGGCCTGGGGCAGTGCGGGCTGGGTCTGGGATCTGGGGGCCTGGGCCGGGGCTGAGACCCACACTGGGAGCCTAGGAACGGCAGCCTGCACCTGGGTGCAGGTGCAAGCAAGGCTGCTGCAGCAGTGTCCAGGCTCTGGGGGTGCGGGACAGGTAGGTGCTTTCTGCCATCCCTGCAGCCCCGAGGAGCCAGGACACGGTTAGAGGGCTTTGGGGTGAGAGTGCTCGGCAGGCCTGGGGCTGGCATCCTGGGGGGATGTGCCTCTCTGCAAAAACCAGGATCTGAATCTGTCAACAGGGTATTTCCTGGAATGAAGGAAGATGGGAGCCTGCTGCCTGGCACAGGAGTAGCTTTAGTAGAAGGTAGTGAGCTTCCTAAGAGGAATGGAGAGCAAAGGATTTTGGAGCAGGCTGTGACATTAATTACCTAGTGCAGGTCCTTGCATTCACACTGTGAGGTTTTGCTAAGCACAAGTCAAAACATTTAATAGATTTGTGTGCAACTACTCCATTGTTTTGTTTGTATGATGTGGTTAAATCCTCATGTTCTTCCCAAACTGGTTTTGATCTTAAAGTGGTGTCTTAATAGTTCTGGCTGATCAAAATTGATTCTTTTGTTCTCATGTCATTCTCTGCATCTGTTCCCACTTTAGGACAGCATTGAAGACATTGAGGATGTGTCTCTCTTTGATGCAGACAGTGACATTTCCAGGAGATTGAAAAAGTCAAAAATAAGGTCGGTGGCCATAATATTTCTAGATGAGCTCCAGACAAAAGAGCGCGGAGGAAAGGATTGTCGTATTACACCAAAATATGCAATGGCAAGTCCCTTCCATATTTACCTGGTAGTAATGAAGTGTAAGTGCTGGGTAACCAAGAACACCAATTCCAGAAGCACAGCTGGGAGTTCTAGATCCGCATCTTTGTACTTCTGAGCACCCTAACATTTGCTGCGTGTTTGTACTCCTGCCTGGAGGGGTTTGTGCTGGTAATGCCTCTGTGGTGGGGGTTCTCACTGTATTGAGTGCTGCTTCTGGGCTGGACCGTTGAGGGCTTTGTTCCCGAGTGTGTTTGACGCTGCCCTGCTGTCTCCGTGTCCTGGTGTGGTCAATCCAGCCACCTCCTGCCCCAGGGCCTGCCGCAAAGCTGCAGCCATACCTGGGTGCTGTGGTGATCTCAGCTCTGTGCTGCGTGTTTCTGAGCTGGGAACTGTGGAAGGTGGAAGGGAGGGCAAATCTGTCTGACCGAGCCGTGACTGCGCTGTACTTCATTCCAGGCACCCAGTGGCATCATTTTTCCACTTCTTCTTCTGAGTCAGTGCGATAGTTGTCTATCTGTGAGCTCTTAACTAGCAGCTTTATTGCCTGCATGGTGACAATTGTCCTACTCTTGTCGTGCGACTTCTGGGCTGTAAAGGTGTGTTTCTCTTATGCTTTTTGTTATTTTCATCTTACTGTATAAGAACTATTGAGCAGGGATGTTCATGTCACAATAACATTACTGCTTTCTGCCTTTGCCACAAAATGATACCTGAAATGCCCTCAAGTCCCGTGATGCACAGGAAGGACATGGAGCTGGTGTAGTAAGTCCAGAGGACACCATGGAGATTATCTGAGGGCTGGAGCACCTCCTGATGAGAACAGGCTGAGAGAGTTGGGGTTGTTCAGCCTGGAGAAGAGAAAGCTGCAGGGAGACGTTAGAGCAGCTTCTTCCAGTCCTGAAGGGAGGTCCAGGAAAGCTGAGAGGGGCTCTGCATCAGGGAGTGCAGGGATAGGATGAGGAGGAATAGTTTTCAGCTGCAAGAGAAGAGATTGAGATGAGATCTTAGGAAGAAATGTTTTGCTGTGAGGGTGGGGAGGCCCTGGCCCAGGCTGCCCAGAGCAGTGGTAGCTGCCCCATCCCTGCAGGGGCTCAAGGCCAGGCTGGATGGGGCTTGGAGTGACCTGATCCAGTGGGAGGTGTCCCTGCCCATGGCAGGGGTGGAACTGGATGGGCTTTGGGCTCCCATCTGGCCCAAATCATTCTGTGATGCCTTGTGTAGTATTATGAAGTGATAACTCTTAAATCTTCGTATACCTGGTTTCTTCATGAAAATTAAATGGAGAAAGTACGTCAGGTTTTCTTTTAAGGCGTCACAGGCTTTGTTACGACATTGCTTTTGATTCACCAGAATACACCGTGCACTAATTTGTTGTCGTACTGCACATACTAAAAAATAGATTGCTGTGGGCAGAAGAACCTTGTGGTCTTGTTTTCCCAAATGTTAAGCAAAATAGCAGCATTGAAAAGAAAGACCCAAACAGCTGAGCTTTGGGAAGTGGTTTATTTTAGCAGAAAGTTTAATGCTCTTTGCTTCTCTTTTATTTCAGAATGTCACAGGGTGCCTGATGGTTGACCTTCGCTAGTGGAACTGTGTGGATGATGGTGGTAAAAGTCACTGGGTGTTTGAAGCCAGGAAGGTAAATTCCATTTTTTTAATTATTTTTCTTCTCACGATTTCTGGTTGAAGAAACCTCTGTTTATTGGTAGCTGTGCGCGTGAGGGCAGATTGTACAATGTAGACCTTTACTTTCATCTGTGACCACATGTCCATTTCATCTGGGCTTCTGAGCGAGCTTTTTGGTTGTTGAATTATTTAAAGGTTCTCATGATCACAGAATTATAGAATCATTGAGGTTGGCAAAGACCTCTCAGCTCATCCAGTCAAACCATCAGCCCAGTCCCACTGTGCCTGTTAAACTCCGTTCCCAAGTGACTCAGCCACACATATTTTTTTAATCCCACCAGGGACGGAGACTCCTCCACTGCCCTGGGCAGCCTCTGCCAGGGCTTCACCACTCGGTCAGTAAAGACATTTTTCCTAATATCCAATCTAAACCTCCCCTGGTGCAAGCAGGGGTCATTTGCTCTCATCTCTTCCCTTCTTACTTGAGAGAAGAGCCCAGCACACACCTTACCACAACCTCCTTTCTGGGAGCTGCAGAGAGCGATGAGGCCTCCCCTCAGCCTCCTCTTCTCCAGGATAAACAGCCCCAGGTTCATGAGCTGCTCCCAGAACGCCTGGGCTCCAGCCCCTTCCCCAGCTCTGTTTCTTTCTCAGGACATGCTCCAGCCCCTCTATGTGTTTCTTGGAACGAGGGGACCAAAACTGAGCCAAGGATTCAAGGTGTGGCATCACCATTGCCAAGCAGAGGGGAACAATCCCTTCCCTGCTCCTGCTGGCCACCCCTGGGCTGGTCTTCTTGGCTACCTCGGTCACTGTTGGTTCACGTTCAGCTGCTGTTGACCAGGACCCCAAGGGCCTTTTCTGCTGGGCAGCTTTGCAGCTGCTCTTTCCCAAGCTTGGAGTGTTGTGTGATGTATTTGATCTGGCTTAATGCCAGAAACAGAACAGTTCCACATAAAATGCAGTGAAGGCTCCTGTTTCACGTTGGTTGCCTGCAAGTTTTCTGGTGTGAACTTGGAGCTGCTGCCACAGCTTTTATCCCCTATAGACGTGGCAAGAAACATACCTAACGTTTGTCATGGCTCTTACTGTGCCTGTTTGTTTGCAGTGGCTACTGCTCGGTCTCTGGCTTCCCGGATGTCAGGCACCTCACAACCCGTCCTGTATCCACCCTTTTCACCCCTGTCTCTTCCCTCGGTCTGTGTGGAGCTAAGGGCGTGCAGAGATGCAGTGAGGTGGAGATGGCTTCCTGCAGTGGAGGGACTTGAACCCAACCCATTCTCCAGCCAAACTTGTGCTCTCCCCACTGGAGGCACATTCTTTCTCTAAACCACACCAGTTTACTAAAGCTGGAGCGTATTGAGGGAGGGGAAAGGTGGCTGGGCAGCTAGTGATGCTGTAAACTTAGCCATAAGTTGTTCACCCAGTTCAGGTTTTGTAATGATTTTAGGAAGAACTGAGTGCTTCCTTGGGATCTGCTACTCTTTAAAGACCTCATAAAATCAATAGCGTGATGGGAATTAGACCTGTGTGTGTGTAAAGAAAGAATTGACTCTTCTTTGATGCCTAAGAGTGTCGATATTTAATTCTGTCAGTGCTAGGAGGGGCGAAATTCTCAGTCTGTGTTGTGATTTGGAGTTGGAAAACATTTCCCATTTGGCTCTTTCTGAGCATTGTAACTGAGCCATGCAGTAAATGTCACGTTACCCAAACAACCTTTCAGCTCCAGGCACTCCAGGCAGATTTGAAGCTGCTGCCTCCACTGTTTGTGACAGAAAATTGACTAAAGTGTGCCTTAAGTGGAAATGGTTTTCTATTCCAGAAGGATCTTTACTGATGTAGAAATTGATCTCGAAGCCCCCAGTACTGTGTGGAGGCAAAACCAGGAGGCTTGTTGACTCCAGACTGGTTTTAATGATGATGCGATCCATACAGTGGAGCAGCCTGTTAATCTCGGCATCCTCTCCATTTCTAGGTATCGGCACAAGGCAGTAAAACCTCATCAGAAGCAGAGTCTTGAATTTTCTGGTTGGGTCTGATTACCTGCCTTATGATTTGGGTGATCTTTGCTTTCAGCGCTGTGTTTTCCTTCAAAGTGAAGTGGCTGGTGAGTGGGCTTTGTGGCGGATCTTGTGTGTGACTGGCAAGGCGGAGGGCATCAGTAACGGTGTTTTCCTTGTCCCAGGCAGTGGTTGTGATGGGAGTGGTTCTTCAGGGAGCCAGCCTTTACGGGTCTGTCAGGTGTAAAGTTGGCAGCAGAAAGAACCTGACAAGCATGGCGAGCAGCTATCTTGGGAAGCAGTTCTTGCAGCAGGTAAGATTTCCAGGATGTTGGAAACCCTCCAGTCATATTTGTATCTATCTGTCAGCTTCCTTATGACCTGGCCATGAAAAAAAAGATGGGAAAAGCTGTTATTTGTAATTCTGCAGAGGGAATATAGACATCTTGCTGCCTTGTGAATTGGAGCCTCCTTAGTAAAGTGAGAGTAACTTGCTAATTACTGGCATCGAGTTCCACTTGGGGCTCCTTGCTTGCTGGTGCCATGGACAGGTGCCATGTTGCTGGATTATTGGAAGTAAGGGGCGTGGTGAATGTGGCAACAGAGTGAAATCATAGAATCTTGGAGTGTTTTGGGTTGGAAGGGACCTTAAAACCCATCTGGTTCCCACCCCCTGCTGTGGGCAGGGACACCTCCCACTGGATCAGGGGCTCTAAGCCCCATCCAGCCTGGCCTTGAACCCCTCCAGGGATGGGGCAGCCACCACTGCTCAAGACAACCTGGGCCTGGACCTCCCCAGCCACACAGAAAAACATTTCTTCCTTAAGCTGTCACCTCAATCTCCCGTCTTTCAGCTCAAGACTGTTCCCCCCTGTCCTATCCCTGCACTCCCTCATCAAGAGTCCCTTCCCAGCTTTCCGAAAAAGAAAACCTTGAAATGGTTTTTGATAAACTACTGCTCACAGATAATGTGTCTCTATACAGCTCCTTCTATCACACTACTGCCACTTGGTGTTGTGCCAGCCACAAGACCGTGCATCTGGAGGGATGCTGCATTGGCCCTGGTGTTCCAGCAAGCGTAGCTCTTGGCCTAAAGGGCTGCCACTACCTTTTTTGTTCTTACTTGCTTCCCACCAGCTTGTCTCAAGACCTCCTTTTCAGCCCCAGCACTGGGTTTTCTTCCTTCTGTGGGTTCCCGTAGCAGCAGGCACGACCACCCCCTCCTCCACTTCTGGGCTGTCCTTTACCTTCTACTTTTATAGCCTTTCCCAAGGGTGCTGTACCACACAGGCAGTGCTGGGGATGGGTGGTTTGGCTGTCACAGGCTGACAGATCTTCACTGGAATCAGTGTAATTAGTGAGATTGGAAGCTCAAACATTGATAGACCTTTTTGGGCACTCTGCACTGGGACTGTGCTCTTGTGTAGCTGCAGAGCAGCCTTGGTTTATCACCTGGTGGCACTGGGCTGTGTGTCCAGCTGGGTGCTGTGGTCCCAGGAGCGGGTGACCAGCAGCAGACACGATGCATTTTCTGTAACCACTGGTGTGTGGTGGCATCTGGAGTTAGACAACCCCCTGAATAAGTGATACTGAAATGTGGAATTATTGCTTTGTTTTTCAGCAGAAGTAGCTCAGTCGGCGATTGCTTTGCAGAAGTGTTAAAATCAGCCAAGCACAGTCCAGGTGGTGTTTTAATATAAACACTAGCCTTGCACAAGCCCATCTGTAGCCTGCGAAGCATTAGATAAATTATTTATTGCATATAATCATAGGATCATGGAATGGTTTGTGCTGGAAGGGACGTTAAAGCCCATCAAGTTGCACCCCCTGCCATGGGCAGGGACACCTCCCGCTGGATCAGATGTTCCAAGCCCCATCCAGTGTGGCCTTGAACACCGTCAGTGATGGGGCAGCCACCGCTTCCCTGAGCAAAATTTCCTGGTTATTGTGCTTCTCTTCCTCATATTTCGTCCCTGAGAGTGGGCACGAAGGGCTTCTCCACAATAGAGAAGCTCTAGCCTATAACTGTCTTTGTAAAGAGGTGCTACCCACAGCTCCAACCCCAGCAGATGTTGCTGCTCAACTGGCCTTGTTGAGAAACCTCCTGCAGGTCTCACTGTGCTCAGGTAAGCAGTGGCCTCACTCAAAGCCTTGAGTTTTATTATTGGTTCCTCAAGTGTTACTGGTGCTCCAGGGGCTTAATGGCCTCAAGCTGTAGCAGGGGAGGTTTTGATTGGACATCAGGAAAAATTTCTTCACCAAAGGGGTTCTTGGGCACTGGCAGAGGCTGCCCAGGGAGCTGGTGGAGTCACCGTCCTTAGAAGTGTTTAAAAGATGGGTGGATGAGATGCTCAGGGATGTGGTTCTGTAGTGGACAAGTACAGTTGGACTTGGTGATCTCAAAGATCTTTTTCAACCAAACAATTCTATGAGTCTATGATTTCAGCTTCCGTTGATGTCAGTGGCTGCAGGTGATCAGGACGGGCCCAACACAAAATCATTTCTGGGCAAAGGGTGGGAAAATGCAAATTTCCTGGCATGCTTTCTGGGCTCTCAGGATTTAGTGCAAATCTCCTCTGGTTATAATTTGCGTTGTTATCTTTATCTGGTTCCTTCTATTTCCATTGTGCTGTGGTGAAATCAGGGTGGTTTGTTCTGCTTTGTTCGGCTGACGGGGAAGGTAGATCGTGTTCCGACTCAGGCTCACCAGCGCCAGGTTCCTTCCTGCCCACCCTCAGGTTCATTTGGATGATGAGTTTCTGAGTGCAGGACATCTCTGTCCAGCTCCTTTCCAAGGAGTCTTAGTGACACAGGGAAGATGCAGCCTGGCTCTCAAGTCACATGAAAACTGCTGGGAGTGGGTGGGAAACAGTAAATAAGAGGCTGCAGGATGTTCTTGTAGATGTAATTTATTCATGTCTTGCTACTTGGAGAGGCTTACATCTCTGTTACTGCTGCGTGGTGTTAGGCAAAAAGCATTTATGTGCAGTTTTTATAATATGGGCTAGGAAAAAGAAAAGGTTAAAGAACAAAATGTGTGATGTGCACCTTAAGGGCAGTCTGAGCTAAGCAGGGGACAGTCCCCACTCCATTTAGTTGAGCAGCAAGGACTGAAGAACCTGTGCAGCAGGTAAACGGCTGAGGATCCAGCTCCAGCACTGGAGCCTGTGTCCATGAGGATACCCTCCTGATTCCCCTGGGGTGTGCAGATACCTGGCACGGCTTCCCCCATCTGCCTGTGGGATATACCTGGAGGAAAGGGCTTTGGTGTCTTTGTAGATCTTTTCATGGACCAGCTGTCTGTCTGAAGGAATTTACCCGGGGGCAAACCCCTGGAGATGGGTGTTGGATCCACAGACCATCAGAGAGGTGGCTTTGGGAAATCGGTGGCAATGAGTCCTGTCCTCGGGTGGCGGTACCTGAGTGTAAAGCATGTGGGCTGCGTCTCTGTGGAGGCTGCTCACTCCCCAACTGCTCATCAACCCCCTCACGTGTCCCCAGACATCTGTGCCTTGAATTATCATGGTGTAAGGCCCCATTTAGCAAGAAGCAGTGGGCTGTAGAGGAACGCTGAGAGGCTGGCCCAGCACCTCTGGGGATGCATGTGAAAAGCTGAGCTGTCAACTAAAACCCCAAACCAGAATGGCCCACAGGTATCTTTTGGAGCAAACCTTTATGAGGGTTCAGTGTGCGCATTCATGCTCTTCCCTATTAGTCTGAGCAATGTTCGTCTCTCCAAAACCCAGAGCAGTGGTGGCTGCCCCATCCCTGGAGGTGTTCAAGGTCAGGCTGGATGGGGCTTGGAGCCCCTGATCCAGTGGGAGGTGTCCCTGCCCATGGCAGGGGATGGAACTGGATGGGCTTCGAAGTCTCTTCTAATCCAACCCATTCCATGATCCTATGATCCTAAAACATTCCAGAATTAACCTTTTTCTGGATGCTGCTCAGGACAGATTCAGAAAACACATTTTGCTTAACTGCCTGAAAATATTTGCCGCTTGTAGGGGGAGAAACCCACTGATTCAGCCCTGCTTCTCTGTTTGCTTTAGCAGGCAAATGAACTCCATCTGGCTGAGTGGACCACAGCGTTCCAAGGATAAAAACGACATGTAATATGAGATAAAGTATCAGGCAAAATATTAACATAATGAAATCTTAATGATAGTTCTAAAGGTCTGCAGCAGGGCATGGCAGAACCGAAACACTCTTCTCGTTGGCTTGTCAGAGGGGGACAGATAAACAACGAGAGGCAGACACGGGGTACGGAAAGGGGTGTTTTATTGGGATACTTAATTTGCCCTTTCCAGCAAAAAAAAAAAAAAAAAATCTACCGAATGATATCAAGTAATTTACAGGATCTGATCGCAGCTGTCTGAATTATTTTTCAGTTTTACATAGGAATGGTTTCCCTTTGTTTTGAAGTAGTGAACATGTTCCATAATCCTCCAGCTCCAGCAGCTGCTGATATATGGAAACCAGGGAACGATGTTGACCTAAACCACCACGGGCCCTGAGCATCACGGGCTGTAGCTGGGAGCTGATCCAAATTCATCCCATGCTTTGCTGGCAGATCCTTCTCTGGCAGCCTGGCCAGGGGCAGCTCAAAGGGCTAGTCACGAATGAGGTAAGAAAGCCAATTTTCTGAAAGTACAAGACAATTCAGATTCAGGCTCCAGTTCCAGACTAGCTTTTGGCCGAGTGAGGTGAGCTGCTTTGCTGTCCTTATCCACCAACCAAATGTAGCTGTAGTTTTTCATGTCACATATAAAAAGGGCTCTTAAATATACGCACTTTGTGTCTATCCGAGCCCAGTGTTAAAATCAGCCAAGCACAGTCCAGGTGGTGTTTTAATATAAATTGTAGTCACAAGCACTCAGTGTGTTTGGTGTGAATGTGAGGGACAGAGCAGCCAGAGCCACCTGTGTTTTGGAAAGCTCAAATAAAAGGGCCTGGTATTTGGATTGCTGTGTTTTGGCTGCAGCCTTCTGGGACCCTGGGGCAGAGCTATGGGGATGGAGCAGAGTGGGTGTTCGATCCGCTTGTTCTTCTCTGCTGGAGCTTGAAGAGCTGGTTGTATCCTAAACCTAATATGGGGGAGGGCATGGGAGAAAAGATGGGGCAAGCCCTGGGCAACTTCTCCCCTTTGAGGCCTGAGGGGAGCCAGGTCACCCCACACCCACCCCTCACCTTGTTTATCCAGAGCGGTTTTACCGACCTGGCTGTACCATGTGTATCTCAGCAGAACCTTGCTTGCAGCTCAGCTGTGTGGTGTGCTGAGGTAGGAACTGCATGGATGCAGTGCCAGGGGGTTCAATGCAACCATTCATAGAATCATGGAACGGTTTGGGTTGGAAGGGACCTCGAAGTCTATCCAGTTCCACCCCCTGCCATGGGCAGGGGCACCTCCCACTGGATTTGGTTGCTCAAAGTCTCATCCAGTCTGGCCTTGAACCCCTCCAGGGATGGGGCAGCCACCACTGCTCTGGGCAGCCTGGGCCAGGGCCTCCCCACCCTCACAGCCATGCATTTCTTAGTAATATCCAATCTCAATCTCCCCTCTTTCAGCTCAAAATCATTCCCCCTTGTCCTGTCCCTGCACTCCTTGATCAAGAGCCCCTCCTCAGCTTCCCTGGAGCCTCTTTTATTACTGGAAACTGCTGGAAGGTCTCCCTGGATCCTCCACTTCTCCAGGCTTAACAACCCAAACTCTCTCCAGCCTGTCCTCATATAGTAGGTTCTCCAGTCCTTGTGTCATCTCTGTGTCCCCCTCAGGACTCGCTCCAACAGCTCCATGGCCTTCCTGTGCTGAGTACTCCAGGACAGGGCTCCAGGTAGGGTCTCACCAGAGCAGAGTAGAGCAGAGAATCCCCTCCCTTGCCCTGCTGGTCACACGGCTTTGGATGCAGACCAGGACACGTTGGGTGCAAGCACATGCTGCCGGCTCATGTTGAGCTTCTCCTCCCCCAGCACCCCAAGTCCTCCTCAGGGCTGCTCTCAATCCGTTCTCCACCCGGCCTGTGTTTGTGCTTGGGATTGCCCAGACCCAGGTGCAGGACCTTGGCCTTGTTGAACTTTGTGAGGTTTTTTGCAACATTTGCTGCATTTGCTAAGTACTTAGTGAGATAACTGTGCACTGGGAGATGTTTATCTTCCCCCTGAACTGGACAAGTGTGACAGCAATGGAGAAGGAAGCGCAGACCTGTCTGGTGTCTCTCTTGTGCCGCACTGCACTGTCAGAAGTGCTAACTGGACCTTTTTGTTCTGCCTGGCACAAGAAGAACAGGGAGCAGAGGCTCCTCTCCAGTTGCGTCCTTCTGAGGGGCAGCAAAAGGCAATCGAGGGTTTGTGTCACGGGACAGAGCAGCTGTCAGCTCTGAACAGATTTTACCTGGCCTCCTCCTTGGCAAGAAGTCAGCCTGTGGGATGGTGGGAATAGTGTATATTTGATAAAGCGAGGGCTACAGCAAGATGGGATGTGCAAAGGACGTGTAGATGTGGCATCAAATGTGTGGCTGTGGCACTTTGGGACCTGGTTTACTGGGCACCGTGGGGTTGGTCTGATGGTTGGACTGGATGAGCTTAGAGGTCTTTTCCAGCCTTAATGATTCCATGATCCTGTGATTCTAAGGAAAAATAGCTGGGGACACTTTCCTGAAGTGCCTTTTCCGTGTGCCTTGTGTGAACTTGGTCAGAAGAGCAAACCCCTGGCAGGCTCCTGGCAGGTCCCACAGGGATCCAGAGCCCTGGGATGGTGCTCTGCATCCTCTGCTCTGGGCATGCATTCATCTCCTCTCAAGATCACTTCTATGAGGGTGAATCAGCAGGTGGGCTGTCCCCCTGCCACGTTTTTTTTTTAAGCTTCACGCTGTTGTGAGCAAGGCCTTGGCTTGTTTGGTGCAATTTAAGTCCCACCTTTCCACAGCCTTGGATTTTGCAGTAAGGCAAACACAGAGAGCACACCCCAGGTCCCCCACAAGCCCACAGCGTAATTGAAGCAGGGAGACTCTCCTCAGCATCACTGGCTTTCATTTCTCGCACTTCCTTGGGCACCGCTGGGAACATCACCAGTAAACGATTACATTTTCTGAGATCACAATCGCTGTGATTACATGAGTTATCTGTGTTTTCAACTTGTGGATGAGTGGCACAGCCCGCCTGAAGCATCCGTGGTTTGGTGCTTGTGACTCATCACAAGGGCTCAAGGAGGGATTTGGAATGATTTATTCATGCCACTTTTATTGTTGGGAAAGCTCAATCAAATGCTGCTATGGTTAGACTGAATAATTCAGCTACCAGTTTACTTTCTGATCTCTTTATCGGTTTCTCTTTTCATTAACAGATTCATGATCAGAGGTGAAGGTTGCCTGAGTATAGAAGCAGTTTTCCATGCATGAGAACCTTGAAAACCACGGCTTTCAGGGTAGATTTTCAGTAGGACTGTCCTTGCTGGAGGAATAAGGGTGGTTTTGAAGGAGTGCAGGTTCATCTGCGCTGGGTCAGTTAGGTGTCCCAGTCTGCTTATCACTCCATGCATGCCTTATGAGACACGGGACCACATCTTCCCTTGCATCATTTGCCTAATCCTGAAAAAAACATCACAGAGGGTGCAGATAATAGCATAATGGGCTCTGGAGAGGCCTATTTCTTCCTACTGAATGTAAAAGAAATTGATTTAGAATCATAGAGTGATGGATTGTTTTGGGTTGGAAGGGACCTCAAAGCCCACCCAGTTCCACCCCCTGCTATGGGCAGGGACACCTCCCACTGGATCAGGGGGCTTGAAGCCTCATCCAGTCTGGCCTTGAACACCTCCAGGGATGGGGCATTGCACTTAGGTTGCCATGTACAAGCTTAGGTGAGGTGACTCCTGCTCAGCGTGTCCCCTATGGGCAAAACAGGGGCCCTGTGTGTCTTCTGAGCATTCTGAGCTCCAGGGTAATTTTGAGTGAGGCCAGAGGCATGCCAGTGTAAAACGACCATCGTATCTTCACACAGCAAGTCTCACTGCTTTAACTCCATCATTTTCCCAGTGTTTTTGAGAAGCCTGGTAAAATCTCTTCCTGTAGACAAGAGCTAATCCCTCAGCAGGGCTGGAGGTGGGACGTGCTCGCTCCATCAGGATGCAGGTGCGAGAGCGGTGGGAACGGCCACCTCTGCCTTTGCACCAGGGAACTGAGGGGCTGGTTGGCAGGTTTTGCTTTGTTTCTCCTACCTACAATCTTACCTTGTCCACTTGCAGCTGGCCAAACGTATCCCTTGAGTTCATGGATAGAAAAGTCAGGGTGGAAAAGGAGATGTGAACTTGGGCAGAAAATACATGTGCTAAGAAAACCATCACTAATACCCTCAAAGAGGGAATGGACTCAAGCTCCACCAGGGGAGGTTCAGGCTGGACATCAGGAAAAAAATATTTCACAGAAAGGGTCGTTGGTCACCGGCAGAGGCTGCCCAGGGAGGGGGTTGAGTCACCTTCCCTGGAGGGGTTTAAAGGACAGGTGGACGAGGCGCTGAGGGATGTGGTTTAGTGATTGATAGGAATGGTTGGACTCGATGATCCGGTGGGTCTTTTCCAAGGTGGTTATGCTATGATTCTATGATTCTAGGATGCCCAAAGGGCTGTATAGCATTGCCCAATGAGGGCATCTGGGATTTTCCAGGAGTGGGAACAGGTCGCCCATTGAAAGCACTAAATTGCCATAGCCATTCCCCCTCATCCCTTCACTCCATACCCTTGGAAAAAGCCCCTCCCTAGGTTCCCTGGCACCCCTTTCAGTGCTGGAGGCTGCATTAAGGTCTCTCTTGAGGCTCTTCTTCTCCAAGGTGAATAGCCCCCAGTGTCCTTGTCTTTCAGTGAGGCTCTGAGCCAGGCTGGATGCAGTGGGGAGGGGATGATGTTAGGGGAAGGGCACGTCCAGCTGGCTGCCACAGCCATGGAGACTTATTCCTGCCAGTGAATGCCACTTGTAACCTTATGAGAGCTTCGTACCAAGCATAACATACCCTCCTTCTTGTCCTCAGATCAGGTGTTAGGTCCTTTTGGTATATTTCTGATAACAATTGGCTGGTATCTGCAATCTGAAAAGAGCAAAACCAATTACAGTGCCCTGTGCAGGTATTGGTTCCAAAATATTCCTGCATGGCCATTCCATTGCAGGGCTACTGCAAGGCTGGTGTTTACAAAACACTCTGAAGAGGCTTTGTGGGACATCTTCCCAGATTTATTTTCCATTAGGTGATCTGTAGACATGTTTTTTCCTTTGCAAGTCAAGAGATGGCTGGTTTTTCACGGTGGAATAGTTGAGGGGGGCAGGTCAGATTTGGATATAGTCCTGCAAAGCTCAGCTCACCTGCAGGCTTCTTGCTTGAGCATTTCGTGCAGGTGAAGGTAGAGGGGATGGAGCTGGAATCGCTCGCCCACACATATTGCTGGGTTGGTAGCAGCTGGGTGTTCAAAGGGGCACCGATGTGGGGGCTGGTAATAAAACTTCTAGAGACAAAATTATATCTGGAATACTGTAAGATCAGCAAATACACCAGCCAAGAAACAGATCGACCGCAGCGAATCAGCAACTACAGTTTCACTGAACTGACAGACTCAAGGATGGTGAAGATAACATCTGTCATTCTCCTTAGCAGTCATGATTTGTTTTTCTCCACATTTTAAGATCTGACACTCGATACTAACAGCAATATCCTTCCATATACAAATGCTTGGGATGCTGTGGAAGGGATTTGCTTTCAAGAGTTCTAGGCCTGTGCAGGCAATGTGTGGGTGCCGTGTGTGTCGCTGTTTGTGTTCTGAGTTGCATGACTTGCTGTAAGAAGGAACACAAGCGCAGGAGCTTGCTGAGTGAGATTGTTTGTTTCCATCTCCTTCCCTGTGCAGGACACCGACTTGAACAGCAGCGTTCAAGAATGGAAGTCAACGGCTCTCGGGCCCGTCCAAGATCAAAACCTAACAGCTTTCTGCCTGCCATCAGCACCAAGGGTTCAAGCAATAAGAACCATTTTCCTTCCTACCCGTTGCCTCAGAGTGCCAACCTCCCCTGGAAGCCCAATGTCTACTATAAAACAGCCCTTATCGAGCCCACTTTGGCTCCCTGTTCCAAGAGTCTCCCGGAGTTAACCCACAGAACAATGGTTCCACTGGTTTCCAGCAGAACAACCCTCTTCCCCCGCCACACCACTGATGACAGGCAGAGGTCCAACCAGACCATCTACAAAGAGTCAGAGACTTCCCGGCAATCAACGGAGCTTCTGAGACTTGACAGCTCCCGCCTGATTCAAGATAAATACCGGCAGACAAAGAAAACACAAGAGGAAAGCTCCAAAGACCTGCGAGTACGCATCAATGATATTAAATTTTGGAAAACGGAGCTCTGCCATGAGCTGGATGAGGTGATCAAGGAGAGCAGTGCACTCACAAATGAGATAACAAGACTGGAGAGAGCCTTGGCCAGGACAGAGGCCCCTCTGCAGGTAAGCACCCTGTCCGGGGGGCTGCAGGCCGTACCCTACTGCTGCAACAACTGCAGCCATTCAAAGGTTAAGTGAAGTTTCCTTGCAGCTCTGTAGCATCTAGAAAGTTTTTATTAAGAGACCATTAGTTAAGTTAGCCATAAACAACCCCCTTGCCATCTGCTGCGTCCCCCACCAGCACATGCTGAGCACATCAGAACAGTATTTGTTGAACCAAATATTTTTATAAGTGGTGTATCCAAACTCCTAATTTGGGAGACAAAAGCCCATGTCTTGCTACGAGGCTCTGGCGAGGTCAGCATCAAGGCTGCCACAGGCTCCTGCATTCAGCTGTGGTTGCACCAGGGACACGTGTACTCGCTCATGTTGATGTAATACTGATGCTGCAGCTTGGCTGCTCATTGCCAGCTAAACCAGCTGCCAGGGGCACGTTTTTCCCCTGCTGTCATCTCTGTGCCCACCTATAATTTCTCTTCTTACGTTACTTGAGGTGGGGATTGTCCCTGTGGGAACGCTGCCCCTACAGCCAGCTGTGACAGCTTGTCCCCAACACGTCTCTGAGGAGTGTTTGCTTCATCATGACAAGAGGCTGGGCATCGACCTAGTCCATGGTGATGTAGAGAAACAGCTCCTCACAGTAAGTTTGGCAACTGGGATCATGTTTTAAAGCAATTTTTGCCTAAACTGCCTTAAAAGGGTTTTGCAGCCTTGTTCTCTAACTGGCTCCTTAGCGCTGGTGAGGTGCTAAACCCTTCAAAGGCCCCAAACCTACTGGGGCAGGGGACGGTGCTCCTCAATGCACCTTGCCCACGCGCTGCAGCTAAGACTTGCTTCTTGCTTTTACAGAGAGGAAGGAGAAACTGGAGACCAGCTGCCTGTTTGTGTAGCATCTCGGGGTCCTCTATCTCTCTCTTTAGGGCAATGGGGCTGGTCAAGTGTCTAGAGAACAAGTCTTATGAGGAGCAGTTGAGGGAACTGGGATTGTTTAGTCTGGAGAAGAGGAGGTTGTGGTGATGTGGGTGTTGGACTCTTCTCACAAGTAACAAGAGATGAGATGAGAGAAAATGGCCTCAAGCTGAGCCAGGGGAGTTTTAGATTGGAGATCAGGCAAAATTTGTTTACCAAAAGAATGATGAAGCTTTGGACCGGGCTACCCAGGGCAGAGGTAGAATCTCCATCCCTGGAGGGGATAAAACCTCATGTAGATGTGGCACTTGGGGACATGGATTGGCAGGCACTGTGGGGTTGGGCTGATGGTTGAACTGGATGAACTTAGCAACTCCATGGTTCTAGTATTCTTTCAGGAGTTTGTGAGACTGTCCAGTCATTCAGAACCCTGCCGGAACAGGATCTGCATGTACCTTTGTCACATACACATGAGATGTCTCTGTGTCAATGATCACCTGCCTCTGGGAGCGGGGGATTCCCAAACACAATAGTTTTGTGCTGGAGTCAAGTGAGCTGAGAGCAACTCAGCCTTGTTTTGATTGAATGTTGATTAGAAATGACTTGGGATTTACACCACAGTCAATGTCCATCTCCTCGTGTCTTGCATGGATGGGAATTCTCCTGGAGAGGAAAACATTTTGGGAGCAAAAGTGGTAGAAGTTGGTTTGGGGATGGAGTTATGTAGTGCTGCTCTCCGGGCAACCACTGTGCCTGCTCATACCAGATCAGGATCTATCCCTGTCCATGCAATGGAACTAACTAGTACTTGACAAGTCAAAGTGAAACAATATTTATCACCTTATCCTGAAAGTGAATGCGAAGGTCACAGCAGTGGTCACATCAGCCTTCTGTCCCCTCCTGATCACCGCACGCAGGCTCAGCTGGGTAGGTGAGTGCGCTGAGGTTTGGGAGGTACTTTCTTCACTCCCTGCCTGCTGGTTTGGGCAGAAAGACAAGCAGGCAAGTTCTGGCTGTGTGCAGGGTTGGAGAGGTCTGAGGGGATGGGTGTGACTGGAGTGATTGTGTATGGACACTGATGGGGTCATGTTTGCCTTTGCCCAGGAAGCCCATGTCATCAGGTCGTGCCAGGAGAGGATGCAGCAGTGCCTGGATATGGCGAATGCCCAGCTGACGTAAGGAGCTCCTTATCTCATGCCGTAGGGCTGATAAGCATTTGCAGTTGTGATGTGAACCCCCAGCAGAACGTGACCTCTACCCACACCCTGCAACTGTAAAACGCGTGCAGACTCCATGGGAAGGTGGTGATGATGCTCATGGGAGGATATTGCTGCCCAAGCAGGATCTGTGGGGAAGTGGAACGGGGAGGAAGCTGTTCCACCCCTACATCCTCACTGACGGCTGCTGTTTGCATGTTGAAGGTCTAACAGGGTGGCCCAGCATGAGCTGGAGAAGGACCTGGCTGACAAGCAGGTGGCCCACTGCATCGATGAAAGGTGCCACCAGCTGAGGAACACCTCTGAAGGCATAAGCTTCTACCGAGGAGTGGAGCGAATTGATGCAATATGAGTGCACACCAAGCGGCATGCGAGAAGCAAGCTGTCCCCAGGATGATACAGTCATGGAATGGGCTGGGTTGGAGGGAACATTATAGTCTGCCCAGTTCCAACTCCCGGCCATAGGCAGGGACACCTCCCACTGGATCAGGTGCTCCAAGCCTGGAGCCTCATCCAACCTGGCCTTGAACATCTGCAGGGATGGAGCAGCCACCACTGCTCTAGGCAACCTGGGCCAGGGCCTCCCCACTCTCACAGGAAAACATTTCTTCCTAAGACCTCATCTCAATCTTCCCGTTTTCAGCTCAAAACCATTCTCCCTCATCCTCTTCCAGCACTCCCTGCCCAAGAGCCCTCCCCCAGCTTTCCTGGAGCCCCTTTCAGTACTGAAAGCTGCTCTGAGGTCTCCCTAGAGTCTTCTCCAGGCTGAACAACCTCAACTCTCTCAGCCTGTCCTCTTAAGAGAAGTGCTCCAGCCTTTCTAAAGGAGGTGATCAGCTTTGTGGCCTCCTCTGGACTCACTCCAACAGCTCCATGTCCTTCCTGTGCTGAAGGACTCCAGAACTGGACGCAGAACTTTCCCTGGCAGGGAGCTGGTTGTCCCCAGCCCACTGGAGAGGCGTGTGTCTGCGTGGCACATCCCTCCAGCCTGGAGGCATGCGCCTTGGAGGGTCCATTTCTCTCCACTCACCAGAAAGGGGGCACAGCCCTCTGCTTTCAGTAGGGTGCCAAACATCCAGAGGGTGGAAGTGAGCCCCACCTAACTAAAGGTTCTATCGGGGTTCAGAGATCAGCCTGGAAATGAATTCAGTTCAGCACCTCTGCACAGCTCATTAAGTTTATGCTTATTTTCAATGATGTGTCAGTGCTTGCCTGAGTGCTCTTCATTGACATAAAGTCTGGGGGGTTCATCGTTGCGTGGATAGGACCTGGCAGGGAGCCAAAATGACACAGAAGATAAAGAAATAGAGGGCATGGTCCTGGCATAGGCTTCAGCTGCTTTTGGGTGCCAGGAATTCAGCTTTGGCTCTGTGGTAAATGAATGGTGACCTAAAGCAGCACTCACAGAGATAGGTCTTGAGTGACAAAGGGCTGAGAGGAGAAAGCTGCTGCTCACACAGGCACAGGCAGTTTGTGGTAGGGTGTAGACTGATTCAATTTTTTCTTATGTTTGAATAATTATTCACAGCAGAGCTCAGACATATTTTGGCAGACAGATGAATTGCAAAGCATTGATGCTAAAATTCAGAGAAGGGTAAAATGTGCCGAGAATCAGCAAGTTTTAAATGGAGCATATGGGGTAGTTAAGTCTTTTGTTGACATTGTTCTGCACTGCTGCACAGGCGTGAACTTCAATCCTGAATGCATGGACTAGGAATCAAATATCTAATGGCCATTCAGTTTAGTGTGAAACTGAGAGAAGTTATGAGCAGATTGAATTGACTGCACTCGGTGCGCTGTCGTGAAGCTGTGAATCTCTTGGCACTTAAATGCCTTGTGCATCTAAGTACAAGATTGGATTAAAACCTCCATTTTTCTGTGGGAGTCTTTCATTTTGGCTTTCATAAGTATCACAGTTGTCTTCACTAACATGCCATCATTTGGTAAGCGTTGTTGAACCAATGATATTCAGATATTTCACTTCCCTGTGGTCAAATTAAGAGCACCCATTAATCAACATGTGATCCACCCTGCTCCCTGGTAGGGCCCATGGCCAGCTTTAGCAGCATGGGCTTACCAGCAGCCTCTCCTTCCATCCCCAGCATCTCATTGCCAGAGTCATGGGCCAGGATCACAGATGGCAACATCCTCCGCTCCCAGAATGAACGGGCAGCCTCAGCCAAGATGCGAAACGACATCAGAGACCTGCTGGTGGTGACAGCCAATGAGATATCATGCCAATTCAATGAGGTGAACGTCGCCTTCACCAATCACATCGCCGAGACAGCTGATGCCAAGAACATATCAGACTTAACATATCAGACTTAAGTCAGATATTTTTAGAATGACTTCTTATAAAGACATAACTTGGATAGCAAACCTTCTAAAAATGATGTTGTAAAACTGCAGACATGTAGGTGAAGTAGGTGGCAACTCATTAGTCAATGTGATTGTTATCTTCACATCTTCTCCATTTCTAGTCCTGCTAAACCCTTGAGTAACCTGAGAAAGTGAAGTTAGCTCAAGAAAACCGGAGGCAAACACGGCTGTATCTGGACTTCACTCCATTAATACTGAATTGGACTTTTATATTAAAATTCTAAGGAATAAATGAAGACTTAGCTGAAACAGGAATTTGAATTCCTACTGTAAACTACAACCTAAAATGCTCCCTTCATTTGGGTGACTAATGTGAGTAGAATGGACGTTATTTCCAAAGCAGCTGAACTCAAGATAAAGACAGAGACCACTTACCAATTATCATTGTGGGGGAAAGATCCAATTTAATGTAATAATCTTAATACATTGCCAATTAATTGCATTTAATTACTGATTCAGGTACTGGGAGACAAAAAGACAAACAGTGAAACATATGGTGAAAACACCATCCCCCTTTCCCTCCTCTGCCTCACTGTTAACACCACTGATTACACTCAGTCCTTTCAGTAAGGCAGTGAGTGGCACAAGGTGCAGAGGAGGCAGGGGTTACCATCAGCACATGATGTTTTCCCTCTGCTGCTCTTTTTTTCTCAAGTTTTCCTTCTGCTCTGGCATTTCCCCCTCCACTCAAATACACAGGGTTGCCATCAACTTTGCTGATGGGCTCAGCTTGGGTCTGTGCTGAAGAGAGCTGCAAATGGCTGGGTACAGCACAGGGCAGGCCCCAACTTCTTCCCATATGGGCCACTCCAGACCCTCCCAACTACCAAAACTTCACCACATACACTCAACACATCCATCTTTTCAATATGGTGGATGTTACAACACATGAGGTATTAAAAGACATAAGCAGAAAGAAAACTAAAGGGAAAATATTGCCTGTAGTATCCACTTCTGTGCAAAGCATTATTCTAGCCTGCAAAACCTAAATATTAGAACCAGAAGCTTATTACCAAATTGCTCTACACAAACAAATTAGTTTCTACTAATATATTCTATTCAACTAAATGCTGCTTACAGGACAAATTCTCTAATTTCTCCCAGACCAGTATGAAGCAAGCAGCATCATAAAACGCAAGTCAATAAAATAATAACACAGCATTCTCACATCGCACCTTATTTGCTAGTTTTTTGGTAAGAATAATATTGATCCATCAAATGCATGCGTCTTTCCAATGAGCTCTTCATGCTGAAAGAGCAAAGCTGATCGAAGACGGAGTGCTTCCATCTCAGGACTATAGGCAACATGGTACTGATACAAAGCCCAGTGGGGTCGAGATGTCAAACGGAAGTAGTTTGCAGTTAGATTTATCACAGAACCTGAAGAACCTGAAGCAAGAGGCAAAGATCTTAGTAATTTGAAAATTATACCATTTTACAGTAATTCAACAGCTTTGAGCAATTTTAAAAAAACTAAGACATTCAGACAAAGGCTAGAGGTCAGTTGTGTATGAAACTGTTCCAGCTCAACAACTACCTGAGGAACTCAAACATATTTAAGTCTATGGGACCTGATGAGATGCATCCCAGAGTCCTGAGGGAATTGGCTGATGTGATTGCCAAGCCACTCCCATGGTATTTGAAAAGCTATGGCAGTCAAGAGAAGACCCTGGTGACTGGAAGTAGGCTAACTTGTCTCCATTTTTTAAAAGTGTAGAAAAATTGACCCTAGTAACTACCTACCCGTCAGCCTTACCTCTGTGCCTGGGAAGCTCACGGATTGGATCCTCCTAAAAGCTAAGCTAATGCACATGGAGGGCGGGGAGCTGATTAGTGGAGCCAGTACGGCTTCACCAGGGTCAAGTCCTGCCCGACCAACCTAGTGGCTTTCTAAGATGGGGCAAGCACAGCCGGGGACATGGAAAAATCAACAGATATGATCTATCTGGACCTCTGTAAAATCTCACAGCAAATAAGTTAAGCATTTAGACAGGTAACTTTTCTTGTGAAGGATTAGTACTAGGAGCTAGAGAGCTTAATTTCCACCAAAGCATAAACTTCCCTTGTGGACAAATTGATTTTTCTTTATATGAACCAAAGATAGAACAAAAAATTAGCAGAATAACCATCAGCAGTGATATCTACATTCATAGGGGACGAATGACATTTCTTCTGGTATTTCAAGATCTTTCACACAAAACAAACAAAAAAACCCCTACACCAGTAACAACTAGCTCTAGATCAAAGTATTTCTTCCTACTTTTTCATGTCTCATTTAAATTTCTTTTAAAGACACAAGTCTAATACAAAAAAATACACACAACTATAGATCATCCACTTGAATTTGGTTTTTGTTATCAGTTCTTTCCTGTCTGAAATACAACACCCCAGATGAAAAAAAAAATGACTACCACATACAAATCAGGTATAATATACTAGAAAACTGTACAAAGCCATAAGGAGAAACCAAAAGGCCAGCCACGCAGTTGCCTACAAAGTACAGCAATTCATGATCTACAATCAGCATTGGTCTAAATAGAAAATCTACGTGAGAAAGAAAAAGCAACTCTACCACTTCTGGCCCAAAGCAACTTGGGCGGAACTAAGTGCTGCCATTCCTGTGCTTGGGGCATGCTTCAATTATCATTCAATTAAGCAAAAATGGACTGCAGTCCCTGTTGTATTGTTGTGATGTCTCACAAAGTCACTTGCAATACAAAACTATTATCAGCACTGAACCCGCACTGCTGAACATTAAAAACAACTGCAAAGAAGGCATCATGATAGCCTGGCTTTAGCTTCTTTTCATATGCATGGTTTCACCTCAAATAAAGAAGCATACCACCTTTTATTTAAACCAAAAGATTTCTTGAGGAGATCTCAAATTCCACCTTTTTTAGGAGATATTCACGAATTTAGGTTGGTCAATGTTTTACAAACAGGAATTTCGAGACACTAACCTACAGTTCTGAAGAGTCCTGCTTGAAGAAGTGGACATCAGGAAAATACTAGGACCATCACTGATGTCTTTGCACTGGAAAGTACTTTTTTAAATCTACTTTTCGAGCATCCTCTTCCACAAGTCTCCATCACAGCTATCCCCCTTGTCTGAAATCATTTGGTCTGCTAGTGTGAGAAATGGTTGCTTGCATAATTTTAGCTTGCTACGTTGTACTTAAAACTATATTGGCAGAGCAGTTGGTGCTTGATATTCTTTTAAACGTTTCAAAGTTTACAGTGGTGCTGCTGCTGTGTTTTGCACTCACTGCCATAAAGTATCGTGTTGCCACAAAAAGTTGTGGGAGCTTCATTTAAATACTATGAGCTGCGCATTCCTGCCTGGAATCTGGTAAAAATCAGGAATTATTTAAAATTTTGATTCAAACAGAAAGTGGGAAATTTTCAACAACTTTCTTCTCCCCCCCAACAAGTTTCAGAAGATTTGGCTAAGCATATGCTGGTTTAGATTTACTCTATCTTGAGTGTGGCATCTAAACATGCCTCTAGTCTCCACTCCTACTAATGCAGACATCACTAAAGATGAATCATTGTCAGCAGCAGCTCTCTCCCCACTTTCCAAGACGTTTTCCAGTAACACCCCTGCCACAGTTAAAGAACTGCAGAATGATTTGTGTAGGTAGGAAACACATGTCAAAGGGTTAAAGATAAAAAAGGTGAACGAATTTTTGATAGTGGTGATGTGGCCATGAGTGTCAGTGCTCGCTTTTACCTACTTCTCCCCCAGACACTTGTAGGTACATGTAGCTATTTGATATTTGCTCCCAAACATGGAGCTGCTACTATTTGCCACTCTGGGAATGGCAAAATGAGATAATCCTTGGATGAACCTAATTGCAACTTTCTCTACCTGCTCGCAGTTGCTTTACTGCCTCTGATCTTCCCTACAAGAGTCAATAATTTGTTTGAACAAGTTTTCCATCTCATCATTAACACACTTAAAGCCTATAATGAGCTCTGTATACATGCAAATGCATCCTTTTTAAGTGCTAGTGTAGATTTAAGAGCATTGTTTCCTTGTAAAATGGAAATCAGGATTTTTTCTCGCCTAAACGTTACAGTCCTTAATAAGGGATGGATTTGCAGTAACTTTCTAGGTTAATTTTCTAGTACTTTTGTCCTTAGATACTGTATTTAGACTATTTTAAAGAGGAGAAATAACACTTTTTAGCCTGTAACAAATCAAATGCCTTTGATTTTTCTCAACTCCTCTCATCTTCTTACAGTAGTCAGTGAATGAATGGCTTCAATTCAGAAATGAAAGGCATTTACAAACGGATTTTTTTTTCAACATTATCAGGCACTGCTCAACTCCTGTTGTATTGAAATAATGATGCTTCAAGATAAATAAACAAACTCATGACTTTAGCAATGTAAATATAAAGAAAGGCAGTAAGATTAAAATGGATACCATTGACACTCTGTACCACAGCTCGGAGGACTCTAGCAGAAGAGTAACCAGCTCAGTGAAAAATCAGAAACTGTGATCACTATTTAACACTGCAGCTTTTCACAGCAGCTCAGCACAAAGTTATTTAGCGCAGGTGTTTCTGTAAGTCTGATACATTGGGAAAATTCGCAAGGTTCCCCATCTCTCTTGCTCCGTGTTGGCTGTGAAGTTGGTCCTGTGAAGAGTAAACGAGTTGCTAGTGGGAAATAGAGCATACAGGCAAATGAGCAAGTTCAAACATAGGAACTGATCTAGATTCATTTTCTTAGTTGCTAATTTTTGTAATGCATGACAGTAGTGAGGTGAATGACCTGTCATCGAGCAAAAGCAGTGAAAAAGGGGAATGAGTTATCATTCAGAGTCAAGCGTGAAACTGAGATCCTGTTCCCTCCTTCTATAAACACAGCTTTCCTGAATCATGTGGCTATCAGTGCTCTTTCTTTGTTAAGTGAAAGCTTTAATAAATATTCACCTATTTCTTATGAGTTTCTTTGGATATGGTGCTTTCAGTCTGTGTGTTTTCATTTCAGTAAGAGATGAAATTGTGTAATTGAATTTCTGAACACCTAAAACCTTCAAAAATTTTTTCCCCTTTTTCTTTTAATTCTTATGTTCTGGCAGTATCTAATTTATGGCTTAATTCTTTGTAAGGGCATCTTCTAAGTGAGCGACTTCTAATTAATCTTAGACATTATGTGCTTGACTCTGTGATAGAGAATCCGTTCATCTCTTCTCAGAAGAAAATGAGCGAGTTATGGGGATTGCTGGCAATTGAAGGCCCAGAGTTTATCTGAAAACTAGGTATAGCTTTTAACATAGTTATTATTTTTCTCTCATTTTCTGTGTTTGGCTACTATAGCCAAAGATGTATATATATGTGTGTATATATATGTATATATATAAAAAGACATATTTCTTTCCTGTTATTGTGTTCTTCAAATAGGTAGAGAAAGTTACTAGTTTGGGTTTACTTCTAAAAGTGAAGGAACAGATAGGTGGTGGGTTTTTCTTGTTTTTTTGTTTGTTGTTTACACCCTCCAATCCTTAATAAAGTATTCTCTTCTCTCAGTTGGGTTAGAACGTATAGCTTTATTTTGCTGTTAGGCTTATAAATGACAGCTAACTCTTAACAGCAGAACCACATGCAACATTTATATGCAGCTCTTACTGACTGTCACTAAGCTTTCACCCCAAACCTGCATTTACCTCTACTGCATCATCCCAAAGCTTGCAACAGAAAAGAATATGAGGCTTTCAGACACAGCATATTTAGAAAAGAGAGAGTCTGCCAAATTCCCAAAAACCACTTCCCAATTCTCCTCACAAATAGCAGGAAATTACTTGTTATCAGTGGGTAATTCAACCACAAATGTTATTGATTATCTAACCTCAATCTTTACAGTCTTGATGGCCAAATATTTTGCAATCATTCTGTCTATTTAAAACTGGAAGATGTGACTTTTATTTTGGAAAAATGGAGTTTTTCAGTTTTTCTGCATGCCACATCACATTGTGGCGCATCCCTCCAGATTGTCCAGCGCGATAGCCAGAAGCTTGTCTGACAGATGTCAAAGTGTACATCATGTTCTTACATATAAGGAAAGCCTATCTTATTAAAAACATACAGAGGCTTGTTTAAACTACAGGTATTTTTTAAATAAAATGTTTGATTTTAAAGTTTGGTTTTTGGTATAACCTACTGCATACCAGAAACTCAAAGATCTGGAGAGTGGGCATGAGATTTTATATTTTTCCTAATTTCATTGTATTTCTTAAAAAACAATGTATTACAGAATCGATCAAAGTAGGTTGTCTTGTTTGTGAGCTACATATTTAAATATTTCAGTAGTTTTTCACCCATTTAAAAGTAATTGACTAAATTCATTTAGTGTAAGAAAATCACTAGGTTCTGAGCAATAATCTCCTTCCCTTGAAAAGCTCCCCTTAGACACCTATTGAAAAAATGATTTGATATTTTTGTTATGTGATATATTTATATAACATTTTGCATAACCTTCTGTCATTACTACACTACTACATAGAGCTGATAAATTTAAAGGTCAGTGCATTTCCAGTTCTGTTAGTGCCATTCCAGAACAACTAAAGAAAAGTCCCAGCTCCAGCACTTGAAAACAGATTTGAAACTATAATTAGAATGTGGAGTCATACAAAGTTCAGTTTTTTTCAGATTACAATTATTTCTAATTCTAAAAATTAAAAGGTGTTATTCTTTGAATAAAACACTGTCTCAATACTATCTATGCTGTGATGCTACTTATTATATAAAGTAACTTTATCCTCAAATGAAAAAAAAACCCACAACTGTGCCAGAAAGCTTCATAGCTTTCTGCTCTTTTGGGGAAAGCACAAGTAAATTTACTCATTTTTTTAAGATTATAGGCTCTCTAAAGCATACTGCAGGAAATCTATACAAATTCTAACAATGTTAAAAAAAAAAGAGAGAGAGAAAGAAAAAGCTTGAAGAAAAACCTACTGAAAATCACAGGCTGCCCTGGAAGAGAGAAAGGGAGAGGGAAAAGGAGTGAGAAAGTTAAAGGGAAAAGCAAAGAGAACAGGAAGAAACTCACTAGGAAAAAATAAATCTGAAGAAAGTAAGGAGTGTTACAAGCTTTCTATTGAGAAATCATCATGAAAACTATCAGACAATAAGTAGAAAAAAAGTCCCCTGATAGCAAAGTCATCAACCATTTTTAAAGGGTCATTGCTTCAAAGGTTATTTTTGCCTTTCTGTCGGAATTGTATGAATATAAATAAAGTCTACAAAAGTACCAAGGGACAAAAAAAGATATGGGTATTTCATGCTTTCAGAAGCAGATCAAAGCACAGAACCGTTCTGGAAAAATAAAAAAAAAAAAAAAAAAAAAAGAAAAACAAAAGATGCTCATGAGTTTAGAAGGTTTTGACAATCTCATGTAATTGCTATTCACCTCTGCATTTGAGAAGCAATATAGAAGAGCCACAACAAAACCCTAGGACAGGGAGGGTAGGGAGAAAAAATTCAGCTGTCAGGATTTAAGGCATAGAATCAGAGAAAGACATCAAGTTTTATTTAAAATTTCTGTAAGACAGCAAAAAAAAAATACATATTGCATTGTTCCACTGGAATTTCAGTGATGAGACACTGTTGTGAAAACTGAGGGTTTTCAGAATAGAGCTAAATCCCTTAATGGACTGGTGACACGATATGTGTATTATTGTCCTTGTATGGAGAGAATAAGGACTAATTTACTTTTACTGTACACTATAAACAAGTTAGTAGTAGAGATCTCTGTCTTGTTCTAGTCTATATTTACTGTAGTGGATAAACTGGGTAAGAGTGTGTTCTTGTTTTACATCTTTACTGCTAAGTTGTCTTCTTTCATTCACAAGACAGTGGCTAGTTACAAGTGGGGTTCCCCAGGGCTCAGTGCTGAGTCCAGCCCTGTTCAATGTCTTTAGCAATGACCTGGATGAAGGCATCGAGTCCTCCCTTAGCAAGTTTGCAGATGACACTAAGCTGGGTGGAAGTGTGGATCTGCTGGAGGGTAGGGAGGCTCCAAAGGGATCTGAACAGGCTGGACTGCTGGGCAGAGTCCAATGGCATGAGGTTTAACAAGGCCAAATGCCGGGTCCTGCACTTGGGGCACAACAACCCTATGCAGAGGTACAGACTAGGAGAAGTCTGCCTAGAAAGCTGCCTGGAGGAGAAGGACCTGAGGGTGTTGGTTGACAACCGACTGAACATGAGCCAGCAGTGTGCCCAGGTGGCCAAGAAGGCCAATGACATCTTGGCTTGTATCAGAAACGGCGTGACCAGCAGGTCCAAGAAGGTTATTCTCCCTCTGTACTCGGCACTGGTGAGACCGCACCTCGAGTGCTGTGTTCAGTTCTGGGCCCCTCACCACAAGAAGGATGTTGTGGCTCTGGAGCGAGTCCAGAGAAGAGCAAGAAAGCTGGTGAAGGGGCTGGAGAACAAGCCTGATGAGGAGCAGCTGAGAGAGCTTGAGGTGTTTAGCCTGGAGAAGAGGAAGCTGAAGGGAGATCTCATTGCTCTCCATAACTACCTGAAAGGAGGTTGTGGAGAGGAGGGTGCTGGCCTCTTCTGTCAAGTGACAGGGGACAGGATGAGAGGGAACGGCCTCAAGCTCCACCAGGAGAGGTTTAGGCTGAATATTATGAAAACATTTTTCACAGAAAGGGTCATTGGGCACTGGAACAGTCTGCCCAGGGAGGTGATTGAGTCACTTTCCCTGGAGATGTTTAAGGGATGGGTGGACGAGGTGCTGAGGGATATGGTTTAGTGATTGATAGGAATGGTTGGACTCGATGATCCGTCAGGTCTCTTCCAACCTCGTGATTCTATAGTCTACTAGCCTTTAGGAACTGTGTTTGAAATATCCATCTCTTCCTGTACTCAGATTAGTACCTTACGTATGATGCCACCTGCAAAAGTTTCCTGCCAAGTTTGTGACTCCTTTAAATACTTGTGTTCAGATAAGTGACAAAATGTTTTCATCTTTGTCCTAGATCTCAACAACATCATTTTTATTAAAACACTAACCAATTTTTTAAATAGAAATCTTTTCAGCTGCCATAGTTGGAAATGTTTGTTTTCTTAAATGGATATAATTGCCTTAGTGAAAACATTTTTCATCCTGTTTAGCATTTCCTGATTTTTACATTCAAAGAAAGATGGAAAGAGCCAAACCAGAGACACTATGCATTGTTCGTTCCCTGCATACAAGGAAAGATGATAACCATTGTATTTTTCCTGCCTGCAACACTTAGGAACTTGGCACAGCTGGCAGAGTATATGTTCAGATCATGAACCAACTTTGATGTTTTACACTGTTATTAAACAATAGCTGGCATGATCATGTAGCAGCAGGATATTACAGTTACTGTCCAGTAGACATGGTTTTATAGAAAGAGACCTCCTGCCTCCTTGCCCCAGGCCATAAAACCCTCTGCTGCAGAGATGGTGGTTTGGATCTGTAGCAGTAGGGGGATTCTTGTATTGTTGTATTGGCTTTTGGCAAGTTAATGAAATAATGTAAATAGCTGTTTTGGAAAATGATGTCATGTTCTACATGCTCAGTACAAAGAGAGGTTCTGAGTCATGAAAAAAGGAAAAAGAAAAAGAAAATATCCAAATGACAAGAAAATGCTAAGTATAACAATGAAAAATCCCATTCAGTACTGCTGTTTCATCTCTAAGAGGTGCTTTATTCAACAGCAGGTATCAATCCCCACAACTAACATCTGCTATCAGAGGATTTGCAGGTACACCTTTGTTCGCTGCTGGCTGAATTTGTGTCAGTATTATAATTCAGCAGATTTCTGCTTTTCACTCAAACCAGGATTAGCACTGACTTGGGCTGGAGGGCATTCAAGCTGCTGTTCTTCTTTTAGCTATCTTTCTCTGTAAACATCTAATTGTTTCAAAGAAGTGATGTACAGTATGCAAAAACCTGAATTCAATGCAAATAAGTCTGTGAAGCTCTAAAGTTAACAGGTGTTCTCATTAGTGTAAGCAGACAAGGAACGATTCTTGAATGTTTTATAAACACTTATAATCATGGCCAAATTCATTACAATAAGTATAAATATACTTACAGCAACATCTCTTTTTACTTACTGTGCAGTCTCAGCACTTATTAATAGGAGACGTGTCAGTAGATGAAATACTAAAAGCCAGTACCAGCTTCTGCCTGCAAATAACGTAGCTGCAAAATGCTCTGCTACTGATGAATAAATTCCTAGATAAATTCAGGAAATATTTAAATAAGTGAAGTATGTGGCACAATGGGGACTGGCAGCTCTGTCTACAGCACTTCATTTTTATTTTTTTTTTCAGATCTGTCTTTCATGTATTTCTCCAGTCCCTGTATATTTCAGCAATGCCTGATACAGGGATGGTCTGTTAACACGTCCTAATATCGAACAAATTATGCTTGTTGTTAGTTATACATCATTTAGGGCTGTGATCATAAATTGTTCAATCACAAGGTTTAGTCAAAAGTAACATTCTTTACTGATGTCTTTTCCCAAGGGTGTTGAAAATTCGATTGTTCAAAGTGCAAATATGGTTTAGCAATCCTTTCCAAGAGCCATTTATCAGAAATCCTAAGGAGGTAATATATAAAAGTGGGATAGGAAACCTGCACATTAAATGGGATTTAGTAGCCAAAGCCTTTGGAACTGCTTTCCTGTGAATGACTGGAATGGAGCAGAACAAAGTCAATTACTGACTGTAATTAAGGAGTGGATGCATTTAAACTGTAGAAAGCAGTAGCAGTCTTCTTGAAACTGTCTAGATACTCTGAAGATTAGTCTGAGGAAAGAAAGAAAAGGACTTGAACTATATCTTACAGAAAGTATGTTTTAAATGAATTCTCTTCCTTCGATTCTATGATCTGTTTTTACAGATTTGCTCATGAAACACTGATAGTATACGATTATCAAAACAGCACATTCAGACAAAGAAACTTTCAACATGTATTTTGCTTTGGTCTTGTTAGCAATGGAGTATCTCTTTTGCATATCATACAGTGCAAATGTTTATGCAGTGCTGAATACTTGTATTTTAATAAAGCCTGAATTTACTGAACGGAAGACTGAACTGTTAGGTCCTTTTTAAGCCTTCAAAATGCAGTAAATCTAATTATATATGTTGCTCTTACTTTGAAAATGTTATTCCATTTTATAATTTTAATAATGATTTGTTTATGCTGGGAGAGAGGCATTAGATTGAATTGTTGCCTGTGTTTAGTCTAATTCATATCTGCATGTATACATTAATAAATTGTGATATGATACAATATAATACATTTTGGACCCAAACCTCACTCTGTGAGATATTCACAGAACTGTAGGTCAGCTCTTTTAACTGGTTACCTTTATTAAATTTTGACATTCCTTTTTTTTTTTTCCATTTGAAAAATGGAACAGTGAGTGTGTGAACAGTGATTAACATTATAGCTGTGGATTAACACAGGAATTCAAAATTCCCCAATAAATATCTATCCTGTGTGCTCAGGGATCAACGGGGTGGCTGGAGGTCCCCTCCTGACGGGTGCGGATGGGATGAACATCTGCAGCCGGGCAGCCTCTGAGCCCGCGCTGGGGGACCATTCCCACATTCTCTGCAGCGCTCTCACAGGATGTCTCTGCTGGAGCTGTGCTGACGGGATTTTCCTTAATCCTGATAACTTTGGAAACCTTCCTTACAGGCATTTCCTTCATAACGGGAAGGTTATAGAACAGTTAATAAAATGCTGTTCTGTCCTTTTTTAATTTTTTTTCTTTCTCCTGGTCATATTTCAGTTTTAAGAAAGATTCAGGGAGTACCCAGGCAGATGAAGATCTGTTGTTCTTTTATGCTTTAGTAAGAAATCTTGACATGGGGCAGATGTAGTGAAACAGTATCACTTCACATTGATGGATTTACATAAATAGGCTGTGCCAGGTCTTAATGGCTTTGCTCTGCTTTTCCTCACTCTTTGGTTAGAAAGAAATCTCTGTTGTCTGCTGTGTTCAGTCATTCCCTGAAAAGATACCTGAAAATGTTTTGATCCTGAATAAACCATGCCCAAAGAAGCATCCCAATATGCAGACTAAACTTGCATCCCCAAAACACTGAAACCCAAGAGGGCCATTCCCACATGTGAATAGTACTGAGTGTTTTGCACAAACAAGACTTCACTCAAAATACGAAAAAAAAGGTTTGGTTTTGGAGCTGGCAGGAGCTGAACTCTTTTGGAGCATGGGTAGATGAGCTCCTGCCCTTTGCCAAATATAGTAGAAACGTAACCCTGCATTCACTTGTCTGCAAACACAGAACTGCTGTGGATCACGCGCCATGGCCACATGTGTTAGGGCTCTGCTGGATAAACCTGGGGCAAAGCACACTGCAGCTCTGCCCCTCAGTTGTGCCATCTGTGAAACTGTCATTTGGACCCACTGTGCAAATACCTGGAGATCTACGCTGATCAAAAGATATAAACGTTAAAAATAAGAATGGATGTATCATTATTATGAAGGTGGTTTTCCAAAGTTCAGAGCAACAGAATATGAATGCCTGCTGCCACCAGATATTGTTAGGCAGTGAACCATCGTTATCATGGGAATGAACATTCTTCTGATAAATATTCCCAGTAAGTGGGTCAAAAATGTAAATTTATTTTCTATTCAGACAGGGATTTTTTTTCATGATAAATGTGCTCCTAATTACTCTTCTATAGCCATCTTTGATGGTTTTTTTTTTTTTTTTTTTTTAATGTGCAAAAGAGTGACAATATTTACTAAAATGCTTGGAAGTGGACTCTGGAATCACAGGTATATAACAAATGTGTAAATTCAAGAATGAGGGTATTAGGTATAAAAATATCACCGAATAGAAATGACTGAACAGAATGGTAATTAATTTGCTTATTGCTTTTATTTCTTTTCAGGATACTTTGATTTATTCTTGAACTGTGTCTTGTAACACCATGTTTCCTGACTTTTCTTAACTTTTGTCACTTTTTGTCATTCCCATTGTTTTTGCACTGTTTGTGTTTGGTGGTCGCATTGTTGAGACAATATTGTGTTTGTTGTGACATATTCTAAAGTGGTTTCAGACAGAGGTTCAAAACTCCTCAGTAACTTAGCACTCCAGGAGATATTTTTTGGTACAAAAGAAAAACATTTAGGTGTGTAGGAGAGAAAATAGAAGAATATTATCTGTCTGGTGTGTGCTTTACTTACCTGTGTGTACCCATGCCCTTCTCAGATCACAACAGTGTCAGGAAATGAGTTCCTCTTCCAGTCGGATATTGACTTTCTCATATTGGATTGGTTCCACGCTATCAAAAATGCAATTGACAGATTGGTATGTATTTGTTTTGGCTGTTACTTTTCTTAATTAAGATGTAGCATTTTCAACTTCATTTGCTTAGGCATCTCCACAGGTTTTAGGCAGTCATCAGCTAGCTAGACATTCCTTTCTCTGAAGGATATAAAAATATGTATGCAAATCTACTAAAAAATGTCAGATAAACAAGGCTGTGGAACAAAAATGTCATTTGATTCTTGTCTTGAAAAGGAACGCTACATTTATTTCTCTGAAATAACAAGGACATTGGTTTGCTGAGGGTTGTAAAAGCACACAAGCACTTAATAACTAAGGCATTTTTGCATTTTCCGTTTATGCAGCCTACAGTATATAATCTTCAATAGAACTATTAATACATTTGAGCCTTTTATGTATTTTTGTATTACTTATTCACAAGAATAACACTAGCAAATAATATTCCTTTGTAACTGATTGCTGTTATTCTCCCAGGAAGGCAGGATTTTTTTCTACTAGAAGTAAGCAGGGCTGAGTTTTATTAAAACAGTTTTTAATTACCAAACCAGATTCAGCTGTAGCTTTTTCTTTCTTTTTTTGCCACTCTCAGTATAAATTCATGCCTTCCTCCTATACCAGCTTGATCCAAACCCATATTATTTAGAGGACACTGACTATCCTTCTTCACCGCAGAATCTGATGAGAGAAAAATATCCCCATTTCTTGCATTTTTCAGCGGTTTTGCTGCAGTGGAATTGCAACAGTGGGCAGAGGCAGCCTCTTTCAAAGGGTTAATCAGAACACGGCTACTGTTTCCTTAAAGAGCTACAAACATTAAATTACCCTCAGGCTATAACCAGCCAAGGAAAGTTTGATCTGATGATGTATGTCTTCATATTGTGCATTTCATTGGGTGTGTGAGGATATTGATATCCTACTGAAGATTTTGGTGTGGAGTTTTCCATGGGGACTGAGAACACTTTTTTTTTTTACATTTTTTAACTTGCACATTATTCAGATAAACATTTAATAAACTTGATTTTTTTTTTATTTTTAGTGCAAGTAAAGTAATATTGCGGCTTCAGCAGCTGCGTGCACACTGAACCACAGCAGTAGAGCCTAGCTGGGCTCAGCTAGTAAATGGTTCCAGTACCAGAGGGCAGGGCTTCTCCCAGTGAAGATTTGGCTTCGCTGCTGCGTGCGCAAGGCAGGCTGCCACCACGAAGCACTCCCTGACCAGTTCACACATGCCATTTATTTCAGTTTTACAGCTTCAAATGAGTGTGTACAGACTTGCAGCTTTCTAGGCCACTAGGATGGTTGAATCTCATCTGACCAAATAATATAGGAGATTCTGTGTGTTTAGCCAAAATATCATCTCCTTTTATCTTTTGGGATTTGTTTTTTTTTTTTTCCTAGAAACTCTGGAACTTTAATAGTCCTTAGTTATCACTTTCTATGCCAGTGAATTAGAGGAAGAGAGAAGTCCTCCACTTCTTCTTAAGCTTAGACCAGCAAAATTCAACACCAAATTTGTAAGGGTGTTTGGAACAACTGTGTTTGCAAGAATATGTACTGTAACCATGTAAAGCAGAAAAGCAATTTAAACAACCTTTCTCTTTGCAGTCACTTGGAAATAGCCTGCAATGTGGAAATCATTTTGGCCTCTAAACCCTAAAGAAATAGACCTTTTGTTTTCCTCACTTAAATGGGAATTTATCTCCAGAAATTAAGATCAGTCTGTCAGGGCCATTAAAGCCCTGCCAGATGACAATTTTTGCATTACACTTTCCTTAAATTACATACTCACTGCATCACTTGCTGTATGTGTCTGTTAGCTTCTGATTCTTCACTGGCATTCTGTAATCTCTTGCTTCATTCTTACAAATAATAATTTTATTAAAAGCATACACAGATATATAAATATATCTATTCTTTCCCCAGCCAAAAGAACGGAGTTGTACATCGAGAAATTTGGAGTTCAAACTCAAAAGATCCTCCAGCATCGAATTACTGAATAGCTTAGCCACTGAATCAAAAGAGCCAAAGCCTGAACACCGAAAATCTTTAAGTAAGGCTTTTTTCTTTCCTAATATTTTTTTCTTTTTCTTGCTTTTCTTTTTAAATAACTATGCCATTACAGACTGAGATAATTTTTATTAAGGGAAGATCTCTGAGAATTTTAAAGCTGAATATGCTCTGTGCCGATATACATAACTTGTATTTAAGTGAAGACAGATAGTAGCTCCACACTTTTACAGGGTGACATTCTCTCCTAAGCAAAAAAAAATTGTTTGGGAGTAAAGACATTTATTTAAGCCATTTATTTTTAAAAATAAGCTACATGAGCCTGATGTTAATGGTCTGTTGCAGTTGCTTTGTTTGCATTTTAGTGAAACACCTCAAATTGCAAGAGTAATTTTGTCTTTTGTATATTTATACACTGAATTATTGAAAGACCTGACAGATCCTCTGTAGCTGACAAACAGTGATATATCTATAATTTTATAGAAGGTAAATTCCAGGGATAAAGCTTGATTTTTGTCAGCGTGATTAGAAAAGAACATGATCTAAAACTAGGAGGGATGTGCTTTGCTCCACTGAGACTTAGGGGCATGATTTAGGGATTGGTGGGAATGGTTGGACTCGACGACCCGGTGGGTCACTTCCAACCTGGTTAATCTGTGATTCTGTGAGACTTTACTTTTCCAGTTTGTGCCAAGATGCTCATGATATTGTGGGCAGCAGACGCAGAAGCTAGTGGTGACCCTGAATCACTCATTCAGCATTTTTTTTTTTTAATTTCACCCTCTCTCTTGTATCTTTGTTTTTCTTCTTTGTCTGGCAGGAGATTCACACACTGCTTCTATTGCAAGTGCCGTGACAGCTTTAGATTCACATGCTGGTATGAGATACCTCTAGGTATCGAAGTGCTGTGCAGGAATTTGCCTGCACACATTTCAGCGCAGGATCAAAGCTTTAGATGTTAAGAAAAGAGTTGCAGTAAAAAGACCCAGCATAGCTATTTTTAATGATAATTACCCACACAATCATAAATATATGCACACATGCGTGCACACTTACACACACAATTGCTATTCCTGATCACTTTGCTCTCTCAACAAGAGTAGTCAGGGATCAGGTCGTCATTATGCCAGACACAATGCGACGTCCAAGTAAGACAGTTCCAGCTCTCAATCTGAATAAGGACAAGTTGCAACAGGTGGAAAAATCGGACAAATGCAGGGGGCGGAAGGAAAAGTTGACAGCAAAGCCGACATGTCATGCATATTAAACAGCAGGCTTGGGATTCCTTTCCACTCTTTGTTAGGATCAGGGTCTTAGCATCAGCTCATGTTTGAAGAATGTTCCAAAACTTCAGTTTTCAAGTAGTAAGCATGCTAATTTTCAGCCTAAATGGACTTGTGGTACTAATACGTTCTCCTGTCAGCATTCAGCTAGCACTTTATTTTCAGCAGTTCTTTTCTGTCTCAGGAGTACCACCCCAAATGGAGTCACAGACAGCAGTCTTATTACTTCTCCAACTTGATTTGGTAGACTAACCCAGCCAAAAATTCATCTTGCTTATGACAGGCTGCTGCTCTTTTTCATGATCATCTCAAATAGCCCTTTTCCAATCTGCCCCAGTTTCAGTCCATATTTCTTGCACATGGATATTCAAGGAAAGGTCTTCCCACAGCAGGAGGAACTGGAATTCACTCTTCCATATGGAAATGGTACCCCTGATACAGCGTAGGGTTTGTATCTATCTGTATCATGGCCAATTTTTTTAGAGATAAAAAGTAAACAACCAGAACATGTAGATACTGCTGTCCTTTAATCTTTGGCAGTCAATACAGTCTCCACGAATACCAAAAAGTAAGCCTGCCTTACACCTTTTTTATAGCATTTAAATTGCACTCATAGCTGTGATAACAGTTTTTGTAATTAATTTTTAAGATGTTCAATTTAAATGAAAAGGTAAGATTCTTATAAAAGTGAGCAATGTTTTTCAAACAGCACATTTTAAATAAAAACAAAATTAAAACAATTTAAAAAACTCTGGTGCTAATACACTTAATAGAACCCCCAAAATCATAAATCCCTTGGAGAGAAAAAGGCTTGTTATCCTGGAATTCATGAAGACACCATGTCCAGAACACACAAATGGTTTAGAAGGCATGCAGTTATGAAGTGCTGCTAGAGACAGCATATATGTCTCTGCATATAAAGCAATATGTATGTTCAATCATATAGTGATAGTATATTTTATAATCACTTTTGGTGAAAAAGGTTAAAATCCAGTCCAAGAACCCAGAGCCAGAAGGGAAGGCAGTCAGATGTTGGTAGTTGAGAAGATGAAAGCTTAAGTAACGCAGATGATGATCTCAACGTCTCTGTTTGACCGCCTTCTATCTGAGTTATAGATACTGTCACTTAAATAAAAATATTTGTGTCATTACTATGGTTTCCAAAATGTTAAGAAGTTCTGTTCCTGCAAAAAATAAGATTTGTATATAATTTCTGTGAAAACATATGTATAGTATCTTTCTTGTCTCTGTAAAATTAAAGATTATTTTAGAGTGCTATAATGCTCTTATCATCCTTTCTTCACATGAAGGTATTTCAGTTGTGTTTGAATGAAAATTAAAAGATAGGACTAAAACTTAATGGAAAACTAATGAAAACACTAGTACCTGAATTATTATATAATGTTATTTGAAGACCATTGAGTATGACGGATCAAAAGCAGCAGTGATATTAAGGAACAACTACAAACAGTGGGATACTTGATTTCTTATTGCAACTTTACTCTTAGTGTGGGTAAGCTAAGCTACATATTAGTTATTTCTGAACTGAAAGTCTAAGTCTTGCTTAAAAATTCTTTTGTTAGGTTTCAGAGTTGGAGCGTCTGATTCATTGAACTTGGGGTTAGATTATGAGAAAAGTAAATTATTCTGTTAGTTGCCCAAGTGGCTTAAGGGATGGAGACTGAATAAAAGGTGCAGGACACACTTACGTCAAGAGGAGTCAAGGTGGTGACATGGGAAAAGGGAAAGAAAATGAAAGGAACCTGGAGCATCAGTGGTTTGATGCATCGTTTGTCTGAAATTTGCTTTACTCTGGGGTCCAATAGTAGATATTTTCTGCTGCATAAGAAGCAGTGCTAGGAAAGCCTCAGTAGTGGTCTCATCTCATCTGGTACCCTGTTTCAAAAGTCATTTGTAACTGGTGAATGCGAGGAGGGAGAGGATCTGTGGCAGTTGGAATTATAGTTACTGTTCCTAATAACACACAATGAAAATGGTCTTTGAAAACACATCTTTTAATGTCTGTGTTTTAGTCCAGAAAACTAAGTTGACAGAATTCACCTTTTCCAAACAATGGTTTATTTGGAATTAATCTGAATTGACCCTGCTCAAGTTACAGGTCATTCGTAATAATAAAGCCTTCTAATTCTGTGACAGAATATTCATGACGTCTTTTAAACACTCAGCTAGATAATGGTCCCCAGGATCTGGACAGCAAGACTTCAAAAGGCAGAGTCCTCTGATCTCCAGTTTCCTTATTCTCTCTAAGCTTGGAAGGTTTCAACTATCAAGCACAGATTAAGTTTTATTGGTTGATAGTCCAATTGCATTTGTATTATCTTTCTCCTTAATATTATTTTCTTTTCTCTGTCTTGGATTTCATCCAAATATTACTGCTTCCACGGAGCAGCTTTCTGAAAATGTTTTGCTTTTCCTTTGATGCTGAACTGCTTAACACGTGAGTGCTGCAATAAGGTGCTGGTTCCTGATAATAGTTTTCCTTCTGTAAGAAAATGTTTCCACAATCTTCTATGCTTGGCTTATATTTGATAGAGCTCTTAGGCTGAGGCGTTTCATGGACAAGATAAGGTTTGGTTAAACATCTGAACTTTTGAATGTTTATCTGAACTAGATTCGACCTCTAAATTTGTCCATCATTAGCTATTTTGCTTTTCTTTTTAGAGACTAAATTATGCTATTAAATATGTTCTAAAGTAGGTTAAGTCCCTGTGCAGTTTGTCAGCTGGAACATTAATTTTAAAGCCGAAATGGCCTTCTATTGTATCTGTGTAACATTTTGCCTGAGTTTTAACCATGGTTCGTTGAACACAGGGTCACTGCACCCAGGCAAACCCCACATGTAGTTGATCGAAAGGTCTCAAAGCTGTCGTGCTGACTGCTGTGATTTTATTTCAGGAAAACAATTTGATATATAGTAATTATTTGCCTATTTGGGCAGCTTGTTCCTGTTCAGCTGTTCTGGAGACTGTCACTCTGAAGGTTTCCCCTTCCAGGACCCCACCCAAGGGTCAAATGGGCTTGAGTTCCTAGATACCTGCTGCACCAAACATTTTGCACTAGCAGTATAGGACATGCTCATACCTAGGGTACCACTTACTCATGCCTGCAGCTCATCAGCTTTGGACTGATGTCTTAGCTGTACAGATCCAGACCTTGCCATCACTCTGCCTGTGTGATGAGAAGGAGCCACCATCAGATTGCAGCTGCCCTGGTGAGGGAGGGTGGGTGTGTGCTGGAAGAAGCCAGAAGCATTTTTCCCAGGCCACCTTCCCCCTAGGCCAAAGGAAGAGAGAGGGAAACCTATAGTTCCTTTCTGCTGTTAAACAACTGAACTGTATGGCTTGGTTTCACTTAAATGCACTGGAATCATCATTCAGGTAAGCAGTTACATTTACAACATAAAGTATTATAACATAATACATGGCTAAATATAGTGCGCTTTCCTTTTCCTTCTGCAATTATGCTTTCTCAGCCCAAGAAAGAGGCTGAACCATAGAGCATCTCCATAGGGTAGGCTCACACAAAAGCAATAACCTCCATTTGGTCTGCTTCATGGTTTTATGTTTATTTTAGTCAGGTCCTAAAGCACCAAGACTTTCCTGTGTCTTCACAGTGCAACTCTGACACTATCTTGTAAACAAAGGGCTGTAACTGATGAAAAAAATTGAAACTGAGTTACGTTTTAACGAACAAAAATAATTTTTATAGAAGCATAAAATGAAATCAATGGCAGAAAAGGTCACTTCTTCTGATGTTTATTTTTATCTGAATATAGGTATTGAAGATTCTTACCAGAAATTTCACTCAAAGTAAAAACTAAGAAGGATTCTTAAATCCATTGACTTTTCTTTTTGAAAATGAGCTCATAGGTGATCTTCTTTCAGTTATACTTAAATGATTAAATTGAGGTAGAGAAAATTTGATAAAGTTGACTTATAAACAGAGTAAACCCAATGGATTTCAGATCTCTGACCAGATATTTTTTTACTACTTTAAAGATAATAGGTATGCCTTTCTCCTTCATAAAGTGTCACACCTACATTCACTGGAAATACTGAACTTGCTGTATTAAGAGAGAAAAATGTACTGGATTTGTGGTTTGAAACAACAAAATGTACAGATGAATGTCACTACTGTTTCTTATTGGCAATCAACAACTCTAGCCTATTGGTTTTCATAACTTATACACTAGGAATTAATTCTACCCTTTATTGTACCAGAAACTTTAGAAGTTCCTCATATAATTGGAGGCTGAGTTTCATGGAAATATAACTATATTTTAAAATAGTTTTTTTACATTTAGAAGTACAAAATATAATTTGTAAGAGTCTCAATAAGAGAAAATACTTCAGTATTATATTCTTTCTGGAAAGGTCCCTTAAGATCAGATCTGAATAAAAGATTCAACATGGTCTCCAAGTGCCTATCTAAATTTAAATATGTGAATCATTTGTATGACTCTTAGCAAGGGTGATATAAATACAGCAATGCCAAGTCTTCCTTGTTCTCTACAGATAATTAGTTTGTTTTTGAAAGCATAAGGTAGAATTATGTGTAGGCTTTGAAGTTAAAAGTGCACACATGGCCAGCAGTACCCAGACACTCAGAAGGGTTTCTGTTTTGGCATAACAGCCTATCTGGTAGATAAAGGAAGCATACAGTTTTGTTGTCCTTTTGTTTGTGAAATTTAGTGTAAATGATGACTATTCATATTATTTACAAAAGTTTGAAAAGGTTCTTTCTTAGAAAAGGTTGAAAAGGTTCTTTCTTGGACAGTTGGGAGATAAGCATAAAGACTTGCAAGTTATTGTCATACATTCCACAATAGAAGAAAAAACCCCAGAACTTTATATTCTAAAAACCCCCAAATGCTTTACTTGTAAATTACTTCTTCAACTCAGTCTACAAATAGACTTCAGTTCCTTGCTCTGTCTTCCTCAACTCTGAATTGCATGCTTTCTTTTGGGAAGTCTGCTTAAATACTATTTTTATGTTATGTATGTCAGCTTAAAAAGTCATCAATTCAAATATTGTCATTTTTTTTCTAGGTACATTACTTGTGTTTTAGTTTCTTGACTAAATTCACAGAAAGTAATCACATAAAAAAATTGATCCTTGCCCTGAAAAGGTTAGAGATTTACCTGGTTCTGTTAGTTTTGACCGTGTCAAAGTCCTTAGGCACAGCTTGGTCTATCTTAAATTATTATATATATTTTTTTTTAATTCTCATTTTATCTTATATACAAACTAGAGCTTTAAATCATAGCAAGCAGTTTTTCATCTGCATATCTCAAAACATCAATTGACTCATGGTACTGTCACTACAGAACTGTGTGATTTGGGGGCAATGCAATAATTCTTTCTTTTTACCTGTCTTCTTGTATGAAAGACCCTATGCATACTTAATTTTGTGGTTTTGCATGATACTGCTCTTACTTACCTGTTATTAGGAGTATTAAGGTTAAAGTTGTGGCATTGAATAATTATCCAAGGAGTTTATGTAAACACAAAAGAGGCTGGTCAGTTTTTTTAATTCCTGCAATTTTTTTTTCAGAATTTAGTCTATAGTTATCCTTCCTAATTCAGCTGATATTACAACAGTGTTATCCAACATTAAGGCACAAAGATGTGTTTATTCTTTTATGCTTAGTGATGTGTTCAGATTATTTTCTTTTAGAATCCAGTATGTAGTATGCTTCCCTAATATGATAAGCTGTAGTGATTTAATATAGCTCAGTTCTAGAGCAAATTATCTAAGGAAGAGATATTGCTTTTTGTTTTCATTTGTCCATTTATACCTTTCCCACCTGTGCAATAAATAGTTGAAGTGCCCTTGCACCCATTTCTGCTTGCAGAACAAATTCCCTGCTATACATCCTGTAAAAGGCCCTGGCACAACGAAAGTAAGCATCTGTTTGCTTTCGATGTCTCAGAAGCTATTAGTGCAGTATAAGGAAGATTTAATTAAGAAGTCTGTGCAAAGGAGGGGAAACTATCCTTCTGTATTGGTTCTTGGGCATTTGTGTGGATATGTCAGTGTGAGTAGCTTCAAAATTGAGAATATATGAGTTTATTCAGTGCAACGAATCAAGTGGCATACAAATGCAGATTATGCCAGGGAATATATAGTAGAAAGTCTACCACAGGTTCTATTTCCCATTATTTTATACTGAGAACCTTAAGTATCCTATTTTACATCTGTATAGAACTTCTTTCCACTTTTTAATATTGTTTGATGTTTACCAACTTTCTTTCATGAAAGATTCTACAGGTCAAATCCAGAACCTGAAATTTGAAAAAGAAGGTACTCCAAAAAAACCCTTTATTGTGGTTTTTGAGTTGTATAACTACATTTTTTTCTCTTGTAAGTGATGTTCAATCCTCTTTGTGCTTCCAGATATAATAACAAAGTCATTTTAACGTGGGTATATCACAAGAAGAGTGTCTTGGCAGGAGAAAGAGTTTTTCTAAATGAGATCCCAACAAGAATATTTCTGGCTAAGCCTGGGTTTGGAACACACTATCTAAACCCTTGAATTTCTGTGAGGACTAGAGTTTCCCTCTGGTGACTCACTCATTTTTAATAGCATAAAGTATGAAATTCATCAAAATTAGCTTTGCTGTTGTTTTTAACCATGCACTCTACAGTTCAACATAGAACAAACAGAAGTATCCTGACAATAATTATTCCTACCTCTGGATGTAGTTTTAACACCATGATTGCTGTTTCAGGTTGAAAACGTCCAGATGGTTTAATGTATCTTTCTAATTAGAAGGATCTTTACGTGCCTGTCAAGTCATAGATCTGCTATCATATCATTCACAGTATAATCACTTTAAAATTTCTTAAAGAATATGTACACTTAGAGCTAAACATGTAGCTGTAGTGAGCATAAAATGCTTTAGAGTCCTGCAGAATGGGAAACGTGGCAAGTATCTTCAGTGACTTAAGGCATGTTTTCACCCCTGCATCATTTGCACTGGGGAAGTTTCCTTGTAAGTCAGGAAAAAAAGAAACCTAAATATGAAACATGATAGACAGAATGACCCCAAGTAACAAAAGCGTCCCAACACTAAATACAATTCACTTCCCTGTTTCAAAGTACCGTGAAGATGCAGAATTAGAAACATCCATTTGTTCTTCTTTTTATAGCACAGCCAAGTGACTTGGAATTTACTGTGTCCCTGCCAAGGATTGCTCAATTTCAAACAAAAAGTCCTCCACTATAATGTTAAAAAACCACCAGCCATCAATTGAATGCTAATCTTTATATTCTATGATACATATCTTCAAGAATGTTACCATTAAAAGATGTGAATTCTATTTTTCATAAGTGATGGATTATTGTACCAAGCCGTGCATTTTCCAGTAAAGTGTCCTTTTATTTGTCCTGTGCAATTACTAGTTTGTGGAAGTATGTGTGGGGTCATTTTAGTGCTGTGGGAAAATGGAGCACTCTTCTGTTAAATCAGTAGTGAAATCAGAAGCAAACTATGCTCTGATCATCGTAGACATGTGTTTAAATATTGCTTTCCTTAATTGGCTATATTCTATTTACTTAAAATGAACAATATAGCAAGTTTTTCTCCCTTGACAACAGCAAAGCGTAAACCGTTTTAAAAGTTTGGCTGTTAAAATCAGATTTGTAATGTAAACCACAATATTCCAGGGTTGTTACTGTTGCTTAACCAATTATTTTAGCTCACCATTGTTTTATAATTGTGCGCCTTTAACATTCTGGTTCTGCTTATAAGTTCTGCAAAACTTTTTACTACCAAAGTAGCCTATAATATGGATCTTAATTTTATTTTTGCTCTCTCTCTTCCATTGAATCCTCTGTGTGAAAATCACTGCATTATAGGGGAGATTCAATATGAATGGGGAGTTTAAGGAGCGTCTCTGTAACTGCAGCTAAATTATCCAGGGTCCTATTTAGAAATTCTGTTAAAGGGACAAGGGACCAACTCCTGTGAGTTCCATTTGTGGAGAATACTGAGTTCTGATGGATTTATTTAATTATTTGTTTATTTGTTTGTTTTCAAGAAGCTATTCTTTCCTCAGAAAGTAAAGAAGCCACCCTTCTCTGAGCTGGAGCTCCCTGCCAGGCTGTGCAGCTCTGGCTGCCCTTTCATCCTCCTCTGGGTCTAAGGGAATGGGTAGGGTAAGAGAGCCCAGGACACAGGAGAAGATTTATTAAGGGATGGTGAGGCTCAGGTGATTTGTTAGAAAACTTTACATATCTGCTCATTTAAGGAAACCTTTGAAGAAGTTCTTCCCATGGCATGGCTGCTGGTTCTAGAGCATGCTGAGTTCCTCCTTCCTACTACTGTTGACTATTTTGATAGATATGATGGTGCCCTATAAGCACCTCAGCAAGGAAGGAGTTAAATTTATGCCTTTGAAACTTCCTCCAGGGGATTTTCTGCAGCTGGTTTCTATGTCTTTTTGACACAGAGCAGGGATAAATTGAGCTCAAAATGTTTTTCAGTTTGGCAAATACCTAAATATAATAAAATATAATCATTGGGACAGGAATACTTTTCTTTCCATAAATTAATGCATCTTGCACACATTTCATGGCATATAGCCATGTTTTCTATAACTTCATTAAATATATATACACAACGCTTAATCCGTCTTGGCAAGAGAATTCAGTCTTTCAGTAGTTGTGTAACCATTCATCCTTTCTCATAATAAGTAGTATATAGCAAATAATGCATAGCACACTTTGAGTCCAGAGTTTTAGCTGAAAAATCATCCATGTGAAACTTGTGGGACTCGTGAACATTTCATGAGTAAACTGGTCGCCATCCAAATGCTTATGGGCAATAAATAATACAATTCTGAGTAGCCAGCAGAATGAACTCATCAACTGTATTCACAAGAGTATTAATCAGATGTTTTGTACTACCCAACCAGCTACAATGCTGACCTTCCACATGATTTTACTAGGGTGGCTGTGACCTTATTTTCTGAGGGTATTTGAGTACACTACTATTAATTTAAAAATACCATTTCACTGAAGATTTTTCTTTGGATTTTCTTCAGTTTTCAGATTGAACTACAGTGCCTCTGACACAAATGACAGAAACCGAGTTAAAAGCAGACTAAAGAAGTTCATCTCCAGAAGACCCTCCTTGAAAACTTTGCAAGAAAAGGGACTTATTAAAGGTGTGTTCAGTCCTGTATACTTTTTTGGAATAAGAAGTAATAAGTTACAAATAAATTTTTCTTTTTCGTTCTTGGTTAAATGAGTGTGTTGGACAAACACTCTTTAGATAGGTTTTGTAGCTGTATCTCCTAAAATTTACACTGCTGAACTATAAAGAAAAGAACTATGTATGGTACATCGATAGCTTCGTTTTCCTACTACTGCTTCAATTTTTCTGCTTTGATGTGCAAGTGGTAGAAGCCCTTCCATTTAACATGGGCACTCAACATGCACATTGCAAACTAACATGCTGCACAATTCCATTTCTTTTTTTATGAAAATAGTATTATTATAGTTTTATATTTTAGAATCTGAAAAAAAAAAACCAGATGCTGTGCTGACTAATTTGTTTTTAGTGTAGACTGGAATAGTTTCTTCTGTCTTCTCTCATTATTTTTCTAACTTGTCAACAAAATACATTTTTAACAATTTGAAATATGTGCCAGTGAATAATAAATGCTTTGAATCTATGACATTTTCCTACTCAGATTTCTTGCTAAGCTGGTCAGCGATCACTTTCACATATCCTTAAAAAGTTGTTTCTTTGATAAAACATGTTTGTTAGTTTGTACAAGGAGTAAGTGTTTTGCTAAGAAGCTGGTAGTTAACTTGAAGGCGGTAGCATTCTGACCATTAATAATCCAGCAAAGCCACGTTTTTAAATATTGTCTGGAATAATGCTTTAAAAATGTATGCACTCCCAAATTATTATGTGTGAAATCCACAACTGCACATGCAAATTGACTAGAAAGAGGCATTTTGCTAGCAGTCCGTGTTGATCTCTGGAGTGTGAATTTTCCAGTGGTGTGTCAGAAATGGCAAGGGGTAGCACTAGTGTGTATTAAACTTGTCTGTCCTGAGCCAAGAGATTGACCTCAGCTAGCAAAAGCTAAATCAGCCACAAGAGTTAAGCACCAGCTGGGCTTGTGTCTTAAGAGGAGGAGATTTTATTAATTAAGTTCTTACAGTTTAGATACATGCAGAAATGTTCAGTGTAACGTTGCTTACTCTAAAGAAGACTTCATTATATGTAATCATTACATGCCTTAGTGATGGGCTTCTGCTTTTAATCGACACAGACACTTGAAAGATATGATTTATACATATCTTTATGTGTGAAGTGTGCACACACTCACATACCAATCTGTCAGGATCTGTCCTGAAACATTCATAGTATCTGATTTCTGTACATTGGGAGAGCTTTACCCCTTTGAGGTATGCTCTGGGTTGAAAGTGGGATTTGAATGCATCATATACATTTGTTTCAGTTATTACAGTAATAGAGTAGTAATTTATAGTCTTTTAATTTCTGGATTTAAGGTTTTTTTTAGTTTAATAGTGTGGCTGATGAATCTCCTGTGGTGTTAGACAGGGATCAGATGTGATCCCTGCTAACAAATCCAGATTCATTAGCATAACTCGAATCCATCTTCTAATATATCTCTCTGGGAAAGCCACATGCATTTAGTTTTGGCTACAGCTGCATTCAGCTCTTGATTCATAAACATAGCTTGGTTCTACCTGGGATACTCTTCCATGGATTACAAAGCAGTGTAATTTGTGACACAATAATTCTGACCTGATACCCAGCACCATTTTATAACGGTAAAGAAAACACGTTAGTTATCTACCATGAAGTTTCATTAGGAGGTTTTGGCCATGCAAATGAGGCAGGGCTCATTAGCACGGCTTAATTCCAATCTACAGTAAGTCTCTGTGAAATGCTCATTTGATAAGTTTCCTTCATTGTCTTCACCAGAGTTTATCCCTTAATCTGTTAAAATGTTATGAAAATGCAGTTGCAGTGCTTAGACACAGACCGCTTTTAAATGTTAATTTTTAGGCTCACATTAGAATATTTTTAAATCACAGAATGCAACCATTCAGATTAAAAATAAAAACCTTGCCAAATTTTGTATTATAGGATGCATCTATTTATTTTTCTAAAGGTGTCTTAAATGGTTGCAGAAACCTCTCAAAACTATTTATTTGCTCGTTTCTTAAGGGAAAAAATGTTAACCAATTTTTACAAGAAAAAATTCCTCTAGCTCTGAGAACATGCACACTAACTTTTATCCCGTAGGGAAATACTTCTGTCAGAATTGTAAATCCCTTAAAATAGGAGCTCATAATAAAAGTGTGTCTAAAGCCTTGCAGGACATCTCAGTACCAAATTTCTGACAAAGAGCTCTTCTGTGTGCTGGTGAAGAATTGATATAAATATCTGTGAAGCGTGTGGTGTTAATTACCCCAATGCAGTGGCACTGTAGGTGCTGTGAAAACCTTCACTTTTCATCAAGTGCTATTCATATTTGCCAGGGGCACTATAAAGCTCTCAAATCTATATTGATTTTTCACATTGTACGTCACATTGGAACCAAAACTCCAATAAATATAACACATAAATTATAGTCATGACTAAATACATTTTAAGGTGGTAAGTTCACTTAAACACAGTTCTGCGCTCTCTTAGTCACTGATGTGTACACATTTGGCCAGAAGACTCAACACATTTCTCTGAATTAACCAAATTTGGGAATGCAGGCTTTGAAATTAAATAGCAGTTTGATCTCCTGGGGTACTTTGTTCTGCCAAAACTGTTATCAGAAAAATCTAGAAATTATGTGAGTGTCATTTAACTCTTAACAAAACTTTGTTTGTGTAGGATGCAGTATATCCATGTAGTAAATTAAGGAGAATAGTTAAATGAGGAGAAGAAGAAGAAGTGAAAAGATAACAATCAGGTAATGGAATGTAGCAGACCAAAATGTAAATGCTAGTTACATGTAGAGCTGAAAATGAAGACTCTCCAGCGCTCTACATGACAAAAAGTTATTTTTGTCATCCCAGTCCCATTTGCTTTCTAGTCTTTTGCATAAAAGAGCAGCACATTGGCTCCATTCATTAAGATGGGCTGGTGGCTGGGGTTTTTCATGCTCCAGGGAGAGCTCTAATGAAGATCATCAGCCCCTTTTGTTCCATGTCACTCATGCTTATGCAAAATATCTTTGGACTAGAAGTACTGTGAGTAGTTTTTGAGATTATGTGTAATACAGTGGTTTTGTGTAATATGAATGTGTCTGTAGCTAGACATCCACACATGCGTGAAACCTAGAAATAATAAATAAGAGGCATGTTCCATGTCTGCCATTTTAATAGTGTTATTTCGAGAACAACTGTGTTCAAATTTATACTCTAGGGCAGGGGTCCTCAGTTCCCTGGGACTGAAATATACTCAGAATTTACAGAATCTGCACTAATATGCTAGAAAAATAATATATAAATCTTCTCTTTTAAAGCTATATTATAGTTTATAATTGAACTTTGATCTTTACGCTTGAGCTTTGTCATGATTTAATATTACTCAAAATGAATTGCCAACCTTCACCTTGATATTGGCCTGCTGAATTCCTGATTACTGAGCCTTTCTAGTCCACAAAAAAGACCCACAAACTTCTGTGAAACCGTGATTTTAAAGTTATGCTGGTTGTATTGGTAATAGACTATCCACAAAAATACACTTTTAGTAAATGATAAAAAAGCATGAGTAATAGCTTAAAATAAATTACACTGTGGGAAACGAGGAAAATGGAGCTGGCAAGAAATTAGTCTAGTTTTTTTGGGATAGATTTTTTGTTTTCCCCCAGAAAAGCTAGACACTGAAGGGACTTCGCTGAATTTATTTTATAAGTGAAGTTAAGGAAAAAAATGAAACAGTATAAAAATTGTAGTGGATACAACTGTTTTAAGTAGTAAATAAAAGCCTCTCAATTGCTGGTGAAAGGAACTAGCTGTGATTTGACCTGATAGCCTATAGATCAGGGCTCAGCATATGTTAGTGGTTGTGCAGATAGCAGCCCATCTATCACAAGGCACTTTATTTACAGACAAGGGAAAAGTCTTTATTGTCTCATATGTCTCAATGGACCTTGGAGTTGTTCAGTGTAGTGAATGTAATGCTCATGAAGAGTTCAAAAGTGTAGATTGAGACCTATCTTTGGTGTGGTCTGTAACTCTTCTGGGTTATGCAGGAGTTTAGCAATTAATCTGGTGCCCATAATAACTTAGGGAAAGTTAGGAAATGTTTACAACAGCTTGCAGAGACAGTGGGTGACGAAGGTATCTTTTTCTTTCTTTCTTTAATCACTAAATGGACTTTTGGAAGTACTTTTTCCAAAATCTGTAGACAGTCAACCAAGGGATAAAATTATTTTTTCCTTTGACATTATGATCAGAAATAGTCCAGATAATTTTAAAATATCTAGAGGTTTTGATATCTGTTTTGAGAAATACGGCAGACACATTTTTTTTAATTTAAATGAGTTCTTGTCCTCACTAAAATATTATAATTTCTTAAGAGTGTCAGCATTACTCTTTATTTTCTTTGGTTTTTTTTTCTGAGAATGTGAAACAAATCTGGTAGTTCATACACTATTTAATAACTGTTCACAAAAGTATTCTTTTTTTTTTAAATTGATGACCACCACAGGTCAATGATATGTAGTATATTTGGTGCGTATGTGTGTGTGTGTGTGTGTGTGTGTATGTATAGGTACAGTATATGCCCAGCTGGCAAAATTCCCAGCTAGCATAAATCAGAAGAGGTCCATTGACAACATCACTGACTTCAGTCACCTAAGGATCTGGCCTACTTTTTGTAAAAGCATCATGGCATTACTTGGAGCTCCACTCTGGGATCAGCATCACTTTAATGTCTGATTTAAGATGTCTGACTCTGCAGATTGAGCAGCTAGAAGAAATGCCCTTTCAGAATATGACCCTTTCCAACCAATCTGTTCCACCTCTAAAATTTCACTGCTGTGGTGGCTATTGTTCTTTTGCTTTCACTTTACGTTCCTCTCTTATTTTGCCTTCTCATTCTCTTTCTCTTTTTTTCCTCTCCAACTTTCAAACACATATAAAAAGCCTCAAAAACTTAGATATTGATCTAAAGCTCAGGTAATCCAGCAATTTGAATCCAGATGTAGTAAAGTCTGTTCCTGGAAGGTACTGCATTACCTAGATGTAATTTGCATTTCTAAAACCTTGGGCATTACACCATTATGCCTTCTCCTCTTGCATCAGAATCTGAGCTTCTCCTCAAGAAATGTAATATTAACCATGTCCTCCTCTGTTTTTTTTAGTAAAAAACAGTGAAGTATGAATTCCTTCCAAGTGTGGCCACATCTCATCCATGTACACCAAAACCAGATGAACAATGACATTCTCAGTGAGGATGTGGCTTTAATGGTTTCAATTGTTTGTTTTCCAGAAGTATTGTCTCCATAGACAAGATTTCTGCAGCTCAGAATCAGTGGCTTTGCTGCAGCCTGCGAGAACTACTCAAAAAAAGTAGCTCTGTCAGGCTCAGAGAAAACTTGAGGCTCACCAGAACGAGCGATTCATTGCAGCTGCAATCATCTTTTTACATTATACAACTTGTGAATGTCCGTTCCCTCCTCTTCTGGTGTCTCATTTTATATCCATGTGCCAAGCTGTCACACCCCCCACGACCTTAAACAGAAAGTTTAATGCGCAGATATCAGGCACGTGTAATGCAAACCACACCACCAAACATATTACGAATATATTGCTCTTCTTAAAAATGCTTGTTGGTTTTTCACACTACAGTATTGACTAACTGTCTGTGTTTGATGTATGGTTTACCAGCCTGATGTAGACTTATGGTTAGAGCTTAACTTGTCAGTTCTGCTTTTGCAGTCAATTCAGAATAACTACAGATGCCCCAAGATATTAGAATTGACTGCTCAAATGGACTCAGTGTGGGAGTTTCATTGGTTTTAAATTGATAACAGCTGAAAGAGTGAATGATTAAAACTGTATATGGGCATAGTATGCAGTTCCTTTGTACAAGCTCTTGTGAACAGAATCCACTGCATGGGAATTGCCTTTGTTCTAATAAAAGATATTTCTGAACAATTGTTAGTTTAAATTTTTATATGATGAAACAAGGGCATTTCAGGAGCCTATAGAGGAAATAATTCCTGAGAAACTGGAATAACTCTGAGAAGATAAAGTGAATTTCTATTCAGAGGAGAGCATTTAAAGTTAAGTAGCATTCCATAAGGTGGTAATTGTGTCTATTTCCCAGGCATTTGAGTTAAATAAGCTGGATAGGAAACATAAACTGTCATAACAGGAGGTTAGGAGTGTTGTGTACATCCTTTTTTATCAAGTCATAAAAAATGAAGTTTTGAAGGGCCTTATTACAAATAAATCAAAAAAAGCCCCTTTTGCTTCTTTATCCCTTTGGGGGCAGTTCTTATTTTTTGAAAAAATGTTCTGGACAGTTTTCCCTTAAACTAGTTTCAAAATATTGACACACACATAAAAAGTAATAAGAAAATAATATTTTAATCTTAGTTACACATAAATCTAGTTTACAAAAGTTGTTAATTTGCCATTCCTCTAATTCCTTGTTTTGAAAATACTACACAAAAAAGTCTTAACTGAGTTCTCCTCAACTATCCCTGTGACCTCTAAAAGCATAAATAAGACAGTGTGGCTACTGCCATTTCCATGTTTATGTACAGAAACAAATCCAGCAAAAAATCAATTGACTAGAGACAGTCATGGAGTTTGTGGTTCAGAAGCACCCAGAATTCAGAGTATTTGGATGACTCATGAGATCATTTTCTAATAAATACTCATGAATTTCTGGAAGGGGGAAAAGACAAAACTGTTGGGTGTTTTACTATAGTGTCTTTTGATGCCCAGAAACTATTAAGGCTGATTTGCTACCCTTTCCATCCCTGAATCCCTGTTTTCTAAAGAAGGAGTGTTTCAATGTTTAACTGCAGGGTACGGAATGTGACTATATCCATATACTGAAAGGTAAGTAAAATGAGGTTAAATATTTTGCTGGAGAGGGTACAGAGTGTGCACCTCGAAAAGAAGTAATGGACTAGGCGAGAACTGTATGACAGTTTTTTTTTTAAAATTTCATCTCAGAGATACAAAGTATTCTGCATTCACGCTGGGGACTGAAAGAGGAACCTCAAAGTAATGCTGGAAGTTGGATAGGAAGTGGTTACAATAGAGAAGAAAAGCTTCTGAACTCCCATCCACTAATTTTGTTTCAGTTCTTTGTGTTTTGCTATTTGAACACAGTGCAGTTCTTTGCTTGTTTGCTTCTGAAGTTGTTTACAAGTGTCTTTGTCCACCAAAGAAGATATATTTTTACTCCTTTTTAACATAATTTATGCTGGAGACCATTCCATATTATGCAAAGAATTTGACAGGTCTTTGCTAAAATTCAAAAAAAACCCAATTAAGATGTCAAAATAGGAAGTGTTCGTACATTTTAATCTTAAATCTCTGTATATATAATTACCACTGAAGGCAGCTATAAATGTTTTATGAAGAAAATGTAACCAGACTGTGCTTTGTCAGAAACATAACCACAAAACATGTAACAGACTGTTCGCTAATGCTTACCACCACACATGCACACAACCTTCTTCACTGTAGTTCTGTGAACCCAGTCCTCCATCCCTTCTGCAGCCAAAACTCCGACTAACTTAAATTCAGGCTTTGATGTACTCTACCAGAATGCAGATCACAGGCATTGGTAGGTGCCGGAATAAACTTCTTTGCTAGTATCAAGAAGGCCAAACCATCCCATGCACCCTACCTGGTTTTGCTGACTGTTCCCTGCTCAGAGGTGTTGAATAAGAAAGGCAACTGTGTTGAAATCTAAGCTTAGTAAGAAAAAGCAGCGCTTAATGATAGGAAAGCAAAGTTCCTTGCAGAGCAGAAACTAAACAAATGAGGTTTTTCCTGTTAGTGAGAAAAAAGGTCTGCTTCTTGAAGAAAGAATCACAACTGATTATAGTGGAAGGTAGTGGGATGGACTATGGAGGAAACACCCAGTGCTATGGGAGCTGTAGAGGACAGCAGGAGCTCCTGCTGTTCTGCAGGTGAGGGCGCTTGTTTAGTTTGCTCTGCAGAGCCCAAGCTTGTGCTTGCACCTCTCACCTATCTACACAAAAATTTTTAAAGTGTCTGTGCCAAGTTCCTAAACGTAGTATCCTCTGTTGAGTTGCTAAATGAAGACTGTCTCTTTGAATAAATGATGATAATACGCTCCTATTGTTTGAGCATTTAACTGGCTCCTATTGAGTAGTTTCTTTCATCTCTTTGATTCATTTTGATTCTAGTGGACAACATCCCCATTACTGCTTACTCTTTTCATAATTTCTCAAACATATAGAGTGGAAATGAAGTGGAGGGAGCTAATTAGTAATCTGAGGAGTTTAACCTGATTATACAAATATATTTTAAGACCAGCTTTCAAAGTTGCTCGAAACTTAATAATCATAAAAGATTAAGGGTATCTTTATTTACTTAAATGATTATTCATCCAAGAAAGGGCACAAATCTTAAGCATCTTAAACTTGATGATGCAATCCTCATCAAAAGACATATAGTACATTCTATTTTTTTGAACAGGTAATTTAGTGACAAAAAATCTCTTTATTAAAGATGACATGAATTTGTACTAAGTCTTAATGATGCAAAGTAATAAATCTCTTGCATCCATGCGGTATCATTGGGCATGAGTGAAATTCCCTTTGTATGGAAGAAATAGACTACCTAAAAATATGAGTTCTAAGGTTGGACCAACCACTAATCTCATGAAGGATTTGGGATTCAACAAGATGTGGAGCTGTATCTCTAGAACAGCCTTTCCTTTTTATGGCAGGTCCAAGAAAAATCCAAGGATTGCATTCTCCAAGCCTTAGAAAGGTCAAAACTTGAGCCCAAGAGAGGTATCTGAGTGCTATTGGCAAAAGATATTGGGAGGTTTGGTTCTGTGGCAGGTGCCAACAACCATTAGGACTTAGAAAGGATTTCTTTCTAACTTTGTTTGTCCATCTTTAATGGCTGAGTTTTAATTAATATGAAAGCTCAGAAGATAGAAAAATCCCAACAGTAATAATGTGCTTAACTGTATTTTCCTCTTTCTTTCCAAATGTAGATCAAATTTTTGGCTCCCATTTGCACTTGGTTTGTGAGCATGAGAAATCTACAGTCCCCCAGTTTGTAAGACTGTGTATAGAAGCTGTTGAAAAAAGAGGTACCTTAATATTTATCATTATTTTCTTTTTTTTTCTGTTAGTAGCTGAAACTTTAACCTTGTAAGTCTATTTGAGCTGTCAGAGTGGTCAGGTAGCTCAGTTTATAATATAGTTATGGACTGAACTATATCACATTCTGTATCTTCATTTTCTTTTATGAGAAGTCTTTAATAGAACCCCTTCATGCTGATTATTCCTTATATTTTGTTTGGCATGTTGTTGTTTTAGTCTTTGTCTGGGTAAGCAAATGCTAAACATCAATAAAATGTCAGTAACTTTCATGCTGAAGTCTCCGGTGAGTGTAATGTCAATACTTTTTCCGAAGTCCTGAATCATATTCAACCACTATACATGTTATTCTAGTGTGACCGTATTTTTTTAATGTGTGCAGGTGTCTGGGTTTTACAGTTATTTTAAAAAGCCATATTATTGTAAGAAAATTGGAATGAGTATTCATCCTCATTAAAAGTTTTGATTAATTTAATAAGAAGGGTTTTCATTATATAAAAAGATGTGCTTAACACGGTTGTCTGCCTTCCTTTCTTCAGTATGTCTTCTCTCATTGAAGGTCATTTTCTTTGGAAGGTACATGTGGAAGATGCAGAATCTTGAAAGGTAGTGTATAAAAATGTGAGGCTTCATCACCATCTGTTGCAAGTTTACAACTTGCTCCAGGGATCTGGGGAAACATATATCTTGCAAAAGACAGAAAATTTATTTTCAGAATAAGGCTGGGTGAACCCATTGTCAGTGCCATATACTGGAGTCTCAGAACAAGAGAACCAATGGAAAAAAAAAAAAAGATACTCAGACGTTAACCACAAAGGAAAAAGCTATTTTAATTCCATCGTTGTCACCTGCTTTTATAGTGAAAGGTGCAATAAAACTACCCTAAAGTTTCAAAGTCTAGGAAATTCATGCTTGAAGCTGCATAAAGAAAGAGACAAAGAAAGGGGAGAAATGTGTGAAGTGACTATTAATAGAAGAGGAATTGTGAGGAGAAATTCAGAACATGAAAAGGAAAGGCAGAGATTAGATTATGAAAATGCCACGCCATGCAGAACATGTCTAATTGCCTGTTGGGTTACGGTTTTAGCATAGGTCCTCCAAAAGATGCACTAGATGTTTCATAGGTGTTTTGTGTTATCTGATCACTCCTCTTGGATGAGTGGGGCCAGAGGTCTCTGTGCTGCTGAACTGTAATACCAGAATACAAGGACTTTAATTAGATGTTTATTGTCTGTGTGATTATCAGAGGAATGTTCACGGAAGAGAAAGAAAATATCACTGTTCCCCCAAAGGAGTTCATCCTTCAGAGTATTGCATTATCATTCTTGTATTTCCTTCAAACTTTCTGTGACTTAAAGAGGTCTACCCCTTGTAGTTAGTCTAATATGTAAATAAAAGCTTATTGTATGGCATGAGAAAAAAATTTCATTTTATCACTGTATTTATGAGTTTATATTTGATATACAGTTTTTTCTATTATCGTATTCTTGGATCAAGATGCTTGCATTTACTCACATTCTATTTACTCAAAGTGTTGTTTTTACTAAGTTCTGGCATAAATTATCTCAGGACAGCAGTAATTTGTGAAGCTAAATCCAATGTTTATGCAAGCTTCTGATGACATTTCATACTGGGGTTGGTATTAGGAAGCAGTATGTGGAGGTGCCAAGTCTCCTGGCATGGCTCAACAGATCTGAAGCCCTCCTCTTAATGGCCAGATATGCCATGTCTTCCCAGTGTACTATAACTCACATGCTGTGCACTCCTGCCAAGGGTGGGGCCCAGTGCAAGATTTTTGGTGTTTCTAGGTCAGATATTATTCCCAGTCATTTCTTGAGTCACGTATTTATTTTGTTATCCACGACCCTTTAAAAGTGCTGGCTCGTTTTTTGCATATTTTTTTTTAAATATGTGAAAAGCATGAGTAGAACGCAGTAAAAAAAAATAAAAATATCAGTCTGCATTGTACTTAAACATAATGCCATCCAGTACTTCTCATAGTAAAGTTTAATAGTGTGAAACCAGTCTGAAACTTTTCCAGGGATGATCATTTGTCTGTGTGTCTAATGACAGAGTAAATGAACACCCCAAGCAGTCAGTATCCTAAGCCTATTGAGGGTATCCAGTGTAGTTTAGATTTTGTAAAGCAATACAGTATCATTACTCCAGAGAAATATAATTTAACTTTCGTCTTGCTTTTGAAATGTCCTCCACTCCCAAATCCAAGTTAGTGTTCTCGAATCAGCCTAAATGACTTGAAAAATGACACTGCAGGCAGCAAAGTTGATGGTTACAGGTACCATTTCCATTCTAAACTGGACATTTCAGACATTGTTTTCTGTTGCTTTTCTTGGAGCACAGGATGCTTTGACAGGAATGATACACAAAATTACATATTTCACTCAATGCCTAAAAGGCACCCTGGGATCCATAAGCTTGCTTAAAGATTTAAGAAAGACCTTTTGTCCACTTCTGAGAAGGTTCTTAGCTTAGAAAACTTTATCTTTCAACTTTACTTCTTAGTAGCTGTTATGTTTTTTTGCTGTCGTTTGTTTGACAGGATCCAGTTATAGGTTCCGATGTCTGTTTAAAGAAACAGGGAGGTTGTTGGCTTTAAAATTCCCTCACTGCTTGTGTGCTCAACATTTTCCCAGGCTTTTCTACACAGTTTGCCAAGTAAAGGGACTGACCTTTTGTAGCGAACACTTTTTCATTTCTAAATGCTCACTTTGATTTTTGTCCCATTTTATGCTCATTCCAAAATGTTTACAACCCACTAAAAATGACTGTGAATTATATGTTTGTGTAATGGATTCCTTTTGTGGTCAGAGTGGAATGTTTACTTTGAACAATTAGTTATCTTTGGGCAGATAATAGTAACCTGAAAAAAGAATGGCTAAAATTTTTATAGTACCTTAACTATTTCCTTTTGTTATCTTCTCTGTTTGTCAAATGGATTATTTACTGGGTTTCGTTGCTCTGAGCCCCATTGAACAAATCATGTTAAACATGAGCAGCGACAAAAATCCCTGATTACAGGGGCTTGTTTTGGGGGGTTGATTTGCTGTGGTAGGACTGGGTACTCTAGCAAGACTTCATAAGTGACCATTAGACTGGTTGTGCAATTTTAAGAAGGCGGTTTTGAGAGAAGTTTGAAGTGTTTGCTCTCTGAAAATCATATTTCTTAAAGATGTCCAAAGTTTGACACCTCAAAGCACCTAAAATCAAGACTTAGTCTGGCTTTAATGTACATAGGTGTGGATTGATTATGCATAATATCATTGCAGAAATGCACACACACAGGGTCTCATACAGCAGAATATTCAGTGTTTAAGGAAGAAAATGTCTTTACAGGCAAAGACAAAGTACCTTATGGGATGTAGTAAAGAAACAGAGTCATCACAATGAAGAGAAATGAAGATAAAAATGGTATTTTAAACTACCTCACCTCCCAAATGCCGTGCTGCCCTGTGACAGAAGGTTGTGTCCCTTTCATCAGTTTTATCTCTTAATCTAAAAGCCAAAGTGCAGCTAAAAGCACTTTAAAACCTATCTATATTAAAAAAAAAAAGCAAAAGAGTGATATTTCATTACCTTCTAAATCATGTAGCGTTTAAAAGGTAGTCAGTATTCTGGTAGAAAGTTTACCTAAAGGAGAGCTCACTTATCTCAGGAAGTTCTGCAAAGAGGAAATGATTTTTAAAAGCATGAAATATTGTGAATATATAGCTAGGAAAAAATAAAATTTTTAGAAGTTTAGTGCTATCTCATTTTCTAATAAAAGAAAACACTGATAATCCCCAACACTTCCTAAAGCTGAATATTCCTGTACGGCAATTGCTGATTTTGATGTGGTGTATTTAGCAGATTATAGGAGTGCAGTGAGGATGTCAGGAGATATGGGGCCTGTGCAGCCAAGGTATTTATTAATAGCTGTTATATAAAACTTCTAACATCTTATATCCCTATATGTATTGTAGTATGCCATACTATTAGATTTGTGTTCAGCGCCTAGCTCCTGCAGGGTGTATTTAGCTTAAGCAGTATCTTTTATATATTTGATTGTCAAAAATGCTTCAGTCCCATTCCTGAGGACTTGAGGAAGGCAGTCCGAAAGTACAGGGTTGTTTTGCCAGACCATGTTCACCATCATCTTTGAGCTGCCATTAAACGTACAGCGTTCCTGGGCTACTTCCCAGCACGATTAGACCAACCCCATCAGCCAGTGGCATAAAGGATTTGTTCTGGCAGAGTTTCCATGAGAAGAAGGGAAACCTCAGGAGACCAACCTATCCTGTACAGTTTTATATTTCTGTCTGAGTGCAGGATTATTGTCCAACAACATTTGGCCCCTGAACAACTGCTGAAATGTATTTTATTTGTGTTTTCTTGCTATAGTATCTTCCAGCATTTTTCTATTCTCAGAGCAACGAACTGCTCATGAATAGCAGTTTGTTTCCTACAAGCTCATTCATTGATTTTCAGTACTTATTCTCCTCTGAAAAGGTATTTTCCAAACTTTTTTTTTCCTTCTCCCAGGCCTGCACATGCTTCCTTGCTAAACTGTGATATAATTTTACATAGTGTTTCCAGTGGCTTTAGAATTCAGTGCCCTGAAAGTACAGAGATCAAGTTGCTGCATCAAATGATCTGAGCTCCCAGTTCTGCTAATTTTGTACTGTTCATTCTTTTCCACTTTGGGATAATCTATTATGCTTGGATGCAGGCACGCACTAAAAGCTAATACTTCCATGAAGAGTGTGCAATTTGTACTGTTTAGCTTGTGATGAGATTCCTGAAGACTTTTATGGTTCTATCTTGTTCCAAGGAGGCTTCTGCTCCCAACTTTTATAAGCACTGAGTTCGAAAAAAAAAAAAAACAAACAAAAAACCAAACAAACAAAACAACTGATAGGGGAAAAAAAAATTACACGCACACAAAAAGTATCTCATAGTTCAGCAGATATAGCCTTTTTCTGGGAATTCTAGTGGGCTGAAGAAAACTGTTTCTAAGGGCATTGAACTATGTTTACTTTAAAGTGGCCAAAAAGCATAAACTTAAATGTACAGAAGAATGCAACTGAAAACAACAAAATTCTGAGAAAAGCCCTTGCAAGTCTGTGATTTTAAATGTTTTGCATATTTGGGTTTGGTTTTGTTCTCTTTTTTTTTGTTGTTTTTTTCTTAATTCTTCTTTTGAGTAGAAATTAAGAGTCGTTGAATTTAGTGCAAACGCATTGGCAAGCTTTCCTCTACCATTTCTGTCTTCAGGCTCAGGCAATCCTGCTCTAGCCACCTTTCTTAGAGCGAGAGCCAGTTAATAGTGTTGTGCAATGTCCAAGGCAGAATTGGCTCTGAAGGATATTCACTCTGGGGCCTCTGTGTCTGCTAGAAAGCCACATTCTGAGTTAGAAAAAATATCAAGAAGTGTCAACAGGAAACATCACGGAAGGGCATACAAGACAAATTAGAGAAAAGGAGACAACAGCAGGGCAGGGGGGATGCGTTGCAATGACAATGCGCAAAAGAAAGAATAAATATATATTTAAAAATTTGAAAGCAGAGCTTGTGAGTTAGTTAGAGGAAGGAAAAAGCCATAAAAAAGGGCAGGCATTTGAACCATTTGCATTTGAACCATTTGCTGTCTCTGTCGTAGTTACCTGATACCTGTTTCATTGATTAATCTGTTCCAGAGAAATGTATCCATCTCTGTGAAAAAGAAAGGGGGATTTGTATTTTATGCCTTGCCAGTAACAACAAGTAGATACTCAGTGTGCACCAGAGCAACATTTACAATGCCTGGGCCAAATTCATGCCTTCTGTAATTTTATTGCTTTTACTGGAATTACACCAGAGATGAGTTTGGCCTTATGCCTTTTTCTAGCATTGTATAATATATCTATTAGAGAACATGTAGAAGGAAACAGGGTATTTTGTCTTCAGAGTTTTCCATAAAATCTTTTTCAATAGGCTTAATAAATAAAATAAACCACTTAACCTGTGAAATAAAAAAGAATCAAACAACATTTCCTCGATATTAAAATAATGTTAATACACTTTGTAAATCAAGTAGTTGACATTCGTACACACTGAAACTAAAAGTCTAGAGAAATTTAAAGCCAACTGACTGTCTCTGGTGCTTACTCTTTGCCAAACAGAAAAATGAAGGTCCTGACATACCCCCTGGTCAGAGTCAGATTCAGGGAAGGTCACACATGAGTGTATCCACCTCCTAGCCATGAAAAAGATAAAAATGATAGACAAAAAATTCTCCTTTCCTCCTGAATAAACCAAGGATGTGAGGCAGTATGCCCTAGTACAGCACAAATGCCGTCACAGACAAGGAGCTGGCAGTATTTCCACTGCAAACCCCATTTAGTTAGACTTCACAGTTCGACGATTAATAGAACGCTTAGGGCTAACACTTGACAAAATGAGTCTTGCCCAGAGGAGATGTTCATCCACCCCCTCCCCCTCCCCAGAAAAGTTAAGTCCATGAATTTTTTTTAATGGGGAAAGAAAAAGGTAGTTGTGGTTTTGGATTCTTTCCACATCATTGTTGCTTAAAATAAAGTACGGGGTTTTTAATAAAATTATGAAGGCATAATTCCACAATGTAGACTAATTGTTTTTCCCGTGGAAAAAAAATAATTACAACTAAACAGTATTTTTTTTCTCAGAGAAGTTCTACATCAATAAAAGAAAACACATAAAAAAAGAAGTTTTTCTGTCTGTGTGCAATACTGTGGGGTCAGTTTAAAAAACCCTGTCTCCTTTTTTCTGCCTGCAATTCAAGAGAGCAAATAACTGCAGCTGTATTTTATTACCTCAATTATTTGCTGTAGCAGCTTGTGTTACGTCAATATTTAACCATATAATATAGCAGTCTAATGGGATTGATACCTAAGTGAGAGAAATCATACTAACAGAAAACTTCAGGAACAAGGCAAAGGGTGAAGTAAGAGTGTAGCTTAAAAAGGAGGCTTCATGCTGAAGTTTTCACTTCTTTAAGAGAAGACTTTTTAACTCATTTTAACCTCTGAATTTATGAAACCAGTATTGTTAGCAATGTAGTAAATGAATTGTCCCTACATTGGCTACTGCGTGATAAATCCCCAAGGAATTAACAAGTTTTTTAAAGATCTCCAGTTGTATACTTGCTTAGCAAATTGTTCTGTTATAATCAGGATCCTCACGGATCATGGATGTAATTATATAGCAAACCGAGTTCTTTTTGTCTTCACACAGACAAACAATGCTCCCTGGTTTGGGTGGAACGACATATATGTAAATGAGGGCAAAATGTGGCCGTTTTGTTTCATAACACAGCAGGATTGTATCACTTGGGTCCTGAGAAATTCCAGCCATCCTGGTTCAGCTCTCTCTTCATTCACCTTTGCTTATGGTGATTTCTATTCCAAATAATTCATTTCACTCCTAATAATCCAAAATCTCGTGAAACAGACACTGCTGTTAGAAACTGATTTCCCGTGTTTATCCTACTTTCTAATGGACAGAGATTATTTCTTTCTGTAATTTCTGATTTGGCGATTCCAGTCTCTGTCCACTGAAACAGATGGAGACTTCTTTTTAAGGACCCAAATATATCTATTTTGTGGTCAATATGTGTTTCTTACAGCTAAGGAAATATTTGAGTGTTTTGTTGGATCAGGGCCTTAAGCATTATGTATTTGGATCACAAATATAAATGTCCAGATTTTCCCTAAGGATTTAAACCCAAAGAACAAGAATTTGTTCAGTTGCCTAGATTATGGGCCATTTGCAGGTAATACTGAGGCTCTCACAATAAGGTGATGGGTCTTCTCTGAGATGTTTTCACTCAGAAAATAAGAAAATCCTCAAAAGATAGAAAGAGGCTATTCCATGTCTCTTCCTTCCATCTTCCAAGGAAAAATTTCCCCCAGTGTTTCAAACCATATGTTTATATTTGTCAGTCCTTAACTGACATGGTGTTATGTGAAATAACACATCAAAGTAGCTGCCACCAACTGGCTTTCCCGTGCCAGCAGAAACCACACAATGGTGTTGGAGGTGCCACAACTTTTTGGTTACTTAGAAATGAAATAATTTTGATGAGTGCATGGTATTAGTTAGCAAGTGTTGAGTTCTTTATGATGATACTTCTCATGTTGACTTAAATGGAAAACAGATCAGCTCAGAAATCTTTAATGAGAGGATTTTCTCAATATACTTGTAGTGATGCCCTGTGGAGCCACTAGAACTAAAAATCTGTCAGCATACTTGGTAGAAACTTTGTTTCATAGTTCCCTAACTCATATGATTGAGATTAAAGTGAACAAAATCTTGGCACATAGTTTGGCAGTCGAGATGCATTCCTCTGTTTGTGTGTAGATGTGTGTGTGAGAAAGAGACAGAGAGATGGGGAAATATAGCAGTCACTTACTCGGTGTTAAATTATCAGGTGTTACATATTTTTAATAAACCTTAGTAGAAAGATAAGATACATCCTCTTCTAATGAACACTGCTTTCACTTAGCCAATAAACTTCACTTTAAGCAAGCTGAGCACCTACTCTAATCACTGAAAATAAAATAATTCAAATTCTCCAGCTTAGCTACACTGTAAACCAGACTTGAATACAAACAGGAAGGTAGAATATGCTGGAAGGAAGCTCTTTAGGCCTTCAGGCTTTCCTGCTTTACCAATAAAACAGAGGAGCTCACAAACTATGTTAAACCTTGAGTAGATATGCAGGGAGAAACAAGTCTGTCAGGTTGTCCTTGAAAAGAATGGCCTATATTAATGAAGAAATGTACTCCAGGGCATATGCTATTTGGGATATTTAATTTCATCTTCAAACTTGTCTGATCTGCTATGAAGAATATAGTAGAGAAATGGTAGTTAAGTGTAGTCTCAACGCACGACATGATTTCAGGGTGAGTATCTCACTGTGTTGTTTTCAGAAAGGTCACAGCCTTAGAAATTCATGTCTGAAAATCCCAGGCCCCAGACTGAGAAGTTTCACCAGCACTGTTAATATAAACACCCTACATTTAAGCCAGCCTTTCATAGCATCATGCGTACCCCGAACAGCCCTTCTCTGTCACACTGAAATACTCATGGAGAACTGTATTCTGCTGACAGAATTACAAGATAATTATAGTTAGGTGTTTTGTATTCACTTAAGTTAATCTATGAGTTTTATTTTTCATTGCTTTTTTAATCAGGCAAGAGGCACTTCAGTTGTTGTCAGGTGGATTATTTTTCAGTTTTCACTGCGCTGCTCTTCTTCATACCTGTTAGGGTGCTTCTGGCTTCCTGACAGACATACAAATTAAAATACTTCTATGATCTAAAATGAAATATGTGTTTCTCTTTCAGGTCTAGATGTTGATGAAATATACAGAGTTAGCGGCAATCTGGCAACAATACAGAAGTTACGATTTATTGTCCATCAGGGTAAGTGATTCCTCCACCCCGGTAATGTTTTGTTTAGTACTTAACTGTCTCAGATGACAGTCTTTCAGAATCTGCTATACATTAGTGGCATAGAATGATGAGCTGTGTTTTGGAAAAGAGAGCAAAGGGAAGGTAGAAAGATATTGCTCAGAGAGAAATATCAGCTAGGAGAGAGAAAAAACAGCAGAGTAAGCAGAAGAAAATAGTTGTTAAACAGGAGATGAGAAACAAACAAAAATAAAACACAAAAAAAAAAAGGGTACATGAAGTAAGGTGACAAAATCCAAAGCATATGTAGAAACTGAAGAATCAGTAGGGGAGGTGGGGGAAGAGATTAAAAGGAAAAGCAGCAGACTGTTTGGATGTTGAAAGTATAAACAAAACCAAAAGTAGAACAGAGATCCAAAGAAAAGCAGTGAAAGAGAAAAAGGTGGTGAATAGAACTTAAAAGAAATTACCAAAAGTATGGTACTGTCTCTGTCAAAGCCAGTAGATGTTTCATCACTGACTTTGAAAAGGTAAAGTATTGATCCTAGAAAATGAGAAGAGGAAAGATGAATATTTGGGGTACTAAAGAAACAGAATTAGTTTTATTTACTGAATGTATTTCCACATATGATGTACATATTTCCACAAATACAAAGGAACTTTTTTTCACAGATATTGCTTAAATGAAAGTCATATTGACCAACAGATATTATTACAAGTATGGAAGCCGATAGTGGTAGCTAATTAGGATACATGACAAATACATTCATGTCTCCAAACATTTTATTACTCCTGGCAAAGATTAATCATTTCCAAGTTTAGTAGCTTAGCAAATATCATCAATGACATTGTACTACATGATAGTACTTAATGAGGAAATAAAATTAAGTTTATCAGAAATCAGGAAAAATCCCAGATCTTAAAATGCATCATAGACTTTATACCCTTTTGAATTAATATTAATGTGAAGTTACTGCACTGTTTTTCTCCTTCTTTTTATTAAGTCTTTTAAAATTTACCTGGAGACTACTACCAGTATCGTAGCTGTTGGAGAGCAGCTTCCTCAATACATTTTATACTGTTCATAATCCAAGGATTTTGGCTCAAAAATTCTGATTAAATCAAGAGATATGAGAGATTAAGAAATATTCCCACCTTCAAGCCTCCATTTACATGTCTAGGGAAAGTTTCAGAGAACAGTAGATCTTTGCCACCTCCTCAGCCACTCCATACCCCTGCCTGCCTTCAGATGAAACTGGAGGATGAACTCTGGTTTATGAGGAATCAATATTTATGCCAGCAAATTCAATGAGACTGAATAAATTGTCAGCCTCATAGTTTTGACTCATTACATTGCTTCCCTAAGATTTATGGTTGTTGGGTATTTGTGTGTCGATAAGGTAGTCTGCCTGGGCTTTCAAAAGACTGCACATTGTATTTTCTTTGGAGACTGAGAGGCAAACCCAGGATTTTCTGTCCTTCTCCACTGCCTAGGATCTTAGCTCAGAAAAAAATGTGCCATAAAAGTAATAGTCCTGTCTATCATGTTCCGTGGCATCCAAAGGTTAACGTACTTGAGGTTAACATTACTGCTCAAGTTTCCACCTAAAACAGATGATCTGGTACTGTAAAGTTACACAGGAGTCTAAGCTGGCTTTTTGAAGCACAGAGGTACAAGACATCTTTTTCTTCAGGCTTAATACCTTTGTGAAAAACATGGGTCTAAAGGTGAAGTTTATAGCATGTTAGAGGAACTCTCGACACTGGTTACTTAGGGCATATGCAAAACATCTGCCTACTAAGTGACCAAAAAAATTCAAAGAAAACAAGTGTCCCTGGAGAACTGATATCTATTCATCAGTTGTGATAATTATGGTTTCTTATGTTTCTTCTTTATGGATACAACTAAAGCACTCATGTATTTTATATCATAGCGTAATAAATTTTCAATGAGAAGTGATATCATCCATCTGAGCCCCCCTTCCACATCCTTCAAAAGCCCAGCTATAAAAATATCTGGCTAGGTCTTCACTTAACCTTTCCTCAGGTAAATGCTTGCAGAAATACCAAAGATCGTCTTCTGTAGAGCCTTATGTCACTTTGCAGTCCTCAGGGGTGGCACCAACAACAAATGGAGGGAAGTAGGAGAGTCTAGCTTTTCAGTCCTCAAAGAATAATCCTGTTATTCTAAGTCAGAACTTTCAAGAAGTAACACGGATGCAAAGAATGGCTTTAAAATAGCAATCCACTGTTTCAGTTGTTTAAATAATGTCTTTTCTCTGCACTAAATAGGAACCTGCAATTAGGAAACAGCCAGTTGAGTCATGGTGTACCTGTAAAAACTGCCACAGGGCGACGGGGAGAGCAGAATTTATTTAACATGCACTCGGGAGGGCAAGAGTTGTCTCCACCTGATGTCCTCAAGGGCCTAATGTTTCGTGTGGATTAGGTGCTGAGGACAGTAGCAGTTCCAGACTGTTTCATGAAGTCAAAAAAGTTACTAGGAAAACCAGTATATGCTCCCAGCCTACGGATTCACCAGCTCTATAAAGCTCTGCAGTGGGATGATGTTTAATAACTCAGTCTCCGCACATCACTTCCACTCAGTAATTATTGTGACCTCCTCAGCTCAACCCTGTACCTTCATTTTTCTGTGGTTAACAGTGGGAAAGCAGTATTTATATATATATATGATTTTGCCATAGAGATTTCTTTTAAGTTTAGTTAAAGTTTAATTTAATTATAAATGCAAACAAATGTTCTGAAAAAGCCTATTTACGTTGCAGAGGTTGACTGCAATCAGTTCTTCCACAGGCCAAACACTTAATGGGATCTTTCTTCCTGCTCGCTTTGCCATTGTGTTACACCTATATTTATAAGCTATAAATAATACGTATCACATTGAAAATTAAAGATCATAGAAGACACTCTAGGCTGGCTGCCATAGCAAATTATTTTAATTAAAATAATCATTAATTAAAATATAGCAAATCTTTATTTGGCTCTTTTTCTTTATACTGTTAATGTCATCTGCAGCATCAAAAATGAAATAAGAGAGAACTGGTGAATATGAAAGGACAACAAAACAAGAGTTGACAGCTTTATCATTAAAGGAGAAACAAGAGTAGAAAAAATCTAACAACTCCCTTGAATTTCTAGAATTTTTAAGGTGAAGATGGGTTTACAATAAAAAAAACAAACCATGCCTTGTATCTTTTAGAATTCTCCAAATAGATTTTGTGTTTAATTCTCATTTCTTGAGGTAGGCAGCTCCTGAGGAGGTCTCTGACATTGCCAACACAAGCATCAGCAGAACAAACTACCTTATTTACTTTGGCCCTTCCACAGAGTTTTCTTTTTCTATAAAAGTCTATTGATATCACACCTTTTTTGCTTCTGTGCAACAGGATTATCTTTTATCTATGATTTATTTTCCCATTAAGAGCTGAAAAGATCAGTTGATCATAAGAGGACCAGGCTATAACATCGCTCAGCACTTTTGAAACTCTAAGTCATCATTTTTCAAATCACTGAATCAAGACAGTAGAAACCATTTGGACCAATACTGACATTAGGAAATTCATGCTTTTCTTAGTCTACAAGTGCTAAAAGAATTTGAGCTGTAGAAAATAAGCTACCAGTCATTCAATATTCCTGTTTGTTAACCTGTAGCAAAGGTTTCTATAATAGCCAAAGACATAAGGCAGAGATGTATATTCCTCTTATTCTTTCTGTACTATTGCTTAGGACTAATAGTTTAGGGATTTTATGAAAATTCTGGAGGATTTCTGGTTCTTTTAAGCAAGGTCTAGTAAGCTGAAGATTTACAGATGTTTATAAGGATATTCTCCTAACCCACACCAGTAGAAAAATGAATAAGGTTCTATAAATGGGTCTTTTAAGCCATTTAAAATGTGTGCTCAGTTCCACAATGTGAAGGTTTTGGCTCAGAGCCCCACAGTGGAGCTGGAACGGGTCCTGAGCCCATGGGTGAGGAGAGGGAGCTCCAGGTGGGACTGCTCAGGGCCTTTTAGGCACCATGATATGAAACTGGGGACAACTGGGAGATGTTTTTTTTAAGGCAAGCTTCTGATCTGATTGAGAGTGTCAACAGTGAGGCAAAAAGTGTCTGAGAAAAGAAAAAAATGAACAAAAAGAAGTTTTCATCCATAGGAATATCAGTATGTAAGTAAGACTTTAAATTTCTAGTGGTCTCCCTGCTTTGCTCAAACCCTTTTGCGTTAATGCACAATGTGATTTGTTGGGGTAAGAACTTCTAATGTGCTAAACCTGCTCTCACATGCCTGTCCCAGCAATCCTCCATGGCCATCTGTGCTTAAAGACCAGAGATACCTGAGTGAGGAGGTAGAGGCTTACTTCTTCATGCCTCGTGTGCTAATCTGCTGGGTAGCTGGAAAGGCATTCAATTTCTACAACTGTCAAACAAGCAATTTTCATGAGTACTAAATTAACTGAAAGAAATGGGGCTATAAAGGGTTCATAACACATTGCTGAAACACTAGGATTCTATCCTAATGCATATATGTTCAGGGAAACTAACCATAGAAATACAAATTTCAATACTTACTAGTTCATTCAGTAAGTGTTGGCTCATACATAATACAAGAGAGTTCCTAATTGTCTTTACACCCAATGCTTTGTTTGCAAAATGCTTGGTATTTGCTGTACAGATGACCTTTCATCCCGTTATTTCATTTGGAATACCTTGTGCGTTCACTGCAAAACACCACATACCATCCAAAGGTCAATTACTGTGTTTTTACAGCTTAGTTACTATACTTATATACCAAAGGAAGGGAAAAATATGATTTTTTACAGAGGCTTGGTATTGCAGTCTTGCAGAGGGGTACGTTTCTTACGGAAGGTGGAAAAGAACAGCCATAGATATCTGAATTCGTAACCACACTGGGGAAAGGGTGAATTTACTCTTAACCTGACATTACCTCGAGTTCACAAAAAAATTTTGGTAAAAAGAATTAATTTCTGTTATTTCTTCCATGAGTATATGTTGAATTATAAGGCAGTTTAAAAAAACTAAAAGTAAAATTCAAACCACAAATACGTGAACTGATTGTGCATATTTATTAGCTAAATAATTTAATAATAAAGAAAATGCCTACTTGATTAATTGTTACAGAGTAAAAATTACAATAAAACTGTCTTGATCAGTGCTTCGCAGAAGCACCATTACTGTCTGTGCAGTTGTTTAACAAGGATTTAATTGGAAATATAAGTGAATACACATTTAAAAGTATTGTTAATTTGCTTTATAATCACCCCATCCTTCACAGTATTGACAGCACCAGGCACAAGTATTAATTTCCATATGTGCACAATAAATTCTGAAGCAGTAATTGGAAATTTTATGGATTTCAACATACCTAGTGTTTTGAGTTTATAGGTGCCATATCCCTTCTCTAAAGGTAGCTCATAGGTGGCATAATAAGTAAAAGTATTGCCTTTTTGTACCCATGGGCTGCTTGGACATTGTGGTGTGGTAGTTTATTGCTTTTTTTTATGTTTCAGTTCATTTTTTTCTTTCCTAAGGAATATATATTTCCTACATATTTTTCCTTTCCATTTGAAATACCAACAAAATCCTCCTTGCAACATTATGTTTGATTTAATAAACAACAGCCATCAAAAACTAGTAGTCTTCAACATGTTTATATTCCATCTGTACTTACATTTATTGTTCTAAAATGTCTTGGATTCATCTAATTGACAAGTAAAAGTCCAGACCAAATGAGCAGCTAAAGATGATACCTTTGATACCTTTAACCTTTAACCAGCAAGATTCTTCACCTGTACTGACATGTGCTTTATCAATGAACTATGAGAAGAGAGGAACTCGTCTTGGGCCTCCTCTTTTTTTTTTTTAAAGATTACTAGGGCCATATGTCTGAGCCTTGGCTAACAGGAACAAGAGTGGTTTCCTGACTGGCTGTGCCTTGGTGGGCAGAGCCTGTGGAGCTGACACAAGACTGAAGCTGCCTTTGAAATGGAGCCACCAAGTCAGCACAAATGGGCTGGGTGGTCTTGAAATAAGCGTTTAGAAGGAAAAAAAAAAAAAAAAAAAAGGAGAAAAGGGAAAAAAATGGAGGAGAGACCTGAGGGGGGAGAAAATAAAAAAAAAACCAAAAAAAAAACAAAGAGGAAAAAGAAGCAGCTCCTTTTTGTGACTTTATTTCTTTAAAATGAGAAAAAAGGAGAAGAAAAATCCAAAAGCAAGTGTTTCTATTGACCCAATCCATCCACTTCAAAGACAGCCAGCAGCTCTGGTCTTGCTGTTAACAAAAACTGTGAGCAGAGTAGAGCAGGTCCTCTGTCGGCTGCCAATTTCCAGAAAGCAGCTACGAACATGAAGATCTAACAGAATCTTTGAGGACTTTATTTAAAATTGCAGCAAGGGTTACTGGGGAAAAAAAAATTAACTAAGAGAGTGGTTCTCTCTTGCAGCCACTTTCTTTTTCTTGTTTGTGGGTCCTTAATTTATCGTGCGTTTTGGTGAGATTTCCCATTGTATCCTGCCATCTCATGCATTTTGTTAGGTTTTTCAAGAGGTTATCGATTGTGTTTTTTCAGGCATACGTGAGTGTGCCTAGAAACACATGAACATGTTGGGGTCTAACCTTAAAGCCACCCTCCAGCCGTAGTGACGTTCTGCCTGTGATCAAGTATGGCCCAGACAGAGAAGCCTTCCTTGCTTCTGCCAACATAATTCGCATAACCAGGCTCACTGAGATACCAGTAAGAGTGGTCCAGAGTTCATGTCGGAAATATCAGGCTCAAACTGGATTACTTGCTAGCTGAGAATGTCTTGAAAGCCTTGAGTCAAAAATAGTTTTTTCTTTCTTTTTCACACTTCCCAGGCAAGCAAGGAAAATTAAATGGACTGAAGCAATTTTCAGAAATAATTATAAAACAGCTTGTTTCTGGCTTAAGACCTGCATATGCCAAGCTGTAGCCAAGAATTTATCTTTTTTTTTTCCCCAAGCTTTAAAACTCTGACAACAGAATACTTTAATTGAGCCATAGTAGTTGGTGAATCAATTAATATGTGCACATTACTGATGTACATTCTTCCCTTTTCTCTCTATTTTAAGGTGTCTTTTTTAAGATACAGAACAGGTTTTTGTATTCAAAAGAAGGTGTGGTTTCCATATCTTTCTCTTCTCTTTCCAGAGGGGAAGGGGGAGAAGTATAGTACCCTAAACAGTGACTTATAAATATAAGTCAGGTGATGAAACCTGATGGAAATACTAATTTTTTCAATCAATGTTTTGCATTATTTTGTTTAAATATTGTGCATAATATAAAAAGGGGGGGGCATAGTAGAATATTAATGTTTTTCCAATGTAATTTATTTTGTTCTCAGGAAAAAAGAGACAACAATAATCAGAATTATATGTCTTAGTTGCCCAGTCTGTAGCTCTAGACACTGTATAATTTCTCTTACTAATGGTATTGTCATGTTTTTCTTTTCAAGAGTGTGATGAATAAGTTGGCAGAATGGGGCAGAAGAGGCAGTAAACTAGGTTAGTGTGGTCAGCCACAAACATACCATGGATTTTATGGCATGTATTGCATGATCAAGCTTTTAAGACATGCCTTTTTTTTTTTCTTTTCTAACCATGGCTCTATTTGCGTTACAATAGCTTTTTGCTTAGTAACACTTCAAGATGTTGAAGAGCTTCTTGATAACCCCTCAAGGAGTGTTATTTAGATGTTGAGAAGGACTGTAGTTTCACATGCTGTAGCAAGGGATTGCCTTTTCTTTTTTTTATTTTTATTTAGGACACTTTTCGTTGTCATGGGTGACTCTTTGTTTGGGTTTGTTGTTCTGATAGTAATACAGGAAATACCATTCAACAGAGCTCCAAAATAACGAGGAAAGGAAATAATTTCTCCACTCATTTGTTAAAGTATTAACAGGAAAACTTTCTAACAGTGATTTTTAGGATGGTGGAATGATCTCTAGTAGCTGGGGGTTGCCAGTCTTATTTATAGATAAACTGAACCAAGTGTCAAAGGTATTTTGCATGGGATGCTCTTGCACTGCCAGGAGATGGATACCCTGGAAAACTAAGATGCATAGTCCCTACTTAAAGTTCAGTGCTCAGTGTCCTACAAGATCATGGTATGGCCTAATATTTGGGGTGTTTTTTCTTCTCCTGTGGTCAATTTCTGTAATTCTGTGGTTTGTATGTAATACTAGCAGACAAATCAGAACATGAAATAAGGTCTGCAACAAAGAGAGTGATGTTATATGTGGATGTACGTTACATAATCTTATGCAGGGTGGTATGGGTTGAGAAGTTACCACACCATGGAATTAAGATTTTATCATGGTATTTGTGGTCTCCTTATACAGAGAACTGAGAAAGCCATAAATACTGTGGTAGATACAACTGTTGTGAGTGGTGAGTTATCTTGGTTGGGGAAGACTTTGGTAATACAATTAACTGTTGAGCTCCATTGGTATATTTTAGCAGGAGGAAAGAGAACTGGGGAGCAAACTGGGGCATCGCTGGGGGCCAAACTGGAAAACTTTCAAAACAGCAAAACTAGGAAGGAATCAGAAACAAAAACAAAAGGAAAAAAATCTAAATTACATCTTCTATGGTCACTGGAAACTTTTCCTTCTATGGGGAAATCTGTGTTCTTTCATTGACTGTCTCACTTGTGGATATAGCCTTTCATAGAATTATATTCCTGGTAATCTGAATTGGTTTTCTTAAGAAATTTTCAAGACACAATTACCATCTTTTTTTTTATTATTTATTGATTTAGAATTGAATATTCCTGCCTTTTCTATCTTGCTCTTTAAAACAAAGAAACAAACAAACAGCATTATTGTGTAATTCAGTGGAATTTTTTGCATGAGCAAATTATCACAGTCCCGGAAAGCACTTTCTAGTAATATATTCTTTAGACATCTGGGACTTCAGATACCTAATAATTGATGTATAGTGCCATTTGAGAGGATACTGAGTACTAGCATGACCTTCACAAGGCTGGTGGGTCTAGCAGAGCATAAAAAGGACAGTTATACTCTAGGAGGCTAGATGCTTATGTCAGGTGATATGTCTTAAAGTATTTAAGAAGAACTAGATGCCTACATAGGAAAAGGAGTAGTTTTTCTTGACTTACACCATTCATATTTCCCTTTAAAATTAAAATTCCATCAAATATGCTTGTAAAAACTTATTGTATATGTACTTAAAAACAATGATTTTTTTTTGAAGAGGAGTTTTAAGGAATCCTGATACAGGAAACTGATGTATCTCACTGTCCTGGACAAAAACATACTGGATATATAAATATAATGAAAGAAGCGTTGCTTTCCCCTTTTACTTACTAAAGCTTGCACTTTAGACTTATTATTTTAGGGGTTATTAAACATATTAACTTAAACACTTAGAGACATAGTCAGACTGTATTTTAATTTCAAAGTTATGCATGATGCTACAGTCTGAAAAGTGAGAATGTAGTGTAGCTCTCACTTGGGTTTTCAGCTCTCATCTTAATGTTAACACTATTCAGTCAGTAGCGTGCCTGTTGTCAGTGAAAGTAACAGGGTTTGTTCAGATCTCTTGAGATCAAGGGTCCTGTTTCCCAACGCTGCTGTAATAATCTAAGCCTCATCAAAACCCTTCACATGGACAAACACCTCAAAGTGACTTATGAGAATGTTGCCATTTGAAATCAACCTGTGAAGCTGTGGTTCTAACTTAAACACACTGTCTCGTCTTCTAGTTGCTAGTATTATTCATACAGCATAACTATAGTAAAATTTTGAAATAGGAATGCTATAAACCTCAGCAGACACTACGTGTGGCATTCTTCACCTCCGTAAAGATCATGGTAAGAGGCATCTTTAACCTGAAACCAGTTTTAAAATGATGTTACTGAGCTTATTCGTGCTTGGGTCCACCAGACTTTTAAATCCCATGGACTGTAAAGACTGGATTGAGTAGGTAAAAAAAACCTCTTAAAAGAAAAAAAGACATAGTGATATTGCTGATTTTTACTTATTGCAGTATACCAAGGAGAGATTTTTTTTCCAGTGTAATCAGATAATTAAAAAACAAACAAACAGGGATTTCAAAATACATTTCCATCAACCAACATTATGTGCTTATGATACAGAAGATTGAGAATGACTTAATTAAGCAGACAGCAGCAAGTGAAGAGAAGATGGATGCAAGGAGGAGGAGATTACTTGCTTTTGGTGGAATTTTCTTTAGCTGATGCTGGATGCTTTCTAGAGGCAGCATTGATGCAAAAATAAAAGGAAAATGCAGGAGATTATCACTGGAGCTAGAAACTATTTCTTACTGTAAGAAAAGTTAGTTAAGTGTTTTGTTCAAGGATAGCGTCGGTATCAACTGATGACACAGCATAATTAGTTTCAAAATAAGTAGTATCCAGTGGTAAGAAAAACAATACTCAATAGCATCTGAATGAATTCAGACAAACCTGTGTGATACCTGACTCGAGATCTGTACATGTGAGACAGGAGGGAATTAATCTTATCTAGATGAAAAGATACACTTGGGAGAGCGAACTAGAGGTGTGAAACTCTGCATGAGGACATCTGGGCTAAAGAATAACAAAAGAAACACCCTAAACACTTGAAAGAGCAATATTGAGGACTTGTAGTATGTCCTGATGAATCAAGGGATAGAAACTTACTTTTGTTTATTCCATATTTAATGTTTTGCACAAATGAAGATACTAAAGCAACTCGGAGATGTGTAGTTTTGAATCAGAGCCACATGATAAAGCATTCAAACATAATGCAAATAATTGCAAACTGATGTATCCAGCAGTTTAAAAAAAATGAATAAATAATTTAGCTTTACACATGGGCAATCCTTGCTAAAAATTGCAAATCAGAACTCTTCTGTATGAATGTATTTTATTTTGTTAATGGATTCACTAATATGAAAGGCATCTAATTGTATAATGTATTATTAGTCATTTTCTTTGGCATCCTATTAACTTTAAATAATTTTAATATTTAACATTTTATAACATCCACAACAAAGTTCCTCTGTCTTCAGCATAGGAAAAAAACATTCATTAATAATAAATTTTTCATAACTCTACTGTGTTTGTTGTGATACATATTTGAGCAGAAACATTGAAAACTGAAGCATAAAATAACAAAGCATGTTAGATGGCATTTGAAAAATATACATTGAAATATGCTGTAGCGCTGTAAATACAGGAGTTAGAATACAATTCCGTATAATTAACTTATTTTAAAATCGTGTGACAGGTAAAGTGTGATAGGATATAACTAAGTGCATCTACTAAATGTCTTTTCAGTGATAGCTGAACTGGAGTGTAGAAAATGGTGATTAATGCCTACTAATGGACCTGGTCTCCACCACAAATCGTGAGCACTGTGGTTGTGGCTGAGTATAATAACCACACTTAGAAACACTGATAATCTCAAGCAAATCCACAATTTTTCCCAGGCCAGAAATAAGATGACAGGTCACATTAAAAATTTTCTCCCTATGGTGTTTTGTTTTGTTTTGTTTTTCTTTTGCTTTAGTAGGTCAGATCTTGTCCCCGTGTGTTGTGGAAGTATAATGGGAATGAGCAATGTCTAAGCTGCTTAACAAATGCACACCTTCCCCACACCAATCTGTTTTCTGGGGACAGCCAGGCTAGTGCTATGCAGCATCCTCTCCGTTGGGTGTTACTAATGTTAATAAAATGCACTTAGAACTTAACATCTCGAGATCTCAAAAGACCTTGTAAAGCAGCATCATTATCTTTACATCATCGATACGGAAGATGAAGGATAGGGAGAGTAAAAGATTTGCCCAAGTTTCCATGGTAAATCAGTGACAGAGCCAGGAGCAGAGCCAAAATCTGTTGATTTATAGTCAGTCTCCTATGGAGTGTGCTGTGCCATTTCACCAAGCTCCATTTGCCAAGTCCCTACTGTGTACAGAGACTGCAGATAAGGCTGCAGTCACCCTCTGAAATGTGGATTTGGGGCTCAGAATAATGCAAAGCCAAATTAGATCTTCAAAATGTGGATCCCCGCTGTGATGCATCTCCAAGTGCAGGGCCACCTGTGCAATGGACAGTGGTGCAAAGATGCATGAATAAACTGATTTAATTCTTCTTATGGGGAGGGGGGGCTACAGAGTAGAGAGACCTAGTCCTTGAAGAGCTGCAAGTATGTTTTACGTGTGAATGAGGTTCTGGGTTTCACTCCTGTGGTCTCGGGGATGCATCACCTGTTGGGTTTTGCATGACTAAGCCTCATGGAGCTGTGTATTTGCACTATTTTCTAGTCACTTCTGAAAATGTCTGCTTGAAGATAATATATGAGCAGATATGTGTGTTGAAGGGCTTGTGAAAAAATCTCTGAGATACCAAAATATTGCTAGCTATATTTGGTAAGTAGGAAAATGAGAAGCTGAGTAACATGCCTAAGGAAGTTTGTGATGATTCAGGAATACAAACCAAATCTCCTTTTTTTTCAAATCCTTTGTCCTAGCCCCAGGGTCATCCTCTTTTCAGCTCCCTTAGGAGGCACAATACAAACCAAATCCTACAAAGAATGAGCTGTCTGCCTGCCACCATGGATCACAGGAGCAAGCAGAAAGGCAAGGGACGGTCTTGGTAAACTTACTGAGCTCTTGTAGGCAGGTATCCTTTCTTACAGGAGTGAAACATCTTCAGATCTCCCCTCACATCTTTATGCCTCTGTTGTATGACAGTAATTGTATCAGTTGTAACGATAATGCCTGTGATTAATTTCTTCAGTGTTTGTATGGTGTGCCTGTGTTTCAAGAGACTGCCCTTGCAAACCAAAGGTAGTAGTAACCAGAGAAACAAGGAATTATTTATTTTAGTCTAAGGGAAAAATGTGACGCCTCCCAGCTCTCCGACTGCCTTTCTGGGATTCCTGCAGGGCCACATCCTGCTGAAAAGCCCTCCAGGTTTCAGATTAAAGCTAATCGAAGGCACTGGGTTACCTACAAAGGGATATTTCCCCTCTGCTGAGCTCCACACGCGCTTGCACAGGTCAGACCTCCTCATGGTACAGGCAACATTTATCCTTAGCATTCATTCTTCCTACTGGATGGCCAGTTTTATCCACATCTGGTCCCATCTTGGTCAAGTTTCAACCTACATGCACTCCTTGCAGCTCATCTATCCCCGTTCACTGCAAAGGTGCTGCAATTCAGATATCTGCTTACTACTGGACTAAGCACCTGGGGTTCTGCCAGGAGAAGATAGGGCCACGTAACATCATGATTTAATATAAATACAAGTCGATGGCTGTTTGTTCTCTAGTAGACTTTCTGGCTGCAGTCTCAGTGAATAGGTGTGTGTGTGTGTCTGCTCAGCTTGGCTATTCACAGCTCCAGAAATGTGTGCATATATCTGCATTCAGCTTGCTGGGGGTTCTTTCCCACCCTGTGTCTAAATAGGCCCTAAAAACCTGAGCTATCTCATCCTGGTAAATGATATCAGAGAGCTTTGAAAGACTTTAGGTTTTTAGTGAAGCTCGTATATGTGTACTGCTGAAAATGACAAATTTAAGTTGGGTTTTGTATATATAAAAAAAGCTAATATGAGGTGGACAACTTTATTATACATCCCTATGCATTTAAAAGTCCCAGTTGGAAGAGAAAGCAAGATAGCAAGAAACACAAACGTGTGTTGGATTATTTCTTGTTAAGCAAATGTAGTATTGTGAAAGATTGACAGCACAGGAAACTGGAGTCCTCCCTTTATCCACACTTCATTTCTATCCATTTATCCACACTTAATTTCTAATATCTGGCTTCAACAGCAGATTGTAACCATAGAAAGACTATAGAGCCTGGGTGAAATGGCACTCCCTTTTGGATCCTGTTTTATAAAAGAAAACAATTATTCACAGAATGCCTGTCTTTATTGCACATTTCAAAGTCTCCATGAATACTCATCTGCATGTGACAGCTAATGCTGCATCTTGTGTTGGCCAGTAAGAGGCATGGTTGCACTAAATTGGAAGCAGCAGTCACAGGCTTTCTTTTAGGAATGGGGGTGGGGGCAGCCATCCACTCGTACTGTTCTCAAGTCTTCAGTCAACACGATTTTAGAATGGTTTAAGTCTAGTTACTAGGATAATAAATCCCAAATTAACTGAATATGCAGATTTCACTTCCATTAGGTTACACTCTTTAAATTGATATACTCCTCACTTTATCTTTTGCTAACAACCTCAACTTTCAAAGCAATCAAGAAGTGGAGAATTGAAAATAGTAAACCTCAGGAGTGAAGAATGCGGACAGTAACATTCTCCAAACCAATATTATTATTTCTTTTTCCTCCTCTTTTTTTCAATAAACCTAAATAAATACATTCTCTCACCCGGCATAATTTTTCCAAATGATCTTGTTATCTGAATGACACATAGGATAGCAAAATTCCAGCAATGCAGAAAGGCTGCTGCCAGCAATGCTTACAATAAAAATCTATGTACACAGCAGCAACAGAAAATATTTATTTGGTGACACATTTCTATTCCCTTTTGAAATGCATGCGGTTTCGACTAAGTACTGGAAGATACAGAGATAAATGCTTCTATAGTCTCTATGTAATCCCTTTGAAAATTGTCTGGAATATAATGGGGACAAAAGCAGCTCCTTGAAAACTACCCGAAACTCACTCTTTTCTTAAATGTAAACTCGCAGCAAAATAAGAGTGTAGGAATGAGCTGCTTATAGAAGTGGGGAGATTAAGAAAAACACCTTAAAAAGCTTTACTACGGAAAACAACGTATCATCAATATTCATTTCCAAAAAGTTAAAATTGAAAGTTGGTTTTTTTTTCCCTTTTGCTCCTATTTCCCAGCAGCTACAAGGCTTTCGTACTTTTCATTAGAAAGCCTTAAAGTGCAATATAGATTGCAACTACAAGACTACAAAGTTTTTTTTCTCATGCATACAGTTTAACAACGAGATTACCTGCAGTATATTTTTTTCCAGCAAGAAAACTATGTAAAACCATTGCATTCCAGTAAGAGACGGGACTTACTTTGTAAGATGGATTTCAAAAGATCTGGAGGCTTCTGTTCCTTATAAATCTATGCCAAAGACTATTTAAGTGGCCAGTAATATAAACATTATGCTACTAGCACTGAACAGTTTATCACATAAATTTAATTGTCTTCTTTTAGAAGAATAATAAAAGCTCAATCCATATGTTACACATTATTTAAAACTGGTTTCTGCAAGATGTATCAATCCCAGCGAAGAAGCAATCCTTCTACTATAGGAGTACAACAGCAGTTTTATTTTATTACACTGTTATTGTTTAATTTGTTTGTTCCCGGTAGAAGTTTCACAGATTTTAATGAACTGTTACTTTTATGGAAAGTCAAGTTACAAATGATGGACGCTGTTTGCTTTCAGGAAGAGAAAGGTCACGAAGGTAGATAACATATTTATTCATTTATTTATTTATTTATTTATTTATTTATTTATTTATTTATTTATTTATCTCTTTACTGTACTTAACTTCTTAGAAAATCCTTCAATTCTTAGCAGAAGCTAAAATAACTTGTGAGTTTTAGACCCAGGAGGCACATATTTTGATATTGCTCCTCAGCAACACTGCTAGCTCTGCAGTCTATTCAAATTTGGGAGCAGAATTTGAAGCTCGGTTAAACAGCATTTGGTAGCAATAGCTGTGCAGAGCTTACAGTTTATCTTTACAGAAATGTGATCTTGCAGCTAAATGTCATTTTGTGTATTTGTTTTTATGGATTTGAGCTGAATGCTAGAGTGATGGCTTATTTTTTTTTTAAAACTCACAGTTTTACTTTGGACCGAGTTATTTTCTATCGATTAAAAAGTAACTGTTTCTTTTTCTAGGTAATGTAAGGATTAGTTTTGAATTCTTCTGCTCTAGGATTTAAAATTATCAATTACTGTGCATGAACCTGAACTCTAGATTATTCATAGTGTAACTTAATTGCAAGATGAGACTTGAACTTTGAGACAAAAAGCAGCTCTCAAAAACTGGCTGTTTAAATGCAACGTGGAAAAAGGGCTTAAGCTGCTGAAATATTTTGGACATTTTCACATGTGTAAATGAGGCTGAAGTATATGGCCTAATTAAACATGAGGAAATCTAAAAAAATTTTTATTTAAAAAACTTAATTATAACAACCCCATCAATAAAACAGTCTTTGTAAGGCACCTAAAAAGCAAATGTAAGAGAGAGTGTATAAAGTCAAGTATATGAAGTATTTATAATACAAATCAAAATCACAGTAAAAGAAAAAATTGAAAGAACACGCTTATACTCCTTTTTTTTCATAGTTAACTCATTGTTATCAAATATGCAAAATACAGGAGGGACTTTCTGAACTCAGGTACTTAACAGTTGGTTGCAAAACCTGAAGGAAATCTCTCTGTGCTAGAAAAGGCACATCGTCTGCCCCCTTTTAACCAGAATCTCCATCAGCTGGCATACCACCAAGTTTCTTTTTCACTGTCCATATCCCAACAGGAAGTACATGGCTATTGCTTGTTGGAATCAGGATCAGATCCTACAAACAGTTGTTCTCTGAAATATTTTTTTTTTAATGTGTTGTGGCTTGAACATTGTTTTGACTGAAGTCAGCCAACGGCAAAGCTCACTCTCATACTGCTCTGTGCTGTGCTGCTCTCAGTATGTCCAGTTCTGATTAAGATATCTTTTACCTAAGGAAAAAACAATGAGCAAATAAAACAAAACAACAAATCGCAGTTTTTTTATTTTGTCCTTTTAATCCTTGTATACACTCCAAGCTAGATGATGTGATATGCATTAATACGTAGGTATATTTGTGTAGACAAACAAGTCTGTGTTTAAATAGAAGCTAACTCCAGATATCTGAGGCTTAATGTTTGCTCTCTCCGTGGGCTCTTGTGTCACTTCATCTCTTTGTGCCTCTGCCTCCCACTGCACCTTTTGTCTGCTTTAATTGCTGAGATTATAAACTTTTTCTCACTATGTTCGTTTATAATGCCTGACACAATGGGGCATGGAACTTATTAGGGCATCTTGTCACTACTGTGGTTATAATAATACAGATGATGATATTACTATTATTATTATTTAAACTACCACCACCAATAAAAACAATAATAATCATTATTCTGCTATTTTTCCTGAGAAGCATGTTCCATATTCCTGACTGTGAAGCTTTCTTATTCCAAACTCTATAGAAAGTCAGCAGAAGTTTTACCAAATGAAGTTTTAAGGAAGTATTTATTTATTTAATTTTTCTATTAAAAAAAATCACATTTATGTGCTGCAGTTTTAGAACTAACAAGGCGAGTTTCAACGCGGCCATGAAAAGTCGAACTCATTGTTTCACATTATCATATATATTAGCCTAGACATATATGTGTGAGGTTTCTTGTTTGTTTTGGTTTTTTGCTGTCAAGGAAATTACAACAACACATTTTTATTTCCTTTGTCTGTGTGACAGAGTGGGATATACTTGGGTCAAATGTTATAAATACATTTTAGATTAGGGCATACTTTTTGCATATGTAAGCAAGATTATTAGGAGGTATTCCGGTTGCTCTTCAGCCTGAGAATAGTTGTTGACACTTCATTAAAGAATATCTGAGATATTTTTAACTTAGATCAGTTCAGTGACCCGGTTTATAACACTTGGTTGTGTAGGTGCAATTCAGGGGACTATGAAATGCAGCCCAGCAAGTCAAAATGAGTGTGTAGAGCTGGGCAGCAGCTTTTTTTTTTTAACAGACATTGAGTACCGAAGGCAGCATCTTGTCAAACACTGTGCTGAAACCATCTAAGCAACTGCCCGAAACTGTTAAATGTAATTGTCTCCTGATTAACCATCCCCTTCCTGAGGAACAATAGAGTCTACGTGGGATCAAGCAGCAAATGTGGTGGTGGAACACAGGCAGAAAGTAATATGGGCTGGGGCTGCAAAGGTTATCCTTGCAGGAACTTGCCATCACTAGATCCAGGAGTGTAATTTTTAGGGGAGAGAAGAAGGAAGGTGTTGTCTGGTTGGGTGCATCACGAAGCCAAGGAGGAAAAGGAGATGAGCAGCACATGTGTGCACCCAGGAGATTTTGCAAATAATCACATCTCTTGTGCTTCCAAAGTAATCCAGCTAGGAAATTCCTGTGCTAAGCTTGCGTTTCAGTCCTGCCAGCAGGTCTCACTGGGGGACCCATTATGGAACTAGGGCTCATGCATGTAAGCCCTATGGGAGAGGTGGAGGAGTCAGTGCTGAGGAAGAGCCCCCAGGGCAGCAGGACACAAAACCCCAAAGGAATGGTGAGACAGGAGGAATGGGCCTGGGAGGCCACAGCAGACATGTGGAAAACTAATAACCTTGGCCCAAATTCATTTGACTTCAAGCACCATCTGCTGATCTCTTTCCAAAAGGCGAGTGCTAGAGCAGAAGAAACTGGATCCAAGAGTACCCAGAGTAAAAAACGGCACTTAAGTAAATCAAAGTTTAGACGACTTAGGGAAAAATTGTCATATGTTACACACAAAACCAGCTACTGTATTTCAAAGTTTTGGTTGAAGTAACAATATCAAAGGATCTCTGTCATATGGGAATCTTCTCCTCTCACATTCCTGCACTATTAAAAGGCTTTAGTGAAGTGCAGTAAACCCAAAGTGCCAGTTTGCTACTGGTTAAAACAAAAACAAACTAGCAGCCGGGACAAACCAGAATCAATTTAATCCTTCCTGTGGATAAGCCTCGTGTGTGTGTATCAGTGCATTTGTGCTTTGCTTTGTCTTCTGCCTTTTTTTAAAAACAATATTGAAAAAGCAAAAACAGTTAGAGTGGAAATGCTCTAATTATTTTAAAGTTGTCTGATCAACTCCTTATACCAGCAAAAGACGTTTCAGACTTGTCTTACCAGTTGATTCAGATTGTTTCTTTCCTTAGTATTTGAAGAGTGTCCTTTAAAAAGAAGAGAAGTAAAACTCTATTGCTATTTAGTTTTTTTGCATGTTTCAGAGAAAGAAAGTCTTTGGCTTTACTCTTCAGGGTCAGACATTTTAATTTGGGGGAGCAGAGGCTGAGTAATTTAAATTACCTTCTTTATATTTTTTTCTTTTCCAAGAAGAAAATGCTCCTTCACAAATGGCCTTTGCTTTTCTCCTTGGTCAATAAATCATGGGAGGCCCCAACCTAGTAAACTTGCCTTGGACTGATGCTTTATAAGCACTTTAGACTAGTAATTAATCAATGTGCCACTCTTCAGCGCAGAACTTAAGTAACAGGGAGCGAGGCAGGTAATGTTTTCTATAACAAGATAATGGCAGAGCGGTGCCCGTGCTGGAGGCTGCCTGCAAATTGGCCTCGCAGAGAGACAGGCACCATTCCGAGGTTTTCTTTTTAATCATAAAATGCAACACAGCCCAAGCCTGGCCCTGGTGGCTAGTGCTTCTTCCACTCCCCGATGCCGTTTAACAGGGTGTTTAATACCAGCAGTTCTCTGCTGTGATGTGGGTTTATTTTGCTTTACTCTTAGCACAGCAAGGTCTGGAACAGTTTGCTCTTGCTCCTCAAAAACCCCTTTTCTGCAGGGTTGTATACACAAGTGATTTTGCAGAACATCTATATTGTTTTGTTCATATATAAGTACAAATTACCCAGGCTTGGTTGAGGTGTTCTTCTTTGGTAGTGAATTTTTACCTAGATGAGGAAAGAGGAGGAATGTTTGAGAGCAGTTGCTCCCCGAAAGTGAGCAAATTAGCCTTTAATTAGATCTCTTTTGTTTATTTGATATCCGTGTGTTTATTTTTTTGGTCATAAACAGACTACTTAAACAGTGAACTGCAGAGGGAAAATGCAAATATTTATGGAATAATATACTGCTAACAGTGTATATGTTCTATGCCAATCGCTGGAATATTATCACCTTTTCATAGGCTTCCAGTAAAACTGCACCTTTTACCAATATCTGGTTTGATTTAATACTGGAAAAGCAATGCAAAGCTTTTAGGTTTCAACTGTTCTTTATGGTATATTTTCTCATGAAACAATACAAAGAAAGTAGCTCTTGACAAGTCACATTTTTCCACACAGTGATCTCTTGTTAGAGACCTGTGAGACTACTGTAATTTCCTTCCCATTACTTTCAATGAATTCCATGCATGTGAAAGAGAAAACGGGTAGTGGAGCCTGAGTTCCTATACTACCCTCTCCGTAGGTACCAAAAGGAGGATGGAGATTTACCATGGGATTCTTTACATTGCTCTTCTGCTATACATTAGCTTTAAACTTTCACTGAGCAAAATATAGGCATTTGTAACACAAATAGAGTTAGCCCTTTGGAGGCTCTATGGTATGGGTCAGATTTACCTTTTGGTATCCTGATGTACAACACTGAGATCAGAGAGGTTATACCAATGTAAAACAGGTGTGTATATACACATATGTATAGAGAGAGAGACGTGTATCTCCTTTCATTTGGCAAACATACATAAATCAGACCTTAAACTTTACTGAAATAAACCTTTGATAACTTTAAACTGCTATTTCTATCAGAATATTTACTAGCAGTGTCTCATCATCTGTAAAGAAAACTTGACAACCAATCTTAATGTCTGCACAAAACAACTCCTGACTGTGCAAACATCATGATATCCAAGCACTGCAACTTCACAACAAACTTCTCTTCTGCTTAAGAAATGTGAGCAACCACAATACAGACATCCACTTTGTGTGAATCACATGAATGGTTTTAGCTCTGACCTAGAATGAATTAACATCTATTCCCAAAGCTACATATACAGTGTTAAGCTATCTGGGGTTAATTTGCTGGAAAAAGGGTTAGAAGCAAGTCAAGTTTGTGTGTCTCTGAGAAATAGGATTCTGTCTTCGTTGTTTATATGCAGGCATCAAAAGAAATCTGGAATCAACAGGGTATGTGGAGGAAGAGGGAAAGGGTTACAGCCTCGAGTTTCCTGAGAAGCACAGCTTGCAGTTCTGCTGTGGAGAAGGTTTCTCCATCTGGCGAGCCTCCTGGGATGCCAGACTGGAGCAACCAGTTCGCAAGAGCTGTACAGGGGGACACCTTCCCCATCCATCCATCACTGCAGCCAGCCCCATACTGGTGCCAGTACCCTTGCTTCTACCCATCAGCCTCCTTCCAGTTGGCTCTGTGGCGTTAACTGGCTGCGCAGAGAGGCACAAGTGCAATAGTGGTGGTGGTGGTGAAATCTGTTGAAAAGGCAAGGGTATAATATCAGCATATTCCAAGCAGTGTGGGTCAGTGTGTGAACGAGCCTGAGAAAATACATGGGAGAATTAAAGCAACTGTCAGAGCAACAAAGTTGTTCCTTAGGCTTCTTGTAAAGGACAATTTAGGCTATGGGAAGTAAAGGAATGCACTTTTTATGTTTTAGTGGAACAGTCCTAAACCGTGCAAAACATGGAGATGGCAAATACTGCGAATGTTTTGTCACAAGCCTTTCCCCCCTTCCACACCACTTCCCAAAAGAGAGATGCCAGCAATATTAGCAATAAAGAAACATGCTGAAAAATAGTTCTGCTTCAGGAAAGGGAGCGATTTAGAAAACTCAGTTGTCTGTTGATGGCTTCCATGTTATACCTGGAGAAGAAATTCTACCATACAGTGTAAAATAGCTCTCCTTTATGTCCAAAGTGCAAAGATGCTTTCACTATAGCATTTGTGATAATGCTTCCATAATGTGTGTGTGTGTTTTCTCTGAGGCATTCATTTGGCTGGCACATTGGAAAATGGTTAACACAGTGAATGTGGGGCGTCATTTTTGTAGTGGAGAATGTGTGCCAGAAGAATTCAACTGTAACCACTAAATATTTGCTTAAAAAAAAAAATTTAGCCATCTGGACTCCTTTTTTCTTATTATTCTTATTCTTCTTTTGAGTTGGGGTGAGAAGGGAGTATTTTAATAGGAATGATTTGTGGTTACAAATTTAATTTGGTTAATTTGGTTACCACCCCCATTTACATGATGACTACAAATAGTCCCTAACATTTGAAGTTTTAAAGAACCAGCAGATTTTTCTCTCTTGTGCTTCAGAAGCTGGAAATGAACTTACAAAAGACAATAAATTGTTCTTGATGGAATAAATAGTTTGTGGGGTTGCTATTGTTCCTCTTGACAATACACTAACATGTGCTCATAGAGGAAGAATTGAAGAGCTTGCGTAGTACAGGCTCTTCTGCCAGGATAAATTTTTCCACTTTGGAGCGGGAATCAGGTTCCTTGCTTGGAGGGCAGGGAAAATGCAGTGCTGGGATTCCTGGGAGCCAACACCTGCTGCCCACCCTAGTGGTGGGGGAGCCTTGGTGGGGTGCCTTCTGCAGAGAGCTCAGCAGAAATGGCCTGAGCTTTGGAGGAAACTCGAGAGTAACTTGTAAACCCGTCTCTAGGCAAGCCTTATCAGAGTTTATGTTTCAGAGATGGGATGCCTGTGATAGTTTTCCTTGGCCAGAATAAGGATGCTTGCTAAATGTAGGGTCAGAATAAGAGTTTTTCTCTCCCTAACACCTAAAGAGATTTTTGTTTTGTTTTGTTTTACATATATGTTTGACTTAAGAACATCCACCTTGTTTTTAGATATTCATAATTCAATGACAGATTTTTTGGTTCTGAATCCAGTTAAATATGATTAAATATAGTTGGTAGATGTACATGTTTCTATGTTCTCTGTATCTTGCCTTAGCATATTAAATGAATGTTTTATGAAGCCTGTTATAAATACATCTGTTTAAAAGATTTTTATCATACTTACATCTTAGCAGCTACCTTTGTACACAAATGATATACTAGTAAATGTGCACAGGAGATAAACTAAGAGAAAATAAGTGAGATTGCATGCAGCATTCTTGCTTTAGTAGCTCTTGGAGATAGTTTTCCTCTGTTTCCTCATACACTGCAGCACGGGTTTCACTCAAGTCATAGTACATTAGGAAAAATTTATTATCATTTCATTTAAAATATGCAAGCTTTATATTGAGAGGAAATGTGTAGCCACAAGATAAAATTAAAAAAAATATATTAGTCTCATCATTAAAAAAAGCCTTTAAAGTTTCCATTATCCATTATGTCAGGTAGAAAATATCTTCTTAATGTAACTCCAGACATTAAATCTGTCATGAGGCATGCAGTAAAATAAATGTCTGGGATACCTTCATAAACAAAAATCTTATTTCCATAATTCATACAGCTGGCTGGCATTTATTGGCACGTCATGTGCAATGGGGACATTTCAGGAACATTAACATGTACAGCATCATTTGTCAACAAAGCAACAATGTAAGCAAATCGTTCAGAACTCATACAGATTTACAGCTTTCTCTGCCAGCTGCTAATTACGGTGTGTTCTGCCTATTTGGTATGGTCTTTTTTATTGGAAAATGACAAAGGGGTTATGGTATCCCAGTTTGGAATATAGATGCGCTTTTAGTAATAATATGAGTGGTAATATGACTACACAGCCTGGAGTTTTGATCTAGTTGCACTAGTCTTGTAATTGATTGGTTTTGATTGATGAAGGACAAAGAAATTCACAGGGATATTTACTTACTGATAGAAGTAACCTCTGCAAACAAAGAAATAATAAAATATCAGAGAGCAAAAAGAAGCATCCTGGCTTCAATATTATTTTTTCCTGCTGAACATGACAGGGAAAATTCAATCCTCACTGAAAATCTGATATGTTTATTGAGCACTGTTTAGCAAGCCCTATACATTACAAACTGGCAAGTAACCTTTGAACATTGCTGAATCAACTTTGATAAATAAGAATTAAAATTTCACCATTTTAAAAAATGCAAAGGTTGAATAAAAGCTGGCAATGTCATCTATAAGGGTCAAAATATGTGTTAATTACTTGCTTTCAACATGCTCTATCTGCATTTCTCTCCCTTTATTTGGTTTTTTTATGTGTTTATGAATGTCTGTGGTTTTGAAAGCTAATGACAGCAAGTCACTTCTACTTTTTATTCCCATCCTTTGGTCAGTTTGCATTTCAGTCTCATAAAAATATAATTAGTAGAGCTTTATGCTTCAGATGTATAAATTAAATATGCATTCATAATTATTATGCCTGTTATTCAGCCACAGGTAAGAGGATTCTATTAGCTAAATACGTATTTAGACACCTAATAAAATTCTGTATCTGGTTCTATTTCTTAGTTTCAGTTCATGAACAGTAACCACTATTCTGAGTTAAGATCTTGACCATTTAATTTTTTAGGAAAAAAGTAATTAGACCATATTATGGATTAATCCCTTGCCAATTTTCATTTTTTAAATGAAAGTAATTTTATACTTGGGAACTACATAATTTTATGCAAAGAAAGTATGTTTTGCCAACCTTATTAAAATCTTTGAAGACTGTTTTTTCTATAGGCCTCCAAAAATTATCCCACAAAAATGTGTGGGTGCACCCATCTGTACACATGAATGAGCAGCTAGGAGTGTAATTATCCACTTTTGCATGTGCAAATGTAGATGTTTAAGCGCAAATTAGCTGACCCCCACACTCTGTTGGTGCTGATTAATAATATTTCCTTGAATTCCTTAACATAGGTTAAAATTTCAAAGACTTTTAGAGACAATAATAACTTTTCTGTAAAATATCTGACTATTAAAGTATTTTAAAATGTTACTGATACAACTGTAAAATGAGGTATAGCTTAGTGCCCGTATTTGGATGTTCACGATTATATGATTCTTTCAATATAATAAATGCTTTTAGCTCTGCAGTAATTACTGTCTTCCACTGCTCCTCCAGAAGCAAAACCACATGTTCCTAAAGGAAAAACTACTGCACTGGAATTATAAAAAATTGACCATCAATTTAATTCTGTATGAGTAATCACAGCCTCTTCTGAATAGAAGTTATTTTGTATTAGAAGCAATTTACCCATCTAGAGGAACAAAGATATTTGCAAATGTTCAAGTGACTGACTTCCAGCAGATGCTTAAAGAAAGTTAAAAAATCCAACAACTTCTGACGTGCCTGGACTCAATTTCAGGTCTGGAAATGTCAAATACGTTGAAGAGCTCTTCTAAATGATGAGGACATTCACTGGGTCCTTGGCTTTTTGCTCCCTACCTGCTGATGCTTTCACCCACCACCACCCTGGCAGGCTCATTGCCCACACAGCTGCAAAACAGTTTGCTAGGAGAGAGAAGCAGTTGTAAAGCTGCTTGAATGAGACATGGAAATTAATGGCTGTGTCACCCTGATATTATATAGCGAGACCGTTCTGGGAGAGTAGGCTGTCTGGGGGTGAACCTCAGTAGGGCCTTTGTGGGATGAAGGAAGAAGTCAGAAGTGTTAAGGAAGGATGAGACGTAGGGCAATTGAGGGGATGTGAGTTCTTTGGATGTGGGGCTAAATTGTGTCTCTGGACTATTATAGGGGTTTAGAAATAATGAGGAAATCAATATTTAACAAAGAACTTGGAAAAAGAAGAGTTTATGACCCCTGAAATTCAGTTTCCTCCACTGTGGTACCCAAATGTGGTAACACTGCTGAAAGTCCTGAAAGACCAAGACCAGTTAATGAAAACTAAGGTTATCCTGTAATTTCAGATAGCTTGAATGTACTTTATTTGTGAGTTTTTTCCATTTGTGTTCATGTCTTTATACATTTGAAGAGGAAGTTTAGGCATTCCTCAATCTGTACAGATTGCTTCTCTTCCTGCTCCCTATGATTCCATTTGCCTAATAATAATGGGCATTATCTTATATCCATATTTAATTTTATTTTGTCACTGGCATTGCAAGAAAAGGATGTTCTTTTCAAACATTGTAATGCATTTAGTATTTCAGTAGTCATCAGTTAAATCAATTTTTCCCTTTATTGGATCTGAATTATAAATCAACTAGTCATTGTATGAGATACTGTATATGAATGTACAGTATATCATTATGATGTATCCTATAATAATGTCTCTTAGAAATGATAACTAAAGATGGTGGTTTAAAGTGCTGAGAGAGAAAAAATTGGAAACATCTGTTAGTAGGAAGTAGAGAAGACTTTTCATTAAACTTTGTCAAGTGTATTTGATAGGAAGAACACACTGGGACGTATTCTGCCACCCCTTACATACATCCACCCCAATACCCAGCGTGTTATTTCAGTCTCATGTAGAAAAGCCAGTATTACAAGAAACACATAAATTTAAGGTTAGGATGAGTTCTGCTGAGAGGGAGGAAGCTAAGCATCATGTGCCACATCACCAGGGGGTGACCTTCTTGTCATATGATGAGCAAGAGCCTTCACCACCTCACAGCATCCCATTGCTGTCACATTTCTGGGCATCTCTGCAATCTATTACTGCTCTAAGTTGAGTGAGATCGCTTTGAAAGAAGCTGTTTGCCTCAAGAAGGCTACTGCGCTAGTGATTAGTGAAGCTGTGGCTTGTAAAATGCAGGTACAGCTATTAGACACACATAACTTTTAGTAGCATTTGTGCTGTCAGTCATGAGAACAACCCTCATAAAGGAATGTAGTGGTGGAACCTGTTCTGCTTGAGCCTGTTCTTTCCTTTTTTTCCTATTGAAGACCACAAATGGCCGGCAAATCATTTTTGAAGAACATAATTTTTTTGTGTCCATCATGTAGAGTAGTGCCATCCCAATGCTGCCACATGCAGCTGGGAAACAATAAAAAAGGCAGTGATCTTAGCAGATTTCAGTCTAAGATCCAGCCAAACACACCTCACCAAAGTATTTCGAAAGTCTTCTTAGGCATAATCTCCATAGCAGACCTGGTGCTGCTAGATGTGTTTGCAGGAAATTGCTTTCCATGTGATTTAGGGTCATCACAGAATGATTGGGGTTGGAAGAGACCTCTGGAAATCATCCAGTGCAACCCCTCTCCTAAAGCAGAGTCACCTATAGCAGGCTATAGGGGAATACATCAAGGCAGGTTTTGAATATCTTCAGAGAAAGAGGCTCCACAGCCTTTCTATGCAGCCTGGTCCAGTTTACTCTGTGTTGCCCACAGAGTAAAGGAGTTTTTCCTCATATTAAGTCAAAACTTCCTGTGCTCCAGTTTGTCCTTATTGCCCCTTGTCCTGTCCTTGGGCACCATTGAAAAAAGTCAGGCCACCCTTCCTTTAGTTATTTATAAGTAATCATGCGATCCCTGTTCAGACTGAGCTCACTCAGTTTCTTCTCACAAGAGATGCTCCAGTCCCCTAATCATCTTTGTGGCCCTCCCCTGGACTCACTCCAGTAGTTTCTTGTCTCCCTAGAGATAGGGAGCCCAGACTGGAGACAGGATTCCAGATCTAGCCTCATCAGGGCAGAGCAGAAGGGGAGAATCTCCCTAGACCTACTGGGCACACTCTTCTTAATGCATCCCAGGATGATACCATTGGCCTTCATGGCCAGAAGGACACACTGTTGACTCATTGTGAGTTTGTTGTCTATGAGGACTTCCATATCTTTCTCCACAGAGCTGCTTTCCAGACTGTGTTGGTGCAGGTGGTTGTCCCTCCTGACGTACAGAACCTCACAGTTTCTTTTGTTGAACTTCATTTGGGGCACAACAACCCTAAGCAGAGGTACAAACTAGGAGAAGCCTGGCTGGAAAGCTGCCAGGAGGAGAAGGACCTGGGGGTGTTGGTTGACAACCGACTGAACATGAGCCAGCAGTGTGCCCAGGTGGCCAAAAAGGCCAATGGCATCTTGATAATGAAAATATGGTGATCAAAAGATCTGTTGTTAGAGAAAGTCAAACCAAACTGGAGATATTTGTGCATTTGCTCAATTCAATACCCCTGTGGCATAGTAGTCTACTGAAGTGTCTGACTGCATTGAAAGAAATGGGTTTCTTTTGTTTTCCAGTAGAAGGACCTGGGGGTGCTGGTTGACAACCGACTGAACATGAGCCAGCAGTGGCCCAGGTGGCCAAGAAGGCCAATGGCATCCTGGCTGGTATCAGGAACGGCGTGACCAGCAGGTCCAGGGAGGTTATTCTCCCCCTGTACTCGGCACTGGTGAGACTGCACCTCGAGTACTGTGTTCAGTTCTGGGCCCCTCACCACAAGAAGGATGTTGTGGCTCTGGAGCGAGTCCAGAAAAGAGCAACAAAGCTGGTGAAGGGGCTGGAGAACAAATCTTATGAGGAGCGGCTGAGAGAGCTGGGGTTGTTCAGCCTGGAGAAGAGGAGGCTGAGGGGAGACCTTATTACTCTCTACAACTACCTGAAGGGAGGTTGTGGAGAGGAGGGAGCTGGCCTCTTCTCCCAAGTGACAGGGGACAGGACGAGAGGGAATGGCCTCAAGCTCCACCAGGGGAGATTTAGGCTTGAGATTAGGAAAAAGTTCTTCACGGAGAGGGTGGTTAAGCATTGGAACAGTCTGCCAAGGGAGGTGGTTGAGTCACCGTCCCTGGAGGTGTTTAAGGTTAGGGTAGATGAGGTGCTTAGGAGCATGATTTAGGGATTGGTGGGAATGGTTGAACTCGACGATCCAGTGGGTCTCTTCCAACCTGGTCATTCTGTGGCAGAATACGTCCCAGTGTGTTCTTTCTATCAAATACACTTGACAAAGTTTAATGAAAAGTCTTCTCTACTTCCTACTAACAGATGTTTCCAATTCTGTGATTCTGTGTTTCGGTTCCTCTCCTCCCAGCTCTCCAGCCTGTCCAGGTCGCTAGATGGCAGCACAGCCTTCCGGTGTATCAGCCACTCCTCCCAGTTTAGTATCATCAGCAAACTTGAAAAGCGTACGCTCTGTCCCTTCAGACACCACTGGCAAGAAGATATAATATCCCAAGTAAAGCAGGACTTCTGAACATGGTGCTCTGGGATTTAATGGCAGCATGAGTAAAAGACAGTGGATATCTGGGGAAATACTTGTATAAATTATCTTAAAAGGAAAAATGAACAAGCAGTGCTCTCATATAACTCCATTTTGCTTCCAGAGGCCAGTCTACATACCAGGCAGGGCATGTGGTTAGAGGAACCACATCCATTTTATTTCAAAACTGAGATCTCTGTACTGCCTCGGTAATTGTTCCTATTTTCTTGTTGTTTTTAGCTGATATCCCCACAGATTGTTTTCTTCCTTTTTGAACAAGGATAAACTTATGATGTTGTGCTTAAACTAAAGATGAACTTCTATCTGGTTCTACTTCAGACATTGCAAGTCATTCAAAAATGTGCACTGCTGAAAAGCCTGATTTGCTAAGAATAATATCACAGTAAAACACACATTCCCTTCACAAATGTATATTGAGTTTTTTTTAACTAATAACCTTGACAGGTGCCCACACTATTTTTTTTTTTCCTTAATGTGGTCTTTATATTTTCAGCCTGAGTATTAGCATAAATTTTATGGGATTTTCTGGGCATATTTGTGTCTGTATCTAAGATATATGATATCAACTGGCAGTGATGGTTGAACTAATCAAATGCTACTGACAAGTTAGAGCAAATTTTTAGGACTGTGAGATTTTGAGCATCTTCCCAGATACAGTGACTTCTGACTGAAAGCAGTCCTTGACTGTCGAGTTTACATATCAGATTTAGGACTTAATCTTTATGTAAGCAAAAAGCCCCAAAAAGATATATGTTTGCATAAAGCTAAAAAGTCCAGTCATCCCTTTAAATCGAGTTTGTAAAGCGTGTGTGCATTTGTTTATGGCCCTATTGCCACGGTATGTGAGCGATTCCAACTAGTGGGAACCAAATGAGTGTCTTACACTGAATGGACTTCTATTTTATTTATAATTTTGGTGGGTATAAATTTGGTGGGGAAATTGACACCTTTTGCTTTCACGATGATACATTCCTAACACATTTCCTTGAAGAGCTGGAAATGGTGCAAAAATCTGGTAAGATAAGTCTCTATAAAGCCTTATAAGTCAAGCTTTCCACTTTAGACATTTAAGACAAATGCATGGCAAAAGCAAGTTGGGTATTTTTTTAAGGTTTCTACTTGAAGTTCTGTGCCAAAGCTCTACAGTACTTACACTTTTTCTAAATGTGTTTCAAGCAATAAGTTGTACAACATTTTTAGAACATGTGTTAAGCTATTTCTCTAAGAATGAAGCTCTTAACAAAACATAAGCACTCTGCATGAGATCTTAGCAGCAAAGTGCTTAAAAGATAAAGTAAGGATTGGTACCATGGGAAGAACACCAGCTGTAGAGCACACAGGTCCATTATGAGAAGTATGGTAGTGGGTAGGGAGAAAATGATTTAATCAGGAGTAAAACCAATTTTATTATAAGGGCACGCAGGGGGTGTGGCACCATAGTGAGAGGGACATTTCAAAATATCTGACAGATTTCAACAATGTGAAAACCCACCCTGTTCTTTAAAGTGACAGTAAACCCCATCAGGTCTCTCTTTTTGAAGCTATTGTTAACAGTTGACTGTTTAAAGCTGGCCTGCTAAGATGCTGTCGATCTAGTTCAATAGTGTGTGGCAAAATGAAAGGCTAATTGTTGAAATACGATCAATCAAATATGATCTCAGAGTCTAAAGAAGATGCCCTCTGGTAACTCATTTGAGATCAAATCATTACTTTTATGATTGAGGTAATTCAATGGGAAGGGGGAAAAAAAAGCTTGAAACCAAAGGAGCAAGCAAGACAACTAAATGAAATGCACAAGTCTGTCTTTGTTCCAGCTTTGTCTCACATTACTCCAAGTTAAGGAATTGTGTCCAGTCCTTTATTTGTATACATCCCCTGAATCCAGAAATTTAGAAAGCATTTAATAACATTTATTAAATAAAAGTTGAAAGAGAGCTCCATTTTGAATAAGATTTTCTGTTCAAAAGTAAACTCTATAGTGAGAAAACTATTGCATTGGAGTGCCAGGGACTTGGAGTTTTTTGTTTAACAACAGTTGAATACAGAGGCTGCTTTTGGAGCCAGCTGTATTGCTAAAGATGGAATTTCAGTGACATTTCATAAAACATTTTACTATTATGTTGCTTCAAATTAAATTTTTTTAAGTAGTTTTCACTGTTGGCCCATGATTTGCATTCAAACTGAAATTTGTAAAAAAAGAGAATTGCAGCACGTGAGCGAACTCTGATTTTTTGAGTAATAGAACTTGGAGAAAGTGTGTGTCATTTTAATTTGGATTTATACTTTCCTAGAGTTCTATATGGATTATAATCTCACTGTTTGTTTTGTTCTAATGGTATCACACTACTGGAATTAAAAATTAAAAACAAAACCAAAGAAAATAGAGTAATGATCCAATCTTCTGTGATTTTTATTAAAAACTCTACTTTAGCACTTAGTTTCTTTTACATTTAAATTCCTTAGCTCAGTCAGGCTTCAAAAGAAAACCTTTTTTTTTTTTTTTGTTTGCAAAACAGTTTTGTAAGCGCTTGTGGTTTGTCTTTAGTGTGTTATCATTTTTGACAGCTTTGCATAGCCTAGGTAGGCCAACAGGGGTCTGTCTAATATTGTTGCTAGGCAAATCTTCCTCCCAGAGATGGAAACCAAACAAAATATTTTTGAAGCAGTAAGAAGGAATTAATATCCTTTCTCTCGCAGTACTCTATTCCTTGCTGACATTACCTTCAGGCAAAAAAAGGAGAAAAGCGTTACCCATTATTCCCTTGTACATAGCAGGGCTAACACATGTAAAGCAATAACTCATTTTCTATTGCCATGTTTAGCATATGTCTCCTGTTGGCTCTGCTAGGCCTTTAGGCCGGTCCCTTGAGCCGGCCATCGTTGGCAACGCTTAGCCCCTCAGCCTCAAAACCAAATAGCTTTGAATCATGTTGAGCTGTGATGCTAATTTTCATCCTGATGCATTATGGGAATAAATGTATCTGACATACTGTGTCAATGGTGCTGTCTCTTTGTGTCTCCTGGTTTTTTTGTTAGCTGCATTCCTACAGATGGTATTCCATTGAAAATGTTCTCTTCCTACAAATAAAAAAAAAGAGAGGGGGGGGGGAAAACATGCACAGCACTAAACCTCTAGGTGCAGAAAACTGTTAACGGTTGCTGATGATAGTAGGCAAACATTAACATAATAATTAGTGTCTTGTAATTGATTAATTAAAACCAGTTGTTCCATTTCTCCTCGTGTTTTCCCAGAAGAGAAGCTGAATTTGGACGACAGCCAGTGGGAGGACATCCACGTTGTCACCAGAGCACTCAAGATGTTTTTCAGAGAGCTGCCTGAGCCACTGTTCCCGTACTACTTCTTTGAATAGTTTGTGGAGGCAATAAGTAAGTACATCAGATACAGCAGAAGCTAGTGAAATAGCCTGTTATAGAAAAATAGTAATCAACTTAAAAATAGAAGAACAGAGGCATTTCAAATCTGACTTACCTTCCATTATTCATGATCCTGTCTTTTTATTGGTTTTGACTGCCTTTTTTCTCCTGCAGCATTCGGGTTTTTAACCGGAGGAAAAAAAAATATTAAATTATTGATCTATAAATGTCATATATGCAATATAACTGTAGTGCCTAAAACGGTTTAGGAAAGGAATTAAAATGTGTATGTATTCAAAATACGTTAGGCTGATAATCCATATATCCCCAAACACAACAGAGAGACTAATAATTGTGAATCATGTTAGAAGGGGCTGTCTCTATGTTAATCAGAACGAAATGTGTGTGTTTTGTTCCACAAGGTTGCAGACTTTTGCCTCGCAGAGATCAAAAAAAATGCAAAAAATGAATGTTCTCATTTTCATATCTACCTTTGCTTTATTTTTTTTTAAGTTGGCACCCATCAAAATTCTTATCAAAGTCTAAGGCATTTATTCTGCTTCATGTCTCTGTGGTTTGTGTGCTGCAAATCCTTTCTGTATTTAATATATGCAGGTGCATTTTCTAAAATTGTATTGGCTTGGAAAAACTTGATGAAAAAACATAGTGATTTCGAGGTTTACTCCCATTGGAAATGGGGTTGTGGGGGGAGAGAGCTTAAAGGGAAAAAGCCTAGCAGGAGATTAATTGAAGGTCCAATAGAGAAAAATTTCTAGGAGAAAAACAAACCAAATAAAGTACTTAGAGATCTGTTTTCTGAATGATGGGCGTGCATGTTTGCCATTACTGTTAATGAGAGCTGTGTGTGCACATGCGCAGCTGTCAGAGACTATGAAACCCTTAATGTACAGCTTACTTTGATTTTATATTCATAAGAGTCTTTAGTTCAACTAAAGCTTTTCAAGACCCAGCATCAGATGTAATGAAGTTAAATACATCTCACAAGATCCTTCCCTTCTCAGTTATTTAGAGGTGCAGGCAAGTTAAATACACATTGTAAAGAAATACATTACCTGAAAGTTTACTCTTGGCAGCTCGCTTTCTTCTCCTTTCAAAGCACATGGAAACTAGATGGAGAATGTTGTCTCTTGAGTTCAAGTTCCTGTTGCACAATCTCTGCAGTGGTAAGAGGGTAAAAGGAATAAAGACTTTCTTACTGTTCGGCTTCAGTTTCTGCAATGCGTTGGGATAAGATGCTCATTGAAGCACCAACATTTGAACACATCCTTCAGGTGTTTCTCTGTCCACCTACTTTGTCCTCTTGGAATGGAGGAGAGGACACAGGGCACAGCCTCAGATACAGTTTGTTTCTCTTCTTATGCAATTTATTCTGCAGCCAAGCTCTTAATACGCATCCTCTGCCATTACCACCTTCTCTTCCTGATAATCCACCATCATACTGGCCTTCTGGAGCTAAATAGTGTCTTCCTGCCCCTTATTGCTACATTTCATTGTCCTTTGGTGTAGGCTTCGGCTGAGCAAACATTCTTGTATTCTAAGAAACCTTATCAGGGTGCCATGATCTCATCCTCCAGGTAGTCTCCTGCTCTCACCCTCTCTGTTAATGCCTAGTGAGGGTGATTTGAAATCTTCTGGTGGCCCCGTGAGGGTGTTTTTGACAGTACAAATAACAGGTAACTATAATAGACATACGAATTAAGAGTTTTGAAAGCATGTCAGAAAGAGACTGTCTACTAAAGCATTAATATTCATGAGTGAGAAATTAATGTCCCTTTCTGCTATTTGAACTATTATAAATTCTTATTATGATTTTGAGAGCCATTATACACATTGATAGGCTAATGAACAGTCATTTATAGAGGGATTTTGAGACAGTTTTTTCCTAGGAAGTAAATGCTAGCACTCCAAGACATGCTTCGCACTATTTCAAAACTCTAATTCCTGTTGCTTGCTTTAGTGCTTATCAGGGTGATTTCTACCTAATCCAGCTGTCTAAAGTAATCTATGATTTTCAATCAATCTTCTCTTTACTTGGCCTTTACTGCCATAGTATCTACGAATCTGTATTCTTACCGACTCTACTTTAAAAAAAACCCCATCTATAAACAACAATTAGATATTTCCAGTGGTTTGGAGCTCTTCTATATGTTAATAGTCCTGAGGCAAAGTGAAAAATACCTTCAATATCATTTCCATTGCAGCTGATTCTTTGTCTACTTTGTGTTAATGACTCTGCCTGGTCAGTTCTGAGCTGCTAGAAAAATTCCCATCTACTCCAGGTTGTTGTGAAAAAGGTTCTCTTGTATCTCCATATTTTCTGTTCATCCTTCAAAAATGGGAATTGTTATCATTCAGGGCATGGGGATGCAGTACAGTTAGGAGGAGCACTTTATGCTAGAAATAAACCAACCTGATGATGGCTGGGAATAAGGTAAATAGGATGCATTACTATCCTGCCATGATTTATCAGGAGCTGGAACGAGTACCCAGGAAAGTGGTTGAGTCATCATCCCTGGGGGTATTTAAAAGACAGGTAGACAAGGTGTTCAGAGATATATGGTTTAGTACTGGACAGGTACGATTGGACTCGATGATCTCAAAGGTCTTTTCCAACCAAACAATTCCATGATTCAACGATTTTATCTTTGGTCCAGCACTGAGCACCCTTCAGTCAGAGCCATACATTTGATAAGATGAAGTGCTCTAAAAATTTATCTGTAGTAGGTAGTAACGAGTTGCCTGTAACATTTCTCGGGAATTTAGCTATAAATCTTGGTGATTTCAGAAGAATCACCAAGAGGTGCCATGGACTCTTTATGCTGAGGTTACTTTAAAGATTACGTTAAAGAATCCACAAAGAGTTTACTATTACTTTTCCATGATGATACCATTTTAATTAACATCTCTATTATGTGCATAGGAACAGAATTTTACAGTACTGTGTATTAGGCAAAGTGCTTGCTCTCCACCTTCAATTTCCCCTATAAATAATTTTAGATATGACCATAATATTAGAACAATTTAGATATGTCCAGAATATTAGAAGATAATCCAGGACATTATAGAATCTCAGAATTCGGCTTGTCAGGCTGAAGCTGGATAATTACTGTCCATATAGCTTATATCAGAGAATTTATAAATGATAAATGGAAGGCCATAAGACCTCTGACCTAATACTAATTTTGTTTCTTAGGATTTGGAAAGCATTTTCTTTCCAATGACTTTGTCTAGTATATTACTGGCAAGTCATTTTGTGGTATTTTGGATGAAATATGCACTTCTAAAGTGTACCCAAATGCAGGTTCAACCACACTTAAATTACTTAGCACCACAAATAGTTCTATTGATTTTCTGGAAGATCAACAGACGTGGTTCAACAGATTGTCTGCAAGTAAAATTGTGCTTCATGTAAGTAAGGTGGTAGAAGTGCCAATAACTGAAACACTTAATCACCTTATTTACAGAATTCAGCCTGCATTGCCCTACAGACTTATGCCAGGACTTCAGCCACTGAAATAAAACAACAACGAAAAACCTTACCACCCAAACCTGTTAAGAAATGTTAGCAGGTAAATATGCTAGCTGATTATAAATATCTTAATTAAACTAGTTTTCTTGAAAGCAGAAAGTATGGGGAAAAAAAAATGTCTGCTATAAACCTCTGTGCAGTGATGGCCAGTATCCACAGCATAGGAAATATTCAAATACTGACAAGTCCTTCCAAATCTTTTCAGCTGGAGAAAGCTGTATAGACAGTACATCTGTATAGGCAGTGCATCTGTCCAACTGCAGTTACAAAAAAAGCCCCACTAATATTCCACAAAGGAAAATTCCACCCATTTCCCAAAGCTGCAACATCTGTCTCTGGTTTGGAAGGCTTGAATTCAGGTCTTTGATTTTCTCTGCAACAGGTTGGAAAGGTTACTACACTGGAAAGAGTTTTTTCAATGAGGTTTAGTGATTATGCCTTCATTTCAGTTCCTTATCTGTAATAAGAACTTAATAGGTGTCACGTAAATACCGTAGATAAATAGGTGATTTATTGTTTAAAATTCACCCAGAGAGGCAGATGTATATGTATGTATATACTCTAAATAGAAATCCATTTGGCAGAATTACGATTCTTCTGCAGACATTTTTCTGAATGAAGGTATCTGTTACTGCTGAGCATTTCTCACTTATGGTAGATGAACACAAGAATGAGATTAATAAAAATGTCATGTTGCAAAATCTGACTTGCAGGCTTTCAAGTGGAATCCACAACCCAAAACGAGGTATCTCAGGCTTGAGTAGGAGGAATAGAAAAGATGGGATCCACATCATTCACCAAGTCTCTGAAGAAGGGGCAGCATTTATAGGCACCAGATCTAGTTACCTTAGGTCCTGGCAAACCCCACAGGATCAGGGCTCCCCAGACACTTAGGCAAAGCAACCCTCCATCTGTGGAGCTTCAGCTTTTCGCTCTGGCAGAAAGGAAGGTTTTCTCTGAGTGGGGAAGAAGTAGAGCCGTAGGCATCTAGAGTTCTTCGAAGGCCACAATCGCAGCATCTAATTAGCTTATGCTCCTTAAGGGGTAGATGGCAGCTGAAAAAGGATTTTCAGAATTATAATGGTGAATTTAAGGAACTAGACACTACTTAAAATCTATGTTGGATGCTCATATACTTTTTATTTTTTCAAGATCTGGATTTTTTTTATTATTATTATTATTGCTCTGGTAGACCATTAACAATTCTTTTAATTCATCGTTTCAATTTTTTCGTTTCATACATATTGGTCTTCTGGTGTATGCTAAGCAGGATTCACTGTGTCTTTCCTATCAATTCCATAATATTATGTGTTACCCTATGACATAGAAACTGAAGATGGTTACTTAGCACCTGACACATGGTATAGTTTTGTAACTTTTTTGGTTATTGGAAGGTTTTAAATTAAAAAAAAAAAACCACAGTTATTAGAGTTTTGCTGAAGTGAGATAGTGGCCTTTACTAGTCTTGTCTGACAAAGTCTATAAGGACAACACAGCAAAGCAATACATTCTTCTTTCATGAGAATGGCAGACTTTTTAAACCAACAAAACCTCACAGCGCTATCAGTAGTTGTCAGTCCTCTCCACATTGGTCAGTTGTCTCATATACGGGATGGCTGACTTCAGTTGAAAGGTTTGCTCCAAGCTTGTTCTCTATTCCTGCTTCAGAAAGGTCCCCCAAGAATCTGCTGCCTATGTGGCTCGAGACAACATGTTGCAGAAACTCACATCTATCCGGGCAATGATCACGCTTCAGTCTTCAACAGGTCATAGCAAATTTTGCATTGAATAATGCAACTTCTGAGGAGCTTGCACAGAAGTTGTCTGCACAAAAATCAGGCAAAAAAAAATGTGTCAGGAGGCAATGAAAAAATCTAGTCATCAATACATAATCATGATCAAAGAAGAGAGCTACATTGGTTGACAACATAGTGTAGCAAGGACCTGCTCTGAAATGCTATGCAGTGTTATGAAAATAGTAGCTGAGAAACAGAAAGGAAGTAAATACATTCATTTATTCTGACAGTCATAACATCCTTGTATCATCTCAGTGGAAAGTTACAAAAGATGTCTAAAGAGATTTTCAAAAGACATCTAAAGAAACCTCACTCGAGGCTTACAAAGAACAAGGCTCAAGGCCAACTCATCTTGGAAAGACAAGTCAGCATATTGCACTGTAAGAAATCCATGACAGTCTCTTAACATCATCACGTAATAGGTTCCTGAGAAACCAGATCTTATCAGTCTCTGGCATTATGCAAATTTCTGTCATAATCTCAATCTGTGGGCTTCGAGTCCTAATCAAACTGCCTTCAGATTCACAGTTGGCAAGCCTCCTATTGAAATTGTTTTCCTATCCTCCATTTCCTGGTCCAAGGAAGTTTTGGGCCTTGGCATGGCATCAGAAAGCCTCAATTTCATGTGAACGCGGTGATTTATAAACAAATCCAAGGTCACCACAATATATCTCACATGATAAATTATAATTAATATCTTTTGGCCAAATCTAAGTATAAGAAGCCAGTAGAAATCCATAAGCTAAACGTGACCAGAAAAAAAAAAGTCTAAAAAAGCAAGTATTCAAAAGTTGAGGTGCAATAGAGTTCTTAAAAAAAGCAATTATTCTTTTAGTAGCATGATCTCAAAGATATCCATCCATGTATATATATATGAATATGTGTATGATACATCTGTAGACGCATGTATTCTCCCATGCACAATAACACTAACAATAATAATACCAGCTCATTCAGAAAGTGGTACTAGATGTTTTCAGTGGAGATTGAGAGCTATCAAATCCATTTTGGAAAGCTTTTTAAAATTTTATCTGGAAAGTTGTGCGAAATTCTGATTCAAGAATGATTAACTGACATTGGAATAGAAATGAAAAGCCTTAACATTTTAGAAGAGGTGCTATGATGATATAGGACACAGAGAGACTAGAAGGGAAGACTTCTTATTTACATGTGTTAAAAAAAAACATAAATAAATTATATGTAATCATCCTGTATAAAACCAATAATTAAAAAAAAATAGATGAGAGATTGCATTTCAAATGGAAGGACTGTATTCCACAAGAAAGGTGTATAAACTGGCTACAAACATCTTTAAACTGTAATATTCCCAACCATTAAAACTACCATATTCTAGCACACTCTCCACTCAAATATGAGGCAGAAAGGAAGCATAATTCCACTGAAGATGTAAACGGAGGCTGTCATTTTTGTAATAGCAGCAAACTGGTAACTAAAGAGGTTCTTTCCAGGCTATTTGTTCTCAGGAGGTGTCAAGGAACAATGTGCCCCAGTAACCTCCTAGTTTTCTTTCAATGACCTCTCCTTCACAGTTATGAACAGTTTCTTCTCAACAGCATTTTTAAATAGATCTTTCTGGGTTTGGAAGCAACTGTTTTAGGAAAAAAAAAAAAAATTGGAGGGCATGCCTGTGTATAGATTTTTTTTTTAATGTGGAAAATAGCCCAACATGTTCAGAAATAAAGGGCATTGAAAAGAAAATAAGTGGCTAAAACATTTTTTTCCGTTTATTTTGCTTAGAAAATTTTAACAAAGTTATTGGAAGGGAAATGAAAAAACCCAGTCTGTGAAGGTTTATTTTCTCTGTAGAGTTGTGCTTTGTGAAGGAAGCCCAGGTAGACCTGCCTATAGGGAACCCCATTCTAGAGAGACTTTGATTTTTTTTATCTTTTGAAGAACCCCACTGAAAGAGTTAACAACAGTGATGAACATTGCCTTAACATTAAAGAACAGAAAAGCTATATAATTTGGTCTTATAAATATGGTGGAGGCTTCTCAATTATCATCAAAGGAAATGAAAAAGTTTTAAAATAATTTGTACTTGGATTTTACTGTCATGTAAAAGTTTGCTCAGGAGGGTCATGTTCTCCCCCAATTTAGTCTTTTGTTATTATAGTTATAATATTTTTAGCATAGTGGAGATTTTATTGTGGATGCCTGGCCTGTCTCTTAACTCATGCAAATTATATTCATAATTAAATATTAAACAAGAATTGACTAGGCCAACTGTCTCACACAGGTGTTGGTGATACGAGTAGTTTAATGCTTACACAATAAATTATTGGACACAAATCTGCAGTAATCTGCTTGACGAGAACCTCTTTCAAGAACTTTGCAGTATATGGTAGGTCCGGCACAGTGTTTTGAAAACAAAACTTGCAAATCATAGAATCATAGAATAACCAGGCTGGAAGAGACCCACTGGTTCATCAAGTCCAACGATAGTGTTATGTTAAAGATGTGACTTGTCCTCAATCGCACAAGCTAAAAGGTGGGTTTTTTCTGGGTTCTTACTTGCCATAGGATCCAGGTGTTCAGAGTACTAATGTCTATGGGCAGTTGAGGGAGACGCAGAGTGCTTGGTGGAAATGTCATCTAGGAGAAAGCGTGCCTCACTTTAATTTGAAAAAAATGTTGTGTATATTTCTAACTGATAATCTGATTAATCACTGAGACTCCAGTAAACCTACAAATGGCAAAACCATGGGTTTTGATTTGCTCCTCTTCTATTTACTTTTTTAGGAATAGAATATAATTGTTTTATGTAATTTAAATTTAATCTATGGTTAAGAGAATCTTGTCATTGGGTGGGGAAAGGCAGAAGCAAGAAATAAACCAACTTGAGGGGTCATACGTGGGTTAGTAAAAGAAAAACTCTGAGAAAACTTAGCAGGAGAGAATGGTGAAAGAGAAGACACAGAAAAACTGAGAAATCTGAGCAACAACATTGGGGGGAAAAAGGGAGGAAAAGGATAAAGAAGGAGCTATTTAGTGACTGTGACAAGATCTCTGTAACCTGGAATGTTTGCAGGAGGAGAGGAACTTCTCATGAAGGTTATCTGGAGCTCTTGACAAAGTGAGAATTGGCTCTCTGGGTTTGAGGGGAAGAATGTTTCATCGGGCTTGTGAATGAGGATTCTACTAGAGGAAGGTAATAACAGGAGGAGAAGCAGCCCATAATGGCCAAGTTACACAGTTTCAGAGTGCAAAAATGGAAGAGATGAGGGGGCAAGGAAGCAGGAAGAGAATACTGGGAAGAGACAGAGAAGTAGAACCTTCAGGAAAAAGAGAAGGGGATGCTGAAAGTTATCACTTCCAGTGTTGTGCTGTCTTCCTCTCTCTATGCACTTTCTTATTATCTGAAATCTGCTACCTGCCCTAAATAAGAGTAGTGCCTCACATCTCTGTGTGGTGCCATGGTGGATCTGAACCAATGGATACGATGTCTTGGTGGCAAAAGATGACAACTGAGTTATACTGTGGTCCTTGTTACGTAGTTATTTGAAGACCTGAACAACTACTGAATGCTATGAATTTCTTTTATGTATCCTAAATACTTCAAGAAGCTTTGCCCTCTAGTAAATTTAAGCTATGTTCACTTATACCAGTCCTTCAAAGGACTATCACCTTCCCCAGAGCTCAAGCATGCTCTGACCACAGTGCTCGAGTGCTCCTGACATCAAACTCTTCCAAAGAAGTTTCTCACACAGATTGTGAAATTGTGTGGGTCCTCAAGTTCTGGCAGGTAAAACCACCCATAAAATGTGGCTTAATACAGACCATTATCTTGCAGTTCTATAAAATATTATTTTATAATGACAGAAAGTGTACATAGCACCATGGAATCAGGGAAAGCTCTTTATAACTTCAGACAAGACTCTTGGTAATAATGCATTAAATGAGCTGGAAGAAAATGGATAACTTCAGCCTTTCCACACAGGACTATGACAAACCTTTGGGTAAGAATTTGGTGGAAGTAAAATTAAGTAATACAGTCCCTGCTTTAAAAAGTATCTTTAACATTTGAGAGAAGTAATGAAGCAGAAAGAAGTTAAAACAGTTCATTTTTTTCTTAAAATGTTCTAGAAATTGCCTAAAAATGGCATGGAGGAGGAAATAAGAAATTAAACTTTCTAAAAATTCCACAAAGTACCAAAGCATAAAATCAAGTTGTGAATGGTCAAAAAAAAAACAACAAAAAACCAAAAAACCACTCAAGGTTTACCACAATAGCACACATATAGGGTTGGAAAAGAAACATATCACTGATCTCTTCTCTCTGATGACCAATGATAGGACCCTAGGGAATGGCAGGAATATATACCAGGGCAGGTTTAAATTTGAAAAGGTTCTTCACCCAGAGTGTGGTGGAACATTGAAACAGCTCCCCAAGGAAAACAGTAATGGCCCTGTGCCTGGCAATATTCAAGAAGCAGTTGGACAACTCCCTCAGGATCAAAGTGGGAATGTTAGGATTGTCCTATGCAGGGACAAGAGTTGGGCTCAATGATCCTTGTGGTTCCCTTCCAACTTAGGGCATTCTATGAACTCATGCTAAAGGGCATGATAAAAAAAAAATACTAGAATAGTAAAAATAGCACTATACTCAGAATTCTTATTGAATTGTGCAGAGCTTCAGAGAAAAGTTAAGTCACAGGTTGAAATCAGGCATGAATTTTCCAGGCTGGAAGTTGATGGTCTCCTTCACTGAAGCCACTGCCTTGCAGCATCGCTTCACATAGCCATGGCTTCCAAGTGTCCCTGCATTGAAAGGATCTGTCTGCCATGGGAATTGAAATTGCAAACCAAAATACTTTGGAAAGTCATGATGTCTAAATGTGAGGGTAGGCTTGTGTTCTTACCAAGGCTGGGCCAGAGTTCAAAGTTAAAAGGATTTGTAATGTCTCTTGAGGGACACAATTGTGAAAAAGTAGTGCTGGAAATCTGGGTAATGTGGCTGCAGAAAAGCATCTTTAGCAGCTTACGTACACCAGCTGTACCAGATAACAGCTAAAAAGGAAAGTCAACTAAAGTAAGACATAGTGTGGGAATGGAAGAAATGAGTAGTGTCTCACATTCCTCCTCCTAAATGGGTGTTGGAGTGTGCAGCCCTCAGGCAACCTATTGTACAGGAAACCCATTGAACAGAACTTTTACTTCTAAGCATGCTCCCTTGGCTGCAGAAATAGTTCTGCTATCTACTGCCTTCTGCTTGTAGCACAGGTATCAAATACGAAATGCCCACAATTTTAAAATAAATTGCAATTTGTCTTGCTTCCCAGAGAGTCAAACTGCTTCCCAGAGAGTCAAACTGCTCCCTTTGACTCCCTTCTATATAAAATTCATTAGCCTGCTAATCTGTTTGACTGTTGTTACATTTTGGCCAATGCACTAATTCTTCAATTACCCGGGAAGATATTATATCACACAGATAATCTCACTAAGATCAAGAGCACAATCTAATTCACAACCGACAGCTCATGGTCTGACTCATTCACTGTTAAACACTTGAGTGATGCTGTTGTACTTGGGGGGAACGCAAGCCAAGCACAAAAAAATCTTCACCTAGGTTTGTTTACATGGCTAGAAACTCAAACGGTGTATTAATCACTTGTACAAAAAGTAAGATCTGATGCAACAGAAAGGTGAGACTCTTGACCGACTGAGCTGGGGATCTGCTTCAGCTCGTATGGAATACCCTGTGTTTGTAACTGTTTGTCAGGAGAGCCCCAGTTAACAAGGGAAATATTTTCCAAACTGACACTGCTACAGTGTCATATAAAGGGTAATAGCTGCACATATAGAGAAAGCGTGAGGAGGGCTGTGACCAGGACTAAATCCCAACCTAAAGTACTCTCTATATCCTCTCCCCACAGTCCTACAGATGACGCTGAGAGTGAAGTGGGACAGGGAGGAAATTGCCCTAATATCTATATGGCGTGACTGTCTGTAAGGAGGGCAAATTAAAATGATTGTGGGAGCTGCAAAAATTTCTTTTTCTTTTCCTCTCTTTCTTTTTCTTTCTTCTTCTTTTCTATTCTTCCCTTTTCTTCTTTCCCCTTCTTTTTCCTTTTCCCTTTCATTTTTTAAATGATCTTTTCCTATTTTTATTTTAATTCTTAATTCCATTTTCAAACAAGTAAAAAAGGGAGAAGGAGGGGTTGCCTGGCAGGGAGGATTATACACGCTTCTGCAGCTCCAGCCCTGGGCTATCAAGTGCCACTTCTAGAATAGCCTTTTCCTGGGCTTATGTTTGATTTGCATCTGTATGTTCACATGCAGCCAGAACTAGCCTACACTGCCTGCAGCTGAGGTTGTTGCTTGTTTTTCTTTACACCACTGATCAGGGCACCTGATGAGGTAACCACTGAGTAACCACTTCAGGAGATGTTAGTAGAATTTGATCCAAGATATGTGTTTTTGCTTTGAAGTGGTAGCTGTCCTTTAGTTCAGATGATATTTGTGAATCACTGCCTCAAAAACGGGGTCTTTTGGCACATGCTTTAGGCTGATGACAGGCAAACTGCAGTGGATTCTGTCTCAGATATCTCCAAAAATAATCTTAGGTTTGACATAACACACCATGTCATGAAGTGATATAAGCCACATAAGCACAATGCAGGCTTTACATTTAAAGAAGAATAATCTTATTTTCAGATAGGATACTTTCCATCAATTTGGCTAACAAATATCTGATGCAGAATATAGGCAGTAGGCTGTTAATGCTGAGAGCCCTTAAAACCTGTGAGTTGTGGTCGTTAGAGAGTGTGGTAGCCTGTTTTCTAGCTCTCCTATCTCACAGTTGCTCAGACTACTCCCCACACACACACAGATCAAGCAGGCACACATGCACTAAAGATGCCAGTCTGGAAATAAAGATCTGTTTTTTAACTGTCTTTAACCCTTCAGCACCAGTGATCTAGAGTTCCTGATGCTAAAGAGTGATGTAAAATGCATTAATGCTTAGCACTGGGAAATCCCAACTCCTGGTGCCAAGAGCTTCATAAATATAGTAATGAAACCTCTTGACTCAAAGTGAGCACTATTTAACAGAACAAGCATGAACAGCCTTTAGGAGATTTTGCAGCTGGATTTGTTCCACTGTGTCAGAGCTGAACCTCCATGTTAGTAGTTTTAAAAAATGTGCATGGCTAAAAAAAGAGAGTTTAAGGAAACCAGGCAGTCAACAAATAAAAACTAAAACTAAAAAAAAACGTGGAAAGGAAAAGTAAATACACTACTGTATGACATACTAGGAAATCAAGCACTAAGAATCCCAAAGCATGAATGCAGTGACAGATGCCAAGGTCTTTGGGTAGTGTCCACCAAGCTTTATTTTGCACATGTTCTTGAACAACTAAAATGAGGACTTTCTGTGATAATTTACTAGCAAATCAGTATCAATAAATCAGAATCATGTAAGCAGTCATGTTTATTATATCCTTCTTGCTTAATGTTCATGATAGTAATTTATTTTTATAGTACAGTTTCACTGTATCTCCTCCATTGCTGTAACTTTGAGTCAAGCAAGCTGCAAAAGTAGAAGGTCAGGTAACCCTCTGAAGGCTGTAAAAGTTCATTCACTTGGAATTTGCCTGGTTAGATTTTTTGAAAAAGCTTTAGTGGCTCCCTAAAATATTTATACTATAATCCTAACCTAGCATGATTTATTTAACAAATACCACTGCAAAATAAGAGTTACAAAGATGTATATGGATAGGATAACAACTCTGTAAAAAAAGAGCCCCAAATATCTAGAACTGTACAATTGAAAATTATCATGGAATCTGGTGTTAAGGTCTGTATTTTAATAGTAATTCACACTTTTCTTGTAAAAACTGTAAGACACACACTTATTTAAGACTTCCTAATGTTTTGCAATGGCAAGAATGAAATGAAAATTTAGGTAAATTTTTATAAAATGTTAAAAACAGAAAGAAATTTAATCCTCTATTCATTAAGGTGTTTTGCTGTGCTTTCTCTGTTAGAGTAAAAGCAAATTAAATGACCTTTCACTGCGAGAGAAACACAAAGAAGTTGTAATCTAAGTAGCAGAAGTCAGGATCAAACAAGGACGACTTTTTAACCAGATTGGCAATAATGGAAACAGGAGGTTTTAGCCAAGAACATGCAAAGTACAAAAACAGCTACAACTTCTACCTGTCACTCCTACTGAAACAGCTCAAACCTGACTCAGTGAGATGTAAGTAACTTAAGATCTAGTCTTTCATAGTGCATCTTAACAGTCTTCAACAGATTTAACCTAGACACCCTTGTTTCTTCTTTTCAGGTGCCTTTAAGTAGAAAAATGGATTTCAGCTCTGCCAGTTAAGATACAAGGACCCATACCTTTATTTATTTATCTTAAGTTTAATGAGAAAGAGCACAAGTTCAGAGATGATGTAGATGTCAAGATCTTGTGCATTGCCTATAAATCAGAAACTAGCAGAACAACTCTTTATTTTTTTTGGATTGTTTTCTTTTAATATTTTTCCATGCTGCAGATCTGCTTTACTATTTCATCTCAGACTGAGTTTATGTAGTGGAAGAAGCATTCAATATGTAAAATTCCTCTGGTTAAAGACAGTTTATCACAACAAAATAGCCTTCTTGGTATGTCCTCTTGCCTTTCATTTAAGGATGAGCTTTTGATGAAGCTGTATTAGTTGTTGCACATAATCAATTGTTTCTCATTTAGGAACGTATTTTTCATTAGACAGGAGGTGGAGGCCACACAAAAAAATATTGCTGATCAGATGAGTGAAGCATAAACCTACCTCATCACAAAGATAACATCTGAAAAGGCTTCAGGTTTATTTATGGCAAACAAAAATTATGACTAGGCTTCAAGAAATGACAAAGATAAGCAGACATAAAAGACATTTTTGTTCTAAGTGTAAACTATCATTAAATGTATTTAGATTTACACCCTATAATTATTATGATTGTAGCAATTAATCAATCAACTGATTAACATGTAGGGTCAGCAGGACACAGTGAACTTATCTTGAAACTTGAATTAATTAATTATTCCTTACTCTACATTATTATTTTCTACTTGTGTATTTTTTATCAAAGTGTTCCTATTGACAAAATACATATATAATTTTTAATATGACGTATCGAGTCAAGCCCAGTAAGTTACTGGCATACATTTACTAATTTGCCATCAGAATTTCAAATTAATTAAAAGATTTTTAAAGCATTGCCTAATTTTTAACTACTTGTTATATTCTAATTAGCCAGGTTCAATTAATTTGTTTTCAATGTAGCAACTTAAGAGCTCTCATCTCTTCAAGTGGAGTCAAATTCAACGGGTGCATATTGTTGTAATGATATAATTCTGCGTTCATTATACCACAAGCCAGCAAAGTCTTTTTGAGCAATGCATTTGTTTACTGTCTCTAGCAACATGAAGAATTTCCAGCTCCACGAGTAATCTTGCTGTCAGGAGGTCTTCCTAAAATTCAGTTATATTTTCATTTGCTTTATGCAGAAGTGTTACTTCCAATATACTCTTCATTGTGCTGAACATTTCCTCTGAGTCCTTGTAGTAGAATCTGGGCCACAGTGGAGTCACTAGCAACACTCTTGCTGGCTCCAGAGATGACACCGTTTTATCCTTCAGGTGTTAGTAGATCTTTGCCATTCTTCTGGCATCTTCAGACATAATTTAACCAAGCTTCTTTTCATCTCATCACATGCATCATGACTTCCAACATAATATTCAAGCTTTTTTATTTTTAGGCTTAGTATTAGGGATTTGGGTTTTGTGAGTAAACTGATCAGTTTCAGAATCTTTCTCACAGTAATCGGCTCCAGAATTGACCAGGATCCATCAGTCAAGGAGAGGTGAACACACAGTGTAAGATTTTACTGCCCTGGACACCCTAATTACACTATCATTTTTTCTGATTTCCTTCTGGGTATAAGTCTCATGTTTGTTTGGTATTCCTGGATCTTAAGAACTTGTGCTAGGGATTTTTTATTAATTTTTTCATTCTTCTGTCTTATGTTTTTTTATCTTTTTCTTTTATTCCATAGTTGGTAGTTTAAAGCAAGCCTAGTTACTCTGGTGGTGTTGAAAAAAGAAATACATGGTTTGTTAGGTAGCACCTCATTCAATGGTTTGTCCCAATTCATCCGGATGGTCTGCGGCTGTAAACCCATGTTTTGGTTCCATTTCCACCCATTGACCTGCTCTTTCCCTGTGCTTTGAGGAAGAAGAATAATCAATAGAATTTATATGCATCTACCTGTTCTCACACGGTGCCCTGAGGAAAGCGAAAGGTGAGCACTGTATACCTGGGGCCCTTTTAGCCACTCAAACTTCTCCCCATCACTGTGGGTACAAAAGCATATGGACCTACAGCCATTACTTTCATACATTTCTTAGATGACCTGACCTAAACCACCTTTTCCTGTTGCTTTTTCTTTTTTAGGGTCTGTCACTCACTGCTCCTATCCTGCCAGGGCCTTCCACCTCCTCTTCCTCCTACCATACCTCCCCTGCAAACACACACGATGCAGTTTTCTTCTCCATATGTGCTTCCCCCCCCTTCCTTTTTTTCTGTCTTTTACACCCTGCTGCAGGAAGGCCATGTCCTGATTCAGGCTGTTGGGCTCTACTATTATCTATATAATCAAAAATAAAAGAGATGCTAAAAATCCAGCTGCTGGTTCTTGTACCGAGCTCACAGAGAAGTTCATATCCCTGTCTCTGATTTGTTTTGGTTTGTTGTTTTATTTTAATTGCTAGTATGGGAGATAGCAGTAATAGTAGTAGGTTTGGGGGCCCTAAATAGAAAGGGTAGGAGAAGCAGTTATAGTCAAGCTTTTGCTTTGAAATGTAAACTTAACAAAGACTTCCCTGATGAAGTATACATATGGAACTGCAAAATGCCAGTTTTATCCATTTGTTTTTCTGACCATAACCACGTTTTCACACTGTCAGCATTTTCATTAGAAGCTCTTTTTGTCAGAGGTTTATAACGAGAATGTAAAGATTTGCTATGGGCTAAATATCAATCCAAGAGCAAATGTTTATACCAATTCTGAAAACAATCAGCTTGCCCATTTGTAGTTATGCATGTGTTCATCATCTGTTACTGCTTGTCCAATGCTCTGCAACTTCTGGAAGGAAAAAGAGACATCTGGAGTAAAAAAAAAAAAAAAAAAGCTACCCTGCAGATAGCATACTGTATGTTCTCCTGAGTTATTGAATAAGGTACTACATAAAGGCAGGCTTTTCAGCTGATATAAATATTTTTTTGCTTAAGCTTGTCAAATTTACTGTGGAGAACATTTTAATGTATGGTTTTGGCTGGTTTCCTTTTGTGCATTACTGACATGAAAGCTGTGCTAAAAATTCACTGAAAATTTTTCACCTGATGAACTGAGCCACTTTTATAATGCCAGGCACGATGACTTCTTTAAACTGTTTTAGCTTATCTTCTGGACCTGAGGGTTAACAGAGTTTTCCTGTCTGTCACTTCCACTGTGTATCAGTCATTTGATGTTCTGGGGATGAGTTAAATTTAAGGGATGATTTACAGTCCTTATTTTTCCCTGACTATGTTGATTTGAACAAAAAAGGGTGTAGATCCATATGTCATGTCCATTCTCAACAGCGTAGCGTGGGCATATACAGTGATGTAAAGATAAACTTAGATATGAAATAAACAGTTAGGACCAGCCTCGCAAAATTGGTGTGTCTGTAAGTCTTACCTGACCTCAGCATGCCTCAAGATAAAGTTTAACTGGAGAAAATTAAGAAATAGATAAAGATTAGACAAGTGCTGATCCTAAAGTTGCCTCAATTTTAACACAGAAAGCATTTGAGGCAGGCTAGTTGTAGAGCATATTAGAAGTTTTGTAATACTTAGTATTGACATATAATACTACGTATTATAAGTATTTACCTTGTAATAATATTAAAGTGATATTTATTCCTCAAGACTCTTTGCAGACGATGCACTAGTGCTGTGGTGAATGAGAGCTTTCCTTGCTGGAAAGCAACAGGTGACCTGAGGTGTTAGTGTTACCGTGTCCTGCAAGCAAAGGTCGTGGCCACCTAAGGCCAAGAGAGAGAGATGCTTACATCTCCAGCAGAATCTAGGAGAGCATTTTCTTTGTGATTCCTCCGCTGTTGGTGGCTCTGTGTGTATTTAGAGTTTTGGGTCTGTTCAGGCTGCTGTCTGCACCCATGCTGAAACTGTTAAATCTCTCTCAGTGCATTGCCAGAGTCTCTGAGCACCTCACTGAGGGTTGAAGGTTCCTTCATGAGTGCCAGGAACACAAAACTTAAGAGCTATAACACCCACCAAGTAGCAATTAGTGTAAAACCTGGGCTTCTTTCCTTTTTTAAAAAGCTTGGTCTATTAAACAACAACAGAAAATTATCCTTCAGAGGCTTTCCCCTACCCCCGGCACGCTCAAACAGAAAACCCCACCTGAAAGCCACGCTATAAGTGGACTTTCCCATGGCTGCTCATCAACTCCATTCCCCAGTCCTGCAGGATCCATGCTACCTCCCACTATCCCCGCTGCGTCGTGGCAGAGCCCAGCTGTGTGGGCAGCCCACGGCGCCTGTGTCCGCCAGCCCAGCTGGGGCTGCCGCACAGCTGCCAGAGCAGATGACACCTCCAAGTTTACCCAATAAACCTCAGGAAAGAAAATTTGTGGCCCTCATTAGAGTTTCTCGGCAGAGCACAGTAAAAACAGATAGAGTTGCCCCATCCTACATCCAGGTACATCTCTGACTGCAGCTCAGTGTCTCACATTCACTTCTGAACAAAGAGTTAAAGCAATTTTAATAATACCTATACACCAGCCTATAATGCCATTAGGGAATTTATTTTTCCCTTTGGCTAATAATTCATGAACAGTTATAACTCGTTGACAAATCATTGCGTAAACAATTAGAAGAATTTTTCAGGATGGCCATGAGCGCACATCTGGTATGAATGTTCTCAGAAATACTTCATGCTGGCATGCACTACCCTTTTGTCTTCTTTCTGAAGATTTTGGGTGAATAAAATGTTCACCTGAATATTTGTGAGCATGCAAGCATATTGGCAGATCTTCCTTGGGGGGAAAAAAAAAAAAAACAGAAAAAAGTAAAACAATCACAATATTCTTTCTGTTTTGGCTTTATTCACCCAGCTCTGCTTTCATCCAGGAAGCTTTAAGAGCCTAATTAATTATGAGTTAATTAACTAAGCTTTGCAAAGTCATTGCGAGATGGCTAGCATTAGTATAAATATTTCACAGTGAGTAAACTGAGGCACATAGATTAACTTGTGTAAATCAGGTACCAAAACAAGAAGTGACAGCAGCAGCCCTCTCATTTCCATTCCCCCACTCTATGCACGTTTGCTCTTTCCAAGCTTCACATCTACCTAGTAAGGGTTAAAACAAGATTTAAAATCCTATACGAAATATGTGTTGTGCATAAATCTGGGCCACAAAATTAATATACTTGTATACATTTTCCCCATCTGCTATATTGCTGACACATTCAGCTTGTGGCCCAGAACATTTTAGGGAAGAAAGGGCCATCTCTATGTTTAGTGCAATAGTTCAAGCGGAGTTATAGACTTACTGGTACACTCAGGCTCCTCCACTAAACATAGAAAGCAGTTTGGAGTACTTAAGAATATTTTTTTCAAATGCACCAAGCCATTGGATTTTGGTTGGGGAAGAAAAGTTTATATTTTGGTTGAGGTTTGTTTTTTAATATAGAAGGAATTAAATTTCTTATTTAGTGGAGAAATAAGTTTCCCTTTGTATGCTTTTATTCATGTCAGCTATTGTGACATATGTGTGTATGTATATACATGATATATAAATTTTCTACTGAATAAAAATAACAATACATTCAGATAAGGCTAAGGCCACCTCAAACCTCCAAACAGTATAGGAGTTATTTCAGGGACTATGACCTAGGAGAGGCAGCACTTTTCTGGTTTTTGTGACCACAGACTGCCTTATCCTAGCTGTGCACCTGTAATATATTTTCCTGCATCAGGAGGTAAAGGAGATATTCACTTGAAGACAACATGCCAGAGAAATCATGTAGGAATGCTTTGTCCAGAAGCTTAGAGGCTTTTCTGAGAGCTGTATAGCGTGTTAGGTGATTGTGTAGCCTGTCCGGTGTGAGGCTGCTGTGCTGCATTCCCCTGGTGCACCAGCCTGCCTCTTCTACAGATGCAATCAAAGTGTGTTTTCCAGGAGGTTGGTTACATATCCTTGGGAGGAATGCTGGCCTTTTTTATTCTTTAATTCAATCACCATATCAGATTTTTTTTTGTGATTGTTTTGCATTGTTTGGTCTTAGATTCCCAAAACACTGTGCAGTTTTTCATTTCCCAGAGTTCCTTTTTCCCAATTAAAAGGAAAAAAAAAGTGGTATATTTGCTTTTTTTTTTTTTTTTATGGCTTTTATTAACACTCCACTGGATGTTTGTGCCTATTTAGGCCTTGACTATTGTGACATGTCTATCTTGTATGCTTATAGACAAAAAACTGAGGTCTAGCTGAGCCATCTCCAAGTCATAACTTCAGAAGAATCAGTGTGGAAACTTTAAGTCACCAAAGGATTCCTCTATGCATGGGGATTCTCCTGTGGTTTTGAGGTATTTTCTTTCTTGGAGAGCCATGTAGTTTTGCTGTGACTTCTGGAAACAGCCAAAGGATCAGAAAATCTATGTACACGTCTTATTTCTTGATCAGTTTGTGCACAGTGAGCTACATACTTTGCTCCTTGTCATAAATAAGAGTGTATCTGCTTGCTTATGAACTGTTGTTCATTATTTACCACTCATACCTTTGTAAATAGATTTACAGTAATGGTGATGGATTTGTGATGGAAATAGCAGGGTTAGTTGTATCACACACAGAAATAACATGGCAGACTTACCTGACCAAATCCTTTCTTATTGCTTCTGATGATTGTGCAATAATTAGACATAGGGTACCATGTAGCAGTGTGGAGGAGGAAATGAGAACCTGAAGCAGAAAGAAATATTAGATACTGTTATGAATAACAATTTATCAATAGAAATACAGATAATATTTTGCGTTCAAGTGCTGTTGGGTTTAGAGTTCTGGAAGTGTAGGCAGAAGTAGTTTACAACAATCTCAAAGTTAGACAACACAAATCAACTTTCTTACCAGAATAGACATGCTTAGGTGCATAGGTAGTCTTATAATTTTTTTGCAACAGAATGATCCTTAACATGAGGCAAACAGAAACTGAAACACTTGAATAAAATGCCATGGATGTTGCATGTATAATTTTTTCTTTTTTTAACATGTAAAAGCCAATAACACCAGCAACAGAATAAGATCAGCAGTCAGGTTGGATTACGCTTCCTACTTTTAAACCGTCCATTTAGCTTTCAGGTTCAGTGTGTCAGAAAGTACCACAATCACCCTGTGAAGTGCACCAGGCAATAGCATGACTGGCTGAGCTCTTGCACTTCAATTCACCGTGGCCAGTTATTCAGTCGTCTCTGCTGATACAGCAATACTGTCCTTCACCAAACAGAGACCTCAGCATTTGTCTTCTCTACATATTAGGCCTCCCAACATGGAAGAAATGCATCATGTATTTATTTAGCTTCTTTGGGTTTTGCTGGTGACTGATGCTGACTGCATGATGGTATTTTTGTAGGCAGCAGGAAAATTCTTTTATTGCTTTGTGTCGTAACTCATACGTCCAGTAACATGCAAAAGGATAAGTTTCTTCACCGTACCTGTATGCCAGATAATATATTTATTGCTACTAGCAAAGTTTTCAACCTGTAATATTTAGTTAGCTAGTTGGAGCTTGAGAAATACTTGAGGAAAAGAGAAATATGAAAGCAAATATGAAAGCGAGTCAAGGTGGACTGATGCAATGGGAACTAGGAGGATTAAGGGGAAATTTGTTCAGAGACAACCAAGAAATTTGGATTCAAATAAGTGATTTGCCCACCTTTGCATTTTGAGATCTGCATGATGGTTGCATACGTTAATCCTAGGTATATTTTTGCAGGACTCTTTGCTAAGCAACACAGGCAGGTCTGAAAGAGTCTCTCTCACAAGGGACAGGTGCCCATCCCGTGAAATTCAGGAGGTGACTTATAACAAGTCATTACCAGGTCTTCATGATGAATGACAGTATCACACTGCATTTCCAGCAGATGCCATTCTGGACAGGAGTTAACTTACAAATATTTAGGGCAAAACCTCCCAGCCATGCTGTCAGGTTCTAGGGAGCTGGGAAAGTTCCACTGTTCACACTCATTGCTGCTCTTCTCATTGATGCTTATTAGTTCATTTCTTTCCACCTAAGTAGGAGATCTCCGAGCTGTCAGTCCCTTTCAGTGACAGGGAGCCCTTATAGGTGTACACAGGGTCCATCCTGCTCTTAAATCTCTTCTGCAGATGATCACAAGTTTGATACTGGTGTTTGTCATATTGCAGAAATAATATTTTTCTTTTTCTCCCTCTGCCATGCCTTAATCTACATATGGTAAAAAGCACTGAATTAAAATGGGAAAATCTAAATAAAGCTCAGTTGCTGCTATTCCACTTGTGTAGAAATCAATGGAGGATGTTGTTTTCTACCTTTCCGTACTTTTCCCACAGCCTATAGCAAGGACAGCTCGGCTTTCTTCCATGTTCTGTTCCTTTTGGTTCAGTCTCATTTCCAACTGACTAACCTATATCCCATTTAAAATGCAAAAGACAGGGAATCAATCACTGTTTTGAACAGCCTAAAGTTGCTTTTTCTTGCTTTAAAAGGAGAAGCATACAGAGCAGGCACTTTGTTAGCTCTATGTATGACTAGGTATACCTCCGTTATTATTTTACCACTTTTCACCTATTCACTGTGAAGATCAGGGAGGAAACAGGCATTTATGTACTCATTTCATCCCTCCTTGTGTTCCTTTTGCTTGTCTTTTCCTCATACACTGCTTACAGAAACGATGCCACAGGAACAGAAGAACACCCCAAGTGGGTTTGCACTTTATGCATCGTTCCAAGAAGAACAGGACAAGCATTTCCAATGAGGACACAATACCTCTTTTGCTGTGCTTTATTTATAGAATGCACAGTGTAAAAGCAGGTTAGATAAGCATCCAGTGATGTGACTTTATTCTTTTTCTGTTTGTCCTTTACACTTGAAGTTTGTAACTGGAAAAGGGTGAAGATGATACACCAAAAATAGGGGGAGAAAGCCAGGTGCACAACTTCATGTGCCCTCTCAAAGGGGGAGGGAGTTTAAATTGCAGCCACCTGGGAAATTTAGGTGCACAAACTTAAAACTAATAGTAAACTATCCACATACAATTTTTTTTGGCAAAGCCAAGACCCCCTCCATTTGTCCAGAGTCGTATAGTGTGTGAATGGCTTTGCACGGGAAATGATTCTGAACTTTGCAAATAGCTTTTATTATAGCTCCTCTGTGACACTGCTAGAAAACAGATTAGATCATAGCTCATTTCTCTTTTATTATTCTGACAGTGATTTCATTTGTTCAGAACTTCCATTTTGCCTTTAATATCTCATATGCGGTCACATTTTGTAAGCTTTAGGATGTGTTGGTTCTGCATTCAGTGCTACGTCTCTCACCTTAGCCAAGTCATTACAGAGAAGCATCCTCCCTAAATAACAAATATTAACAAACATGCATGAACTTCAGATGATACAATTCCCAGTTCATTTCCTGGGCTATATCACTGCCAAAGAAGGATAAAATAAGGAGCCTGCCTTATTCCTAAAACAAGGCGTACTAGTGTGGGAAAAGTCCTTTGTTTTATACCTATAAGGGAGCAAATATATTAAACCCTGACCACGCGAAGAACAGAGATGAGTCCTCAGCTAGAACTGCAAAAATAAGAACATTTGATAGCCCAAACCAATCATTTCAGCCAACAACTCCCTCCTGCAACACATTACACATCTGCCCTTTAAAGTCAACTGCATCAGAGCATTCGAACCACACTGTTAATGCTCTCTCAAAATGAACACGGCTGGCCCCAGTTTGAGTCCATTTTGAGACTTGTTTGGGTTTTTATCAGCAGAGTAAGGTCATTGTCCCATGGTTCTTTTCCTCCCACATCTATGATGCTGCCAGGGTGGCCTGACCTGGGATTAGGTCCTTCCCACCGGTCTCCAAACATTACAGCAACCCTTTTGCACCATCGGTCATTGGGATTGCCTGAAACAGACTTCAGCCTGCTTTAAAGTTATGTTGGGCAACCATCCAGCAGAAAGCTGTTCATTAGAAAACCCTAAAGGTCATTTTTGCACATATAATATCTTTCTAACCTAATATATGGACAGTAATTAATGATTTAAGCCAAAAAAACCCAGCTAAAACTGAACACAGTATAAATAAATACTAATAGCCTGCAACAACAACTCCAAAATAAAAATTGTTCAGGCAGGTCTAGCTAGGATCATTACTGTCGGCGAAGGGAGAATGCAGACACCAGGTGGTCATCAGCAAGTCTCAATTTTATTAGAGATCACAGCTAGTTAAATACAGTTGTTAATTAGCCTCTTACATATTGCAAAACCTGAGCTCACTATATGTTACAGATTACAAGTCAGCTCCTGGGTACGCCTTGTTCCTCTCTTCTATCTCCAACTTTCCCACAGTTGTTTATCTAACTGTCCAAGGTTAGTATGCCCCTGTGCTTCTCCCTTTATCAGCATGATTTATAGTTTATGCTACGGCACAGCTCTTGCACAGAGCCATGCCCCTGCTCTGCAAGCCATTCTCCAACACATTACAGTTAACTAATTTTTGGAAGCAGAATCAAAGCAAAAAAAAGCTCTATAATTTTATTTTTTACATGATCAACTGTGACATTATAACACTTTTTTTTTCATCTTATGTCTGAATCCTTTACCTACAAAATCCAGATGAGGGTTTGGAGGTTTTTTTTTATTATTATTTTGGATGACAGAAAGACTTATTTCTGTGCCTGCAGATATTTTAAAATATATTTAAAATGTTTTCTATTATTCTCTCCTTCTGCTCTCCACACATTTTAAAATCCGTTCATAGCAAGGGTCTGCTAAAGGAGCTGGAAACAGCTATGTCCTTTTTATGAGGCTTGTTTTCTTTGTGAGCCTGCAAATACATTGCATTTGTGTGTGTGTGTGTGTATGTGTTTGTATGTGCGCATATGAGCACAGGCTTAGTCCTCAGGTGGAACTGTGGTTCCTGTGCTTTCGTTCTCAAAGCTGTTATTCTGGAAGGGAATGGAGGCAGCTGTGTTTACAGCTCAAGTCTTGGCATACATTTACCGGAATCTATTCTTCATATCGTTCAGTATCAGGGAGAGATCTCAGGCCACCTGTCTATCTGACAAATTCACCCTTTTGTGAGATTTCTATTCATAGCAAATTATGTTCACATTGATGAATTGAGTTTTTATGAGCATTGCTAACTAATATTCTCACAGAAGGCCAGGGGCAATAGACTGCAAGTGTTTCTGGTCCACAAGTAAATGTTAAAAAGAAAAAACTGTCAGTATTTAAAGACAATTTGCCATAGAGGGATAGTTAAAATATTTGGCAAAGCCTTGATTTTTGTAAATTCAAAATAAAGACTTGCATCCAGTAGGAATTGATAAGCATCTGTCTCCTGCACGATTTGACCCACAGTTTAGCCTGGAGTTTTAATAAACATCCGAGTTCATCTAGCAGAAGGGTCTACTGCTGGTCCCTGTGTAATAAGGTGGGTCATCTCATCTTATCAGAGACAGAAATCCTGACAGCTGCCACTATTTCTTGATCCTGGTGGTCTCAGGGGACAACAGCAGTACGGTGTTACAGAAAAGGCAAACTTTTGCTGAACTTACTGCTCCAGGACTCTCAGTTAATCTTTTCGGCAGAGTCAAACATCAAAAAAAAAAATAAAAGGGGGAAAAAAAACCAACAGAAAAAAAAAAAAGCAGAAACAATTCAAAATATGCAACCAATATCATGTAGTTAAACTGATGTAGCATGCATGTTGTTTTGCAAGCTAACAGGTTAAATATGGCTTTGCTTTAAGATTCCCATCAAATTTCGTTTTTATAGAGAAATCTCTGAAAGCGGAAGGGGGTTGAGGGAGGGTGAGGTAAAAAGAAATAAATCATTGTAGTCTCAGGAACAGTAATCCTTGTTGAGGATTTTGGCTGATTGATATAAATAACATCGTCCTCGCCATCTGTCCGAAGAGGGACTTTTCCAGTTAGTGTTAAGCTGCAACGGCAGAATAATTAATTAATGGTGTCCTTTGTGCAGGTAATAAAGACAAGACAAATTATGTTATAATCCAACTGCTGCTCATTTGTCACAGCCAAATAAAATGTCAAATAAAAGTGAGGGGGGCACTGTGTTTGTTTAATGGACTGCAAGCTACCTGTTCGTATTGTTGACAGACAACTATCGTGTAAGTTCTGAATGTGGAAGACAGTGTAACGCCGTGTATCGAATTCAGCATTTCTTTTTTTGCTGGGGAGTGGGGGGGGAAGAAGGAGGAGGGGGGAGAATGGTTCACCGGCTAGCATTAATGCAAGTTTTAATTATATAGCTATAATACCACTTTCCCCTCTGAGAAATGTTGGTTTAGATTACATGGTGCAAAAGGAAATTGCAGAAAATAATAACTTCAAACCAGCCTCGGTAGTGCAAATTTGTAAGAATTTGGTAGTGTTCTCATCTCTCGCATTTTCAAGACAGACGCATTCATCCAGTTGCTAGGAAAACCAAATAATGAAAACATAGCTGGGATTTAGCAAGTTCCACTGGGAATTACCTATGATAGAGGGCAGGGCTGCACTTCCTCAGAACATGCTCCTGCTGTAAAAATTCACAAACCTGGCATTCATACAGGCATCTGTCGCTTGCTCTAATGCCAGTTCATAGTATACATACAAACATCTGCTTCCATGCACAAAGGGATACAGAACGCTTGCCGGGTCTGTGTTAGCAGAGTGCGCAATGCCAGTTCTTTATGCAAAAACCCTAATGCTTCCCGTCAAGCCATTAGAAGTGATACAATCAGCCCAGGCCCCATTAAGCCATCAGTGTCCACCTGTGATAAAGATGGCCATTTGTTTTCTTAAAGCCCACTTAATGTCTGCTTAACTCAATTTGTCAGGAAATGTAGAACAATTTCCTCACAGCCTGAAATTTGGTAGTGGTTCAAAGTCAGAAGGCCAGGTCTAGTCTTATTCAAATGATATAATGAACAGTCCTCAAATCCAAATCTCCCTTGGGGAGATGCTGTTTACTTTTTTTTTGTTTTTTATAATGTTAGAAGGGGAAAAAAAAAGGAAAGAATAAAATGTATGCTTTTCTTTGATTACTAAAAATATTGAATCCTTTTAACCCCTTCATATGGGTCAGCTGAAAAATGAACTTCCATGCTTCCTTCTTTTGCTGGAGGTTAATATATTAAAGGTTAGACAAAGCAGAGCAAAAATACCAGAATGAATATTCACAAAGTTATTTCCAGCATATTTTAAAAGTCTCTTTTTAAGCATAAAAATTTACAGCTTAACCACCTAAAACATCCCCCCATTTTTCACTCTTTCTGGAATCTCTCCTGGGGTACCAATAAGGGGCTGATCCCAACTCTGGACTCAATGCCAAGGGTGCCATGCACAGTGAGCAAAGCCAGAGTGCATTTGAGACCTCTAGTGGGAATTATCCCAGGGAAATTAGACAACAGCTAAATATATGTGACAGGATGCAGCCCCAAATTTACAGTTGTTCTGGAACAGTTCCTATTCAGCATTCTAATTTTCACGTAGGGTGATATCTGAGAAATGCTTTGCCACCTCAGCCCTGTGCATCCTTCTGCCCCACCACATTTTTTTCTCTGCCCCAAATAACTATCCATCCTCAGGTCCTCAACCAATATGTCAATTTGAACAACATGGGTGAGGACCAGAGGGATGCCAACCAAAGCCACCCTTGGCAAGGGCAGTGGGGGCAAGAGGAGGCTGTGAAAGACAGAAGTGTGGGCATTTCTGGAGCTGGCATGGATGTCTTGTCATGATTCCATCATTTTGAACAACAAAATTAAGTAGTGATGGGTCATCACTGTGGTAGGGCAGAACACTACTGCTATATCACCTCTTTAGCCAAAAAAAACCCAGTGGGGAAAAATCCTATATGTAGAATACACAGAATTCTTGATATCGAAAACATACATAATCACTCACTGATAGGTTCAAGAAATTAAATTAAATTAGAAATCGTGACCTCATGGATTCAGTTTCTGCATCTGAAGGCAATTTTTGAAAGTGAGAGCAACTATTTATGTTTCTCTGGAAAGGAGTGCAGGTCAAGCATCGTAGCACAGTCTCTCTGCTGGCTTTAACTGCTGTTGGGGGGGTGCGTTATGGCCTCGAGTTGTGCATTTGCAGAGAAAATATCACACCATCCAGATGCTCAAGTCTGCTCTTTCTGTGCAGAAAACTCCACGCAAGGCTGTGACAGTGTATGAAATACAAGGAAAGAGCTCAGCATATTTTTCTGAGGCTTGGTAGAAGTTAACCATGGAGCACAGTCATTTCAGTTGGGATCAGACTATCCATTAGTGATCAAAGTCCTAAGTCTAATTAACTCCCAAAACTGACAAAGATCATTTCTCTTTTACGCTGCCTAACTGGTTGTATGTACGCTGGGCATGCGGTACCTAAGTCAGATGCTGCTTTGTTATAATTAGGGCAGCAAATTTTGTTTTCTTTTTGGTACTTGCTGTTACATATTGCATGTAATGTATGGCACTGTTAAGGGAAAAAAATTGGAGTCAAAGTGCCTGGAAAGTTAGGTCTGCTCTGTAGCACTGTGAGATTGTTGACATCTGCCGAGGTTGGAGAGCTCAGTAAGCAGGAAATGGGGTGTCACTCTGAGTGGTAGTTTACCATTATCCTGGCATCCTAATGAAGTGTCTGCAGTGCACAGAGCTTCTGGATGGCATCTTAACGCACGGCTAAGCAAAAGCACTTCTCTCCTTGTCACAGTCATCCATCTGCCTGCACCCTACTGTAGCCAATGGGATGGAACCATGCTACAATGTGCTATAAGCCATTTAGAGTTGCACATTGCATAATCAGTCCCATGAAATATGTAAAAAATGACTATTATTGGTTATTTCCCTCAAACTCTGGCACCTGGAGTTTGATACATTAAAGTTTAACTTTTCTAAGTGCTGTTTTTTTCCCATTAATTCCACATATATTTTTGTTAAATGGGACTGAGTTGCAAACTCATTGTCTTGGGTCTTGCTAATGGTTTGCAAAAGTTGTATGAATATTCATTGCAAACTCTACTTTATATCACATATGATGAATTTATTAATTGCCCATAAAGAAAGGTTTCGTGCAAATCTCATTTTCTTTTGCAACATTTATTTCTGAGGCATGAATGAAAAGTGAAATCAATTCATATCACAAATTGGTTATTTTCCTTATAGCAAACATTACTTAGTTTGAATGCTTCTTATAGATTTTTTTTAAAAACAAGAAAATATTTTACCATGTATCTCCATGAGATGATAACTCTAATGTACTGCAAGTGATTAAAATTGGTACTCTCATGTTGCATATGGCAACATTAAAATAACCTGACATTAAAAGTGATAAGAATGATTTATCCATATATTTACTGATAAAAATATGTGTATACTAGCCAGCATGACTTCCAGAATATGAAGATTTACCAAATGAAAAGCAGAGTTTTGAGCAGTTGGCGTCTCTGGAAAAAAAAAAAAAAAAATCAAGCTAACAGAGCACTCTTTTAAACAAGTTTCCATTCTCTGATAACACCAATGCTATAGAGGACTGGGGTTAAGCATTGTGTGACAGGGCAAGCTTCTAAAATGGGCAAAAGCAAGATGAATTGGCTAAGTCGGGTGTTTATTTATACAAACAAGAGGGCAGAACATAATTTAGTTGCATCAGTAATTTTTCACAGACATTAAAACTACAGCAAACATAGCAGTGGGGATGCTTGCACAGCATCACAGTGGGGAAGCTCACAGAGCATCTGCCCACACTACGACTGGCTGTAGCCAGCGCCATAAGTCTCACAATTTCATTAGCACTCAAAAATCCACCTAAAACACTCAGCTCCAATTAAAAAAAAATAATAATAAATGAAATAAACAAACCAAAAAAAAGCCCCAGACAAGACCCATCTTTCTCTCGGCAGCTGAATCAGCCGCGAATTGTTGGAAAAACTCTTGGCAGACAGATTTTGCTGTAGCAACAGTGTGTGACGTTTTAACCACAGCAGAAATCATATCCAAAAAAACAAAACAAGGTGAGAAGAGCCATGTGAGAAAATCGGGGAAAACCAGGCTCAAAAATACAACAACAAGACATAGATTAGGTGGCAGATCGATAGTTTGATATTTTATGCAGCATCATAAATCACTGTTTTTTTCAGCAGTGAGGCCGTGAGGTTCGAAAGCATAAAAACCCCCCATGGTTTGTGATAAAATTAGGCATTAATGTGAGCCATGAATGCCATTTAACATTAAACATGCACAAGGCACTGAAATGCCTGGTAAAGGGAAACGGGCGCTATAGTAAAACTATACAAGGTCAGTCAGACATGAATAATGCTGCAGGTCTGAGGAGGGTCATGGGTCAGTCTCCAGTCTCCAGTACCTTACAAAATAATGAATGCATGTCAGGTTAGAGACATACATCTCTTCCTAGCAAACGTGAGTTATTGGAGATAAACCCTAGACTTCCTCTTCTGAAACAAAGTGGTTTGTTGTAAACATCTACATCTGTTTAAAATTAATGATTAAAAGAAAGATTCGGTGGGATTTGCTTAAGTATTCTTTATGGACAGGAGTGTTAAAGATTACTTTCTTCATTCATTTTTACCCAGCCACTATTAATGTTACAGACACATCATGTTTTCTTCTGTGCTCAAATGTTTATTCAAAGCTCATTTACAAAAGAGCTTATATAATATTAAGTGGTCTTTTTGTCAATGCATTCTTCATTTAAATATTAACAAGAGTACATCTCCTCAGTTTTGCTCTGTTAAAGGGAGTCAGTAGTATTTTTAAAGACTCTAACCCAAATTATAAATACTACATGGAAAATGATCTGTGATTCACTTTGGAGCACCTTGATCTGCTGCAATTACCACCTAGATCTTCTATATTTTGCCCCAAAAATGCAGAAATAATTAATCATCCTCTCATATGTGATTATGATAATTCTTCCTTCAGAAATCTTCACAGAGAAAAAAAGAGACCAGCTTTCCAAAATAGGAACCTTTTCGCCAGATTTCCACCAATGTTTACAATACAAAGAAAAATAGTATTATTTCTTTTTATCAGAACTGCTCTGCTTCATTTTCTAGACTCAACTGGAGAATTTAACAGCTCTTCAGAGTGTTTTCCTGCCTTTGTATGCTGTACTGCTAGACTTCATAATACGGCATGAAGAGAGGTGTACCTTCCTTGCAACAATTTATACAAACCCTCATTTAAGGATTTCCTCCCTTTACTTGAAGATAGTGAAGAGAAAAACCTCAAAAAAAATCTAAGTTAAAAAATCTTCCTACTTCTGATTCTGAAAGGGGAAAATTTCTAGGAAAGTGGAACTCAAGACTTTACAGAAAGAAAGCAAAAGCATAGGTATTGGAAGTGAAGCATAAGATCTTGCATCTGATCTGTTAAATATTCCATCAACAAGGTCAAGAGTAAAGACAAGCCCAGCCACAAAAAAATGAAGTGAGGGTAAGCTCTAATAAAAAAAATGAACATTTTATCCTCTTCAGCCTCTCAAGTGGAAAAATAAATTCTTTTATGCTAGAGAAAAATCAAGCGTATATATAGCATTAAAAAAAACCCACCAATATCAACTATTTTAATGAAAGAGTATCCAATATTTTCATGGAGCTATAAGAGGGAGCTAGACTAAGTGTTAGGGCAAAAAGATTGGGCTCAACATCTTTGTGTGGGAAATGGTGAAATGTGACTGTGATTTATAATGAGAAAAGGTATCTACAACATACAATTTTCTACCTAGCTGCAAATAATAATTCATAGTGATGTCCCTTCCAGATAAAATACCTTTGCAATGTAGGACTCATGTGGTAAAATGATCATGATAAATGTCAGACCAGTGCAGGTAATGGCTTTACAAACCATTAAAATTAGCTGGCTCTTTTTTTTTGATAACAGTAACCATGCTGTGACTCTATGTGGTAATAATATCTCAGTACTGATAAATGCCAGAGCCAGGCAGAGGTGTTTATCATTTCCATTTCAGAAATGCTGACTAAAGTTACCACATGTTGCCTGTTTTTTCTTCTTTTACAATAGACTAGCAATTAACAAATAGGCCAATTCACAAAACAATTTTATGCAAAATTTCTACTGGTTTTGTGCTTTAGTGCCTACTTAAAGAACTCTTCTCCTTGTGTTTCAGTACTGATGACTTTGGTAGAGTAAGTACTAAAACAAAGCTTTCTACCCTTGCCATTCTCTCAATAAATAATTTCTTTGTAAATAAATACTGGCCTTTTAGTTTATTTCTTTTGCAGATATACCTTATGAGGAAGCACAGCCTTTGTAAGGCAGGGTTTGGGTTTTTTTTGTAGAGAAGGGTATTACCAAGCTGGTATCTGTGTTAATCAACGCAGAGAAGAAATATTTCCTTCAAGATAGCACAATAAAGTTTTACTGTGTGATATTTCCTTGCAAATATCATGCAAGGGACAAACAGAGAGCCTTTCCTTCCATTGAATCTTTCCCTAACTCAGTGTTTCAGTTCCACTCAAGTCCACTGAATTCTTAGGAGAAAACAGGCTTACAAAATGTGCTAGTTGAGAAACTTTGTTTGAGAAGTTGCAGTACAGCCAGGGCAGCCCCAATCTGGATATAACTTACCTAGTAAGATGATAGGATGTGTGCGCGCTAAGCAGCACAAATCAAAAGCCCAGAGGATTTGTGCCCCTCTTCCTACAATAAATTTACTTCTGCAAATTTCACATTGTGTTCATTTGTAGCTTCAATCGTATTTCTACAGGACAGATCATCCATAGGACAAAAATAAACAGTGCTAATGGCTTGTGGCAGAAAACATCAAGGGATGACTGGTTTGCAAGACTGGGAGAGTTGATGCTGTTCAGAAGTTAAGGCTCTGTATAGGTCAAACCAGAACAAGAGTAAAATACACAGACAGTATATTCTTTCTTTGTGAGTAACTTCATTGTCGCTGTTGTCAATTGTGTGGGTTCCTACAGAATAAATCCATATGAAAATCTGAGGATTTTTTTTCTGGAAAATAATGCCGATGCATTGACTACTTTGAGATCTTGTTTTTCATAGCTATATGAATATTCAAACTATAAATCATAGAGATACACACATCTACATCTGTGTGCATGAAGTGTTAATTTCAACAGGAATTAGGAATATATCCTGAGAAGTTTTAATTTTCAACTTCAGTCCAATTGCAGAAAATTTTTGTATGAAACATTTTTCTGGTGAAATCTTTGAATCAAAGCACTAATCACAATATTTGCTTATGCAGCACCTACTGCAACTGGGATTCATTCCCGATTGAGATCTCTGGGTTCTAGGGTAATATGAATATTAAAAAGGAACATATACGAAGAATGATAGGTGATAATTAAATCATAGATCATAAGATCAGAAAAGTATTCTCAGGTTATCTAGGGCATGTAACATGCAAGATGTTTTCCCTATGTCAGACCTACTGGCACCTTATCTAATCTGCTCCTAAATGAAAGCACAGTTGTACATGACTTTGCTCTAGTTGCAACATCTTATACAAATTGATGAATATATCAGTCAAAGCTTTCCCATGAAACTATGAAACGTGCATCTTCAACATGAAGGCGTATCTTAACAAACGGAGAACAATGTTTTTATCACCTCAGAAGAGATTAAATCTTAGTACTGTGTTCTTTATTACTAATTGTGAGTTTGAAATACAGGGTTTTTTTTACTACAGAAATTACAGTTGTGAGATTAAACTGGTATTAGAAAATAGCTACACTAGAACAGTTTCTCAAAATAATTGATCATCAAAAAGCATGACTAAAAAGTATAGCAAATTATTTCATCTTTTCAGACATGGTGGGGTATAACATTAAGGATAGAGATTCATAAATATAACTGATTAAATTATGATGAGAAAAAAAGGATGACAAGGACTACCTGGGAACTACATTCATCACAGAACCTGCATTATTGGACAAACGTAATTCCAAAGTGGAATTTTGCTCTTAAAATACATGTCCTTTACCACTTGGAAGTATTTTTGCTCAGGTTGACAGTCTAACAGTCCAATAAAATAAATTTAAAGCGTAAGAATATAAATCCGTGAATCAGAATATTCTTCCTCAAGATTAAGAAGAATTTTGAATACTTGTACGCTACTTTTGCTCTCTGTTAAGGGGGCAGAAGACATTGTATCATGTTTTTAACCACCTGTTAATGATAATTTTCTTGTTAATGTATCAGATACAGTACTGGGCAAAGCAGTGTCATAACATGGCATTTAAGTGGCTATTTTCTCTTATTTCACACACTTTAGAAATCCAAGACAACATCACTCGCATCAAATCCATAAGGAACCTGGTGAAAAAGCTTCCCAGACCGAACTATGACACAATGAAAATCCTCTTTGAACATCTAAAGAAGTAAGTAGAACTGTGGTACTAACAGATCAATAATTTTTAAAGGAATCGGTGTGTGGTGTCCAAATCCTATTGGAAACATCATCCAAAATACCAAAAATAATTACATTCTTTGGCAAAACTAGGCACGATTAATGACTGATTGCTCTCTATAACTACCTGAAAGGAGGTTGTAGAGAGGAGGGTAATGGCCTCTTCTCCCAAGTGACGGGGGACAGGACAAGAGGGAATGGCCTCAAGCTCCACCAGAGCAGATTTAGGCTGGACATTAGAAAAAAATTTTTCACGGAAAGGGTCATTGGGCACTGGAACAGGCTGCCCAGGGAGGTGGTTGATTCACCTTCCCTGGAGGTGTTTAAGAGATGGGTGGACATGGTGCTAAGGGACATGGTTTAGTGTTTGATAGGAATGGTTGGACTCAATGGTCCGGTGGGTCTCTTCCAACCTGGTTATTCTGTGATTCTATGTCTACGTATATTTTATTCCTGCTCAAGAGATCAGTATGTCTAAGCAAAAAAACAAATTATCCTAGAATCCTAGAATCACCAGGTTGGAAAAGACCCATTGGACCATCGAGTCCAACCATTCCTATCAATCACTAAACCATGTCCCTCAGCACCTTGTCCACCCATCCCTTAAACGCCTCCAGGTAAGGTGACTCAACCACCTCCCTGGATAACCTGTTCCAGTGCCCAATGACCCTTTCCATGAAAGGGAACATCCATGAGTTAAAAATTTGTATTTTTTTTTTTTATCCCATTGGAACTCTGTGTAACGTCAGTTATCACTGTTGGTAAGAGTCCTTTAGTGTCCTAAAGTTGTACTATAACCTGAACATCATACATACATTATGTGACTATTAAATGGAAGACAGCCTTGCATGATAGGACTCAGATGAATGTTGCTGAACAGGTGGAAGGTCAGGAATGTCTTGCTGAGTTCTTCTGCTAAGTCTGTAGTTGTTTGATCTACTGCTATAAATATAGTTTAGATTATTAGGATTGCTATTGCCTGCAACAGTTTGCCCGTTTTCTCTTCTTCCGAAATGGAGGCTTATTGTCTCCAGCCAAATCTGGTTTTATCCCCTAGAAACTGATCTGTCTTTTGAGGTGGTGTTTGTTGTTTACCTTAATTCTAGTACAGAATTAAGACAAATTATATATTATATATGCTTAATCTAGTATAGAGGAGGAATTGAGTGTTTTACCGTGCCCCCAGTTCTGCCAGGTCTTGTGGAGTCAAGTGGCTAAGTGGTAATGTGCTATTAACAGGAATAATGAATCACAGAATCACAGAATAAACAGGTTGGAAGAGACCCACTGGATCATCGAGTCCAACCATTCCCACCAATCCCTAAATCATGCTCCTAAGCACCTCATCTACCCTAACCTTAAACACCTCCAGGGACGGTGACTCAACCACCTCCCTTGGCAGACCGTTCCAATGCCTAACCACCCTCTCCGTGAAGAACTTTTTCCTAATCTCAAGTCTAAATCTCCCCTGGCGGAGCTTGAGGCCATTCCCTCTTGTCCTGTCCCCTGTCACTTGGGAGAAGAGGCCAGCTCCCTCCTCTCCACAACCTCCCTTCAGGTAGTTGTAGAGAGTAATAAGGTCTCCCCTCAGCCTCCTCTTCTCCAGGCTGAACAACCCCAGCTCTCTCAGCCGCTCCTCATAAGATTTGTTCTCCAGCCCCTTCACCAGCTTTGTTGCTCTTCTCTGGACTCGCTCCAGAGCCACAACATCCTTCTTGTGGTGAGGGGCCCAGAACTGAACACAGCACTCGAGGTGCAGTCTCACCAGTGCCGAGTACAGGGGGAGAATAACCTCCCTGGACCTGCTGGTCACGCCGTTCCTGATACCAGCCAGGATGCCATTGGCCTTCTTGGCCACCTGGGCCACTGCTGGCTCATGTTCAGTCGGTTGTCAACCAGCACCCCCAGGTCCTTCTACTGGAAAACAAAAGAAACCCATTTCTTTCAATGCAGTCAGACACTTCAGTAGACTACTATGCCACAGGGGTATTGAATTGAGCAAATGCACAAATATCTCCAGTTTGGTTTGACTTTCTCTAACAACAGATCTTTTGATCACCATATTTTCATTATCAAGATCTTTGTCATTCAAACTCCTTTATTGAGGCATATAGTGATAGAAATAACCTCACCCAAGAAATTACATTACAAGCTCTTGTGCCTCATGGGGAAGATTATGATCTCACAGAACATCTAAGAGATGCTGAGGAAAGATTTGGAAGGGCACTTTCGCTCTCCTAATGTTTCTGAGATACCACAGAGGCAGAAAAATGGCACTGTGAGAGTCCATCTTATTCTTCTGTGGTTTCCACACTCATTGAACTCCATTTACAAGAGATGTCAGCCCACAAAGTCAATCCAGATTCTCGTGTTCATTTTTGGTTTTCTTCTTGTGTTTCATGGCATTGATAGTAAAACCATACATAGATCATGTGCTGACTTGGAAACCAACCTGCAGCTGTTAGACTTGCAGAATGACTGGGAAAAAGTTGCAGAATTGAAGATGGGAGCATATAAAGTGCAGGGTCCTGTTCCTTCCTTCATGGTTGTCCTGCTGGTGCAACTAACCAGAGCCATTTTGAGCAATCACTTTTTAGTGAAACTACTCTTAAAATTGAAGGGACTAAGCAGAAATCTAGGGCTGCATGGAAACCCTGTGCACAGAGGAGTAGTTCTTCTCAGGAATGATATAATGACTCCACTGAGTGAGTAACAAAGGCTCCAGATAAAAGACAACTTTGAGCTTATAATGAATGATGCCTTTATACTGATCATTTCTGCTGTATCCTCCTGGCATGTACATATAAGAGATGTAGATTCCTTATCTTGTTTTGCAGCTTCCAGTTGAAACTGCAAAATTAAGTCCATGCAGCTGTGGGAACATCCCCATTTCATTAAGCTTGGAAGGATTTTAACAGTCCATAAAATTACTAAGTTCAGCCTTGCAGAATACCGGTTTTCTATGTTTTCATCTGATGCACCGTGTGTGGACATTCTCTCTTTCAGTGGTTTATCCAGAGAAGGATGATAAATTCTTACTGTCAATGGAAGAATAATAAGGGAAATTATTTCCTACGAAGAACCTGAGTGCAAGAAGTGGGTACACACTCTCAGCACAGATATGCCATATATAAAACTCATTGCACCATATAGGGCATTAATCCCAACTTGAAGAAAGTTTTGTTACCACATCTTAGGGGAGAGCTATCAGGTATACACAATAAGTCTTTGATCTCATAGTTAAATCACTTGATTGAGACTCAGGAGACGTGGGTTCATTTCTTGGCTTTGACAGGATGTTCTGAGTGACCTTGGGTAAATCACTTAATCTCTCTGTGCCTTGGTTCCTTGTTTACAAAATGATGATAATGCTTCCTTTGTCTGCCTTGGCTTTTTAGAGCATAATCTGTTTGGGACAGCAATTGTTTCCTGCTGTGTATGTGCAGAATAACTGGCAAAACTGGCCCAAGCCTGGTAGGTTTTTTTTGAAAAACATAAAAGAAAATTAAAAGACCCACTAAAATACAGATAAGAAATTACCAATACTTTGTAATGCATATATACACAATATTAGGATTGATTACAACTCTGTGAATGTGGTGGGAAGGTGGCATCCAGATAAGGACATGCTTTTATCCAAGTGTCACTGCAGAAGGCATAGTGAAGCTAGAAGTATATTGCCACTGAACTGTGGTACCATGATGGAAGGCAGGAAAATGGAATATTTGGGCCAGCTTGAGGTCTGTGCATTATAGGAGCAATTGTCTGAGTCTCTCTGGAGAAGGTCAGCCCTCTCTACTACAGACCCTTGAGGAAGGACAGAACTATTCCATAGGGTTTGCTCTCTTGATATGGAAGCAGCAGAACAGATACTGAAAACATCAAAACCAGATAAAAATTGGTTTATTCTCTTGAACTTGTGAATGTGAAAGACAGAAGCCAGTTAAAATAGTCTCATGGCTCCATACATGAGAATAAAGAAGCACACAAGAAAGACTGGAAATGCTCCAGCAAGTCACTGAGAAGGGAAAAGAAGCTGCAGGGTCTAGAGCACAAGTATTATGAGGAGTGGTTGAAGGAACAGGGCCTGTATAGTCTGGAGAAAAGGAGGCTGAGGGGAGACTTCATCCCTGTCTACAGCTCCCTGAAAGGAGGTTCTAGTGAGGCAGGTGTTGTCCCGTCCTTGCAGGTAACAAGCGGTAAGTCCAGAGTAATGGTCTCAGTTTGTTACTTGGGAGGTTTAGATTGGATAATATGAAAAATTTCTTCACCAACTGTGTTGTCAAGCATTGGAACAGTCTGCCCAGGGAAGTGGTGGAAGTGGCTATTCCATACATTTCTGAAAACGACACTGTTGCTCCTCAGGACTCCACTCTTTCTTGTTGCATACTTTCCAGTTAATTTTACTCTCAAACATAGTAAGCTGATAGCAACTACCAGGGATACACCGGACATCAAATGATGCAGAAGACATGCACTAGCTTTCTGCACAAACAAAACTGAGCAACCAATTCCTATTCAATACATCATTATTTGTACCTAATAATTTACTATACAAATATAGTTCAAATGAAGCAGAAGGAGCATTTTCCTCCTTAAGGGCCTCACAGTGTTTTATGATTGGGACTTAATCTTCTTTTATGGCAGCACATTTGAGGTAGCTATTATACACCCTTTGGAAACAGAGGCACGTGATGTTCCAATGGTTTAACGACTCGGTCTAAACCAGCACTAAAATCTAAAAAGCTGGAGGAGTTTGTCTTTGCACAGAACCTTCTGCAGCAACTGCAAAATACTCCTTTCTCACTAATGCAAAATGCCGGAGGAGAGAGGAACACCCTGGCTGTGTCCTCTGTACCCCGCTCTGAGCTGGTGAGGGCAGACGCAGCTCTGCTCCAGAAGCTATGTGCCTGCATTGTACAGCACTGTGCCTGAGCTAATAAGCTGTGCTTATTAATGTTAAATTAATGAATCTCAGCCTGCTCTGCTTATTAGGTTGAGCTCCATGCCACTGCAAGGCAGCTCTGTGACTCCCAGACCTGAGCTCTCTCACATCTGACCAGGCTGGAGCACAAGGCAGCCAAGCTCTAGTCTGGCTTTACCCATCCATGTAGACCCCCCTGTGAGGGGATATATTACAGGCAACCTCCCTTTCCTTGCTTATTATTCTCCCACACAAAGGCAGGATAATATGTGTTATTTACAAAAGTATAAAATGGATGTCAAAATAATTAAATGGGAAGACAGGGGCCAGCCTGATGCTACCGTCCCTCTCCCTTACGTGGAAAGCACTGAATCCAGATGCCCAACTGTGGAAGATAGTCTTCCAGCAGCAGCATCTGCCTCCTTGGCAGGCACTTCAGGCAAGTTGTCTGGGGAGGTCTGCAGTTGCCTCTTGGTTTATCACGTGGATCTGTTACTGTGGCCTATCTGGCTGCCTTGTCCAAGCAGAAGCCAGTTGCTTTTGATTCACCTTTGAATCCAAGAAACTCCATTTTTCTACTCCATTTTTCCCCATACTCTACATAGTACTTTGAAATATTTTCAGATGCTGTCCAAGCTTTCTGCTCTTTTGAAGAGAAGGATTTCCTTTCTGACTGCCTTCCCCCCACTCAAATTCTTCACTCTTACTAGTAACTAGTTGCATCAGTTTCACTAGAAATAAAGCTCCTTATCAAGAGTAGACCTTTATATTTAAGTCAAACCCATTATGTATTAATATATTAACTAACAAAAGTCATAAGTATTCATGCTTCTTTTGCTTTGAATAATAATCTTTCCATCATATTTGTAGGTCTGTGAATGGAGAAAAGCATCCAAATTTGACCAACGAAACACACCCACCCCTCAAACCTCACAACACGTGGTAGCTGCATTCTGAAGAGCTTTTGCAAAATGCATGTGACTAAAGAGACTTATTTCCACCTATGAAAGATTAAAAATAATGATAAAAAAGGCATGTGCAGACAGAAGCCCACAGTAGCCTGCACACCAGGACACAATGACAATGTCATGACAAGTCCAGCAGCGGTATCCAGAATTCTGAGGGAAAAGCAGGAAATAAAGTACGGCATTTAGTAAGACTAAGCAGGGGATGTCATCAAACTTCTTTTTTTTTTTTTCTAAGTTGGTGGAGGAAGGATGTAGCAAACATATGTGGTTTTCTCTTACTAAACTATGTGTCATATCAGCAGTTTCAGGCAGGCTTATATATTAATCTAGGCTCAGGAGAACCCTTTTTTCACACAGTAGAAGAACAGATTACATTAAGAACTATATAAGCTTTTTATTAAGAAGAGGGGGAAAAAAGGTAAAAGTTATTTAAAAGAAAATTCAATCCCTAGAATGGGAGAACTGTACAACAAATTTCTAGTTGGGAAACCTCAAAGAACTTGTGGAAGACCTGGAACCCAAAGGGTGGGATGGACATTCGAATTGTGCTTCAGGAAAAATGCCCAGATTCAGGAAAGTGGATTCATGTGAGTGCTTAACTGAAGTCACAAGGAAGACTATCTGTTGAAATTGTTTCCCAGATCAAGACCTTTCTTTAAAATCAGGCAATTCACGAGCAGCTCTTGCTTTTCAGATGCAGGACAACATCAGGGAGAAAAGTTTAACCTTACTCCTACAATCTTTGGGAACATCTACTGGAAATATGAGGAGGAGAAACATCCTCTTGCACCAGAGGAGCATGTAGGTGACTGCCCAGAGAGATAAAAGACTCAGTCATCCCTGAGTAGCATTTTAAGATTTACATGAAAAAAATTAATCAGTTTCTAGCTTGAGAAGGGCACATATACATCGAGACATGCTCTTGCACACGTGCTTTTCTCTGTTTCAGCTATAGAAGAGTTTTAGAAAGGAGATGAGATTTTTTGATGTCAGCTGAATTACCATAACACAAAATGGCTGTAACTGAAGGCTGCAAGAGATTAAAGACTGAATATAGTCAAAAGCAGTAATTCCACTTACTAAAACTATACATGCAAAATAAGAAAAGTTAAGCTAATACAAGGGAAAATTCTGACTCCGTTCTCTCTCACAGTCACTGGGAGTTTTGTCAGCAACTTTAACAGTAATCAAAATTTCCTTCGTTGAGAGAGATGCTGCAAAGGGTGTGATGAAGGGCACATTAAGATATCTGTTAAGCTGGGGCCTCCAAAATGCTGCTGTCTGATTCAGTGTTTTCCTGATGCAGCAATGCAGACAGCACTTCTCAGGGCCAAGGGGATAAATCAGTGCTAGTGGAGTACATCTAGGATTTGCAATAAGAATTTCCTTGCCATAAATGCTGAAGTTCATATTGTTCAATGCCCTGCAAACCATGGTAGAACTGGACTATAGCAGGGTACAGTTTGTAAGAAACAAATCACTGAATATCAGTACCAGTGGGGACACTCTTCCACCTGAGCCACTCTTGTGATAGATGGGTAGAGATTACTGGAAGAAAGAGTATATTAGTGGCCAGCAGAGACTTTAGGTTTCCTGGGATTTAAGGGTTTATATTATAATCATAGAAATAGAATGGGTTGGGTTGGAAGGGACCTTAAAGTCCATCCAGTTCCAACCCCTCCTGCCATGGGCAGAGACACCTCCCACTGGATCAGATTGCACAAAGGATGTTGTGGCTCTGGAGCGAGTCCAGAGAAGAGCAACAAAGCTGGTGAAGGGGCTGGAGAACAAATCTTATGAGGAGCGGCTGAGAGAGCTGGGGTTGTTCAGCCTGGAGAAGAGGAGGCTGAGGGGAGACCTTATTACTCTCTACAACTACCTGAAGGGAGGTTGTGGAGAGGAGGGTGCTGGCCTCTTCTCCCAAGTGACAGGGGACAAGACAAGAGGGAATGGCCTCAAGCCCCACCAGGGGAGATTTAGGCTTGAGATTAGGAAAAAATTCTTCATGGAGAGGGTGGTTAGGCATTGGAACAGTCTGCCCAGGGAGGTAGTTGAATCAGCGTCCCTGAAGGTGTTTAAGGTGAGGGTGGATGAGGTACTTAAGGGCATGGTTTAGAAATTGGTGGGAATGGTTGGACTCGACGATCCGGTGGGTCTCTTCCAACCTGGTTGTTCTGTGATTCTGTGAAAGCCTCATTCAGCCTGGCCTTGAACACCTCCAGGGACGGGGTATTCTTGACTTCTCTGGGCAGCCTGTGCCAGTGCCTCACCATCCTCACCATCCTTACCTTTCTTCTTAGTATTTAATCCAAATCTATCCTCAAAATCAGGAGTCTCATGATCTTTCTATTTTTCTTAGCAGTAAATCTGAACAAAACAATGTCATTTATATGCATCTGTGAACAAGGTCCCATAGGGTCTCCCACATGCTTTCCATATACCCTGTCCTCTGGGTGTGTTGTAGAAGGGTGGCTTCTTTCGCTGAGTAGGGAAACAGCCAAGTTACCACTGGAACTGATGGCTCTGCTTTTTTGCCACGTACTTTTTGTTAGTCCATCCCTAAGCACATCAAAGCCTCAGTGTCCCCATCAGAAAACAATGCTGTTAAGAACATTAATCCACCTTTATTAAGAGCCTTTAGCTTTGTGGAGGAACACCAAATATTCCTAACACTAAAACAGTAGGATAATAAGGAAACATGCTTTTTCCCTTGTAGACCTAGTTTCTAACCTCACTTTAAAGTTTTCCATTGATTTTAATTATACTTAATCTAAAGTTAAGCTCACAAATCTAGCAAACTTAAGGACTGCTTTTAAGTGAATTTTCTCATCTGTCAGAGTTCCTCAAGCTTTCTAAGCTACAGTCAGAAGTTTATTTCCAGCCAAGACACAAAGTTGAGGCAGCTTTCTACCCGTACGAAGCACCCAGCATCACTGCTGTACGATGCACAAGTTCAAGCTACCTTGCTCGAATCAAGCCTGTGTAAAGCATTCTTCACAGAACAATTGCAGGCTTTTTCTCATCAGCAATAGCCGGAGGCAGTAATAAGGGTGAAGGATATCTATCATCAAAAGTCCAGTGTCAATGTGTTCCCCCAATTTATTTACTGACCTTCAATGCAACAGTCATACTCCTGACCCTCATGAGATGAAGCCTAAGGGAAATGGCACTGAGCACCAATTCCATATCCTGTTGTTCTGTGGTCTAAATTAAGTGCTAATTAATTACCACTGACATCTTTGGCATAGCCTGTCAAATTGGATTTAGGATATCCTTTCGCTGTTTAAACAAATAGCCCTGCACATAAAACTAAAATCCCAAGTGTTAGCATTTTCTTGACGTTTAAATTTTTGTTTTAAAATTCAGTGAGTTTGTCCATGGATCTTGCAGGTAGAATTCAAATAAAAGAAACAGGAATTGATATTGTCAATTTTGATTAATATTCCTTCATTAATAAACATCCTGTTATTCAGTTTCCACCTGCAGTTGCTGATGTTGCCTGGAATCAATTAACTCATATAATTTGATTTATTTTACAAAGACATTTTTGGATGTGTTGTGCTGATGATAAAGGTTCTATATTTACAATTCTTGATTTAAGGGAGATTGTTACAGACTGCTTTTTATTTTTAACGTTACAAGGAAATGTAGCTTCGGGCATTCTTGAATTGAAATATTTAAACAATTAAAAAAGTTAAGGCTTTATTCATGTAAAACTATCTGTTGCCTTCTGAGCCACACAAGCCACAAAAACACGCAGACCCAGAATCTCTGACAGGTTGGTCTTGACAATAAGCTGGTTGTTAGACAGGAAAAAAAATCTGAAGTAGAACTAAAAAAAGAAAATTGAAAACAAAAAAAATCAATCTTAGCAAAAGTTACACCCCAAGCCAAAAATACAGTTGAGGGTTCTGTGTGTTATATCTCTGCCTGAACATATATTATTCTATGTAGTCTCACACTGCCTTCATCACTCTATTATCCAAACACCTCCAGGAAGTGTGTTAGCACCTGCCTAACATCTGTGACGGGCAGTTTTGTTCTCTCCTGTCCCCTCCCCAATGAAAGATTCATGCTTGTGTGGCTTTTGAAGAAGGGTTTGTTGCTGTTTGAGATGTATACGTGCTGCTATAAGGGCTGTTAGAGCTAAGGCAGAAACGAATGCCTCATGCAAAGTTGAAGCCAGAGGAGTCCAAGATGCTCCTTAAGGAAGTTTGTGGTTCTCTGCTGACTCCTACTCAATGGTTATCCCCAAACAGACAATCTTTAGGCTCAGTAGCAACTTGCATTGTGATAACATGGATTATCCGGATCTCTTCCTCCCTCCAGTCATATGAGCATTAGTCAGAACCAGTTTGCACTCAGACACCAAAAATTACAAACAAAACCAAACTGCGAGGACAGAGTGCTGGCTGTCAGTAGTAAATGGAAGAACTTAGCAGGTGGCCCAGCTGGGTCAGTTTTCCAAAAAGGAGACCTGGAACATTCATAGTAATAGAGATGATGTGGAAAAATTTTGAATCCATGTCTTAGACACAGCATGGTTTAAAGGAACAGAACCTGAACCTCTGAGTCTCTGAGCCCACACCAGGATCTTCAGGACACAATTGCATGAAGCCTCTGTAGAGATCTGAGTCTCTTTAGCTATCAAAATATGCTTTTACATTTTGGCCTCTGCCATGTGGAAAAAGACGACTTCTTCTGTGAGACAAGGCATGTTGGGGCGCATGCAAAGGCAAAAGCACATGTGTTCTTCAGAAAGGAAGTCATACAGCTAGAAAAGTTCAGAGTTGGTCCAAAATTGGTGGACTTGGCAGTGCTAGGTTAATGACTGGTTTTGATGCACTTAACGGTCTTTCTCAACCTAAACGGTTCCATGACTCTATGAGACAATGTGAGAAGATCTTATTTTGAACTGTTCCCTTATTAAACTAGGCTAAGTTAGAATAAATTACTTTCTTCAGTGTTTTGGAGTCTATTCAGCCAACTGTGAACTGATGTTTGGACTCAGTTTAGTTATTTTTTTCACTTAGGGCTAGACTCCAAGGCAGTTCATCCAGGTAATGGCTCGTGCTGTGAGATATGCAGGGGATCCCCTGAGGAAGCTCCTTCTCCAACGAGTCCCTGTCAGCTGTCCAGGTACTATATATAGCCATCCAACAATCAGATTTAAAAGCTAGTCTGAAGAAGAAGACAGCATCAAGTGCTCGTCCTTGTGTCCCAGAGCAACTGAAGAGAAGGGAATTTTCCCAAAGAGCTGCAATATGAACCCACAGCTGCAGAGAACAGGAAGCCTATGGAGTTTCTGTAGGCCAGGAGCCATGGAGGCTATTTTCAGCAAAAGCAAACTCTTAAGTATGTCTGAACTATTTCTGACCCCTCTGGTACTGTATCATACACCGTGACCTGGTTTCTCTGTTACCAGACTTAGATACCTATTGTTTTGAATTCAGCTTGTGGAATAAAGAGGAATTTAAAGAACCTTTGCATTTGACACAGGCAGAAGAAAGTAGCTCAAAACTGTATTAGTCCACCATGATCATAGTTTGAAAACAACAGACATTGTAATGTTTTGAGCTCCTCGTAAAACATAAACCTCAGGTCATAGTTACAGACACACAAAGCTCCCCTGTTCCCTAACATGGTATAGAGATTTCAAAACAACAAGCTGGGGATTCAATTGATAATGTTTGCATTTGCTTAGGTTCATCAGGTGGTGAATACCACTGTAATGCAACTGGGCAAATCATCCATAAAGTACATAAATAATAATGAGGTTTAGTTTGCATTCATAAAATATCAAGAATCCCAATTTATTACTAAATTTTAGATTTATCGAAGAGTTTACATAAATAGAGCTTCTGGTATCAGGGCTCACTTACCACTGATTATTTCCATAAGTCTCCTGAGATGGGGTTAAGTACCATACAGGCTGTGCTCCCTCCCTCCACAGCAGGTGGATTTTACTGTCTGTCCTAAGCTGGTCACAGAGTTCTCTTGGGATATGGATACCTCTGCAATGCTTTGACCTTTTTAAAGGGACACCTATTGTTGTTCATCTTTTTAAGAAGACTCTCAAAGCCAAATTTGGTGGTCTAGTTGTCTTTTTAGTACCACAAATCGCTTAAGCTCTTTCTGAAGAACAGCTACTATAGCTGAACTGAAATAAGTTTACAACAGAAGTTGCAGTAATATGCTATATCACAAGCAAGTATGTAGCAAGCCTTAAATGGAAAGGAAATACATTCAAAAGAAACCTGATAGTTTATGGCCAAAGACCATAGAAAATGCTGTTTACCAACACGTGCAATGGCATAGAAAGACAAATAGTAATTGATGAGATTTGTGGGAAATGGATTAAAATATGTATATGAAAGGCAATGAATTAAACTGGTGATACTAGATCATTTGTAGTTAATCTGACATAATTTACCTCTCTCTGAAATTTACTGAAAATTAAAGAATGATGAATAATCAATTTGCCTACCATGAAAGCTAAAAAAAAAATGTTACAGTTAATACTTCTATACAACTAAATAAACCCCAACCGCCACCAGAATGTCACTATTTGCATAACAGTGCCTAAAAAAGTTAAACACGAAACTGGAACTTTGGCATTTTTAGTTAAATTAGGTACATGAAATGAAGACATTGCATGACTGCTCATTTTAATGTAACATCCATTTTGATTCCACGTCACACTGTACATCTGCCCACTTTCCCCAGCTATCTCATGTTCTGTAGCATTTGTATTGTGCTCCTGAGGATGCTTTATTGGTGAACTACATTAAATTCATCTAGAAAGAACTTTAAAAAAAAAGCCTTTTCATATGCCCTTAGGATTACTTGGCTAGACTTGAATCAATTTATGCTTTTGATGGTTAGTTTCAGTTGTCATGGATAAACAAAAGGGTAACTGTCTAGAATATATCAAATATTGTTTCATTTTGAAATGTATGTTTCCAGCTATACACATCTCCTACCCTGTTTTGTAAAAGTATTCCGCTGATAAAATGTAGACTTATGTTTGACAGCTTTTTAATAAAGTTCAAAGAGAATAAATAAAACTAATCCAGTGTGGTAAAGAGTCTGTCTGGTTATTGATTTGTTCGTAAAATGAAAAATAATCCATGTAAATAAGATGTGTGAAACACAGATCTAGAAGCAAATATTTAAAGCAATTACAGACCTCAAAACATAGGATTAATGCATAGGTCTGCTGTGCACAAGAGATATGTCTTCAATATCACCTCAGCAGATCATGGATTACTTCAGTTTTTATGTAGAATACCATGCTATTCAGGAACAGTTGCTCCTGTTAGCCACCATTTAAGGAAGCTTATGTGTAATGAGGCCTGATTCTTAACCAAGATCACGCTCTTTCATCAGGTAGCATCATAGGCAGAAAATAACACCAAGAAAACATAAAATATCTCCACAAGATGGTTTCTGACTTCATACATATGTGAAAAAAATCAAGCAAAACAGAGGGGTAGTGACCAGCATCTCATATTAAAAGCACAAAACCGAACAAACATCTTCCCTCTGTTGCAAGCGCTCTATATATTCATTTCTGAGCAAAACTATAACATTCTGGAGAACCCAAATTCACTATACTTTCAAGAAAATATTTTTTCATGTTAATGTCAAGCCATGAGCACTTAAACAGAAATGCTTTTCAGCATCGTCGTCTTTAGACTCTTTTAATAGCAACTAAACCAGGCGCTGTTTATAGCCTGTGGAAAAAACTGGAAGAAAGATAGTCAGAAGTTCAGTCTATTCCTTAATAAAGACCATTCACATTATGGCCCCATGGGTGCTTACAATCATGCTATTGAAGTAATTTCTGCTATTACTGGAAATGAAAAGTTCACTTGTTACTTGGATCCTGTTGCACTCAGAAGAAAAGAGTCTTAATTAATTAATTAATCTTCTTTTAAGCTTTCCTTTAAGCACAGAGACTCCTCTTTTCTTGTTTTCATAAGCAAGACAAGGCTTATGAAATGAACCCATATCTTTCTTAGGATCAGCTGGTTTGGTTGAGGGCAGGGGTGAAATAATCAAGCAAAGGTTTGGAGACACAAGCCTTTCTTTGGTTGTGAATGGCATCTCACATGAATGCCGTTCAAATGCGCCGAGTTCTCTACAAAATGCTTTGTTAAACACAGAAGCCTGGTATATCAGTAGCCAAGACAAGCAGATCTCATCAGAGGAACATATACATCTGGATTGTATAGTAGATTCCTATCCTTCCTTATCCTGACAACAGAAAGGAATAACCATGCCTTGCTACCCTTGCCCAGGAGACTAGTCCTCTCCCCGTACTCTTTAATTCCTACATGAATTCAGTGTGAAAAATTACTGACTCAACTGTTAGTCAAAGAGCCAGGCCCAGAGTTCCTGCCATCAACCCTTCAGGGCAGAAAGCAGCCTGACAGAAGAAGGTAAGACTGAAAGAGAGAAAAACATTTGCAAGCTTTAACTGTAGTGGGGTTTCTTTTTCCTCTTGCTCAGGTAGTCAGCTTTTTGTTACCAAGCTCAGAGCCCAGGGCTCCAATAGACTTTCTTCTTGCTGGACATAGACATTTCTAAATCCCAGAAGTGCCTAAGTTTGCCTTCCATTCCACATATGCAGTTCCCTGGGCCTATACCATCATCACATTGCTCCTCCAGTTATAAGAACATTCTTGTACGAATACACTTATAACAATATTACACTTACATTTATAAGAATACTCACGATGACTTGCTAGACGTTTTGCTCAAACTTTGCTAAATTTATGGTCAGTCAAAATTAGACTTGCAGAAGAGCTGCTTTTCAGGAATTAACTTCAGATAAGAAAGATCAGAGATACTTTAAGCAATTAATTCACTATTAATGGCAAATGATCAGAAAAGCGAAGGATGAGAATGAAGCAGAGACAAATATGTCCAAATATCAATGTGTTCATCTTCTCCTTATACAGAGTATCTTATACACCCTACACTCAGTACATTATACTCAGTCATGTAAAAAGACAGCTGTCCTAGTAACTGGGATTACTATAGTAAAAGGCATCAGAAAGAGACCTGTAATGGAACTGAAAAGGACATTTCCAGCTAGAAAGAGTTCTTATTAAAATAAAAAATTCAATTTATCATATCTTAAACTTTTGCAAGAAAAATTGTCAGCTTTTACCTCAAGAAATTCATTTGCAAAAGAGAATTTCCGAGAAGAACAGACTTTATTACTGGGCTGCAGCTAAAAGAGGACATATCAATTGCACAAAGCAAATCTTCATTCCTCTTTCTTTTCTTTACATACATATACATATATATATGTTAAGAGGAATACATATTTTTAATAGTTCTTTAATTAGCTGCTAGGACAGTTAAAGTGCAAGTAACATTCAGCCCCATTTTGCAAGCATTCAGCCCAAGGCAAACCAAGATGTTCAGCTAATTAATTACTACATAGTATAGAGACCATTTGTAGAGTTTGGAAGAAAGCTGAAAGTATGTTTGAACCACAGTCACCACTGTAATCAGGCATTGTATAGATATTAAATGGCTAATTCTCAGAAGAAGCTGAAAAAGAAACCTCAGGAAATCCTCAGGGAATGTACGTGTTATCAAGGCACTGCAGGTTTCCCTACACTGCATTCCTGCTTCAGAGAGGAAACATGGAGCATGAGGAAACTGAGCATAATCACAGATGCGAGTCTCAATAACAAGTCTTTATTTTTGCAGGATGCATAAATGGAGCCCGGGGCAATGCTTGTTTTGTAGAACATAAGAACCTTCCCTAGCACTCACTTTGGATTATAAACAATAACACTTCCCTAAGGACCAAGGGCAACACAGGAGAAAAATCTCCAGCAAGTAGCCTACTGAGGTGAGGTCGTACCCAAACCCTTCTGTTCTTGAGAGCTTCGGCCCTTCTTAGTCAGTAGGCTTCACCAAGGGAATGCTTGCAGGATGCTACTAAAGCAGCCACCTCATCGTTGTGCTAACTTACCATGTTTTATCACAGCGAATGAATATGCCCTACCATTATTTATATGCTGCATGCTATTTTTACACTGAGCAACAGCGTGCTTCCAAATATACTTGGAAAAACTATGAGAATTAAAGCCATTTTTCCTCACAGAACCTGGTTACAAAGACCTGGTTGCACACTGGGTACAAAACACTAGCCATCACTTCTGTTTTTCATGTGAAATATATACTTAAGCGAGAGACCTGCACTCAAAACTCAGGACGTGAGACTTCGAGATGCACTATTACTGGTGTTGAGAGAAATTGAGGCACGGAGCCAGCCATTTCAAAAGTGAACACTGCCTTTCAGTGCTCATTTTATTCAGCCTCGTTCTTTGGGTTTTTTTCAGAAACTATAATCCACACCTTCACTGTCTCTGAATTCACCCATATAACTCAACATTTAGGGGTTTGCAGGTTTGCAAACGAAGAGCTGAGCAGCCTAGGGGGAAAGAGAAACAGGTAAAAATTTGCCTTGTAAACTCCAAACCACGATGAAATTTGATGGCTTTTTTGAAGATGACTCCTTAACCCTCAGAAATACTGCGGAAGTACAGGGAACCCACTGCAGCACAGCAAAGCAGCCTGTCCATGCACCTCCAAAAAAGCTTTGCACAGGCTGTAAAACGTGAGGCAATATCTTACACCTTCAGTAGAAGCTGACAGCTTTGTTTAATAAGTTTAAGAGAGATCATAAAACATTGCAAGTTCAGAATGCATGCCAATTAATTACCCACAAAACACCATCATTTTAGAGCCATTTCAGAGCACATTTCAGTTAATAAAAGGCAGACTCATAAATTTCACATTCTTCTCTGACTGTGTCAAAATACAACTCCTAAGCTCAGCCTCTATCCATAAGTTTCTTGGCTAAGTGACTGTGAAATACCCTGAGTCGCTAACTTCCCACTGGTGATTTCTATATTCTCTCAAAGCTCAGAAACTGAAAGAGGCAGCTGAGAAGCTTTGTGAATGTTTTCTGGATGTGAGTTTACACAGGTGGATGTGTGCTCTCTGCTCTGGAAAATGAGACTGATCATATGAAAAGTAGTTCAACCAATCCATTGCTTGACCTTCAGCCTTTCCTCTGCAGTGAGAAAAAGTACAAAGAAGCCTGATGGTTACGTCTAGATCTCCCACAGGTAATTTTTCGTTGCAGCCCCAGGAAGCAAATGGTTTTAAGTTAATGGTGGAACACCTTGTATACATTTCTATCTTTAAGTAGTCGTTTTTGCTTATTACCCATTTTTCATCCTGCTAAGCTCTTTGTCTTAATGGTATCTGATGAATTTCCAAGGTTAATTATGTACCATGTAAGAAAATATTTTACTTGTATCACTTTTAAATTCATTAGCTTTTAGCATCATCGTATAGCACTTGACTTGCTCTCGATTTACTGAAAAGGTTAAATTGGATCACCTTACTGACCTCTTCTGGCAACTCACTCTCCTATATACCACTAACATATCACCTCTCATTTGTCTGTTAATTGATTTAACCTTTCCTCATAGGGAAGAACTGCCACACCTCTTATAAGGTGCTCTGTCTTTCCCTAGATGCTCTGCATAAATATTCTGCCCTTTTGAACCACACCCTAAGTATTCAAGGTGAAAAGATCCTTAATATTTGCATTACAGATCTCCTTTCAGCTCTTAAAAACTCAAGTATCTTGTTTGTATCTGATGGCTCCTCTGCACTGAATCATAGAATGGTCTGGGTTTGAAGGGACCATGAAGGTCACCTAATCCAACCCCCCTTCAACTAGATCAGGTTGCTCAGAGCCCCATCCAACGTGACCTTGGAAGCACTGAAATAAACTGTCCTTATTGCTCCCCACAGAGAAAATGCACGTGGCAGTTTGGGAATTTGGATGCTATTTCTGGTCCACACAGAGAACATATCAATGCTGCTGGTTCCTACCCTGTGGCTGCCTCACCCCTTGCAGCTATCCAAATTTGCATCAGCAGCTTCAGCCACACAACCTGAGCAGCCAGCAGGAGGAAGGAAGACGGAGTGGAAGAGACTATTGAAAATAAGTGCTGTGAGGATTAGATTGTAGGTATCTGGTACCTGCCTGAACAGTTTCACTTTAGTTTTGGAGACCCTTGCTGTCGTCATAGTATCAGCTTACCCACAGGACACCAGTTTGAAGGACTATCAGCGCATGGACGTGGATCTAAGATCTACAGCAAGACAGACTGGGGTCCTACAAGGTGAATCAACACCCTCAAGACATCTGTGCTCCAAGAGTGCAGTACCTCAGGCTGAAGATGCAGCACATCAGTGATGCTTTACAAATACATTTTTTTTTTTTTTAGTTTGAGATCCACGTTTAGCTCTGAGTCAAAAGCAATTTCACAGATACCGCACAGACCTTGGGCATGTAGTGCTGCGGCAGCTTCGAGCTGATGATCACCCCTCTCCATAAGACACTTGAGTTCAGACAGAACACCACAATAATATTAGTTATTCCAGGTTTCCCGAGCGCTGTTAGTTGGAAAGCAAACCGAATTTCCTTTTGTGCTTATGACATGCTTCCCTTCAAATGTGACAACTGAAAGATAAGGCAGCTACCTTAAACAAACATGCCTCAAGATGCAAAATACAAGCACCTTCTTGAGAACTCTAGTACTATTTTTTTTCCCGTCATGTCTCTTTGAAGTGTAGGTAGCCAAAAACACTGGCAGTGCTTTCCCTCTGATGCTGCAGGTTGTGAGAGTATTATGCATATTACAAATACGGTTTTCTTGCACTAGGTTGAAAAAAGAAATAATCTTATTAAAAATGTAAAAGGATTTCAGGGTTCTGTGCATGCTTAGAGAAAAGAGAAGCATCAACAATAAACATGCCATCTGAACAATACGGAAGGACTTCTGTCCCATGGGCATAATAGATGTTTTATTAATAACTTGCTTTTCTATATTTTTCTCATCTCCCAAAACAAAGGTGGGGAGGAGCAGGAGGAATGGGTTTGAAAATCTAAATATTTCCCTGACTGGACAATTCATCATTGCCACTGAAAGACAAGAAGATGAAATGAGAGACGGTACACATTCTTGGTTTGTTTTCTCCTGCCCTGGGTGTTGTTTTACCATCAGAAAGCCCCTGGTACAAGGACAGAGACTGGCCAGTTCTCAAGAGTCCATCATGGAGCACATTATCTCCAGCTAATAGATTAAAATTTAGGCATTTTAAGTGACTTAGACTGACTGAACATAAGCAGTGGCAGAAAACATGGGGGATGTTATGAGTTATCCGTTCTTAGTCATTGCTGGATAGGGCATGAGAAAGAGGGAGAGGGAGGATAGAGGCCTCTTTTTTTCCCACTTTCTGGAAGAAATAGAACAACTATTGCTGCAGAAAACTATTTTTTTTTTCCCTAATTTTAGTCACTTTTGCTCTGTCAAGTAGAAGCTCCAGTAATGGATAGAGATGTGTCTCTACATACCTTCCACCTGAACATGTGTCTAGACCCTCAGGTTTGCCTACATCAAGTGACTGGGTTCAGGGAAGTATAATAACTCCAGTCTATCCTTATTTTTCACTCCCTTTACCGTGATATAATATTACTTAACACATGGGCTCTATTTCAGGTAATCTGAACATCTTTTGAAATACCATTCTGGAGCACGGATCCTGAATAATCCAGGTTCTCAGATAATATCCTAGATGATTTCCTTAAAGGAAGCTAGGAAGATACGGGGGAGGATCAGGGACATGGATGTATTAAGGTACAAAGAGTCTAAAGTAAATTTCCTCTTCCATTTTCTGCCAATATATATGACCTATGTTATTATTGAAGAACACTATTTTTTATAGCGTCTCAGTACAAGTAAGGTTCTTTCTAATGAAATTGGTGCTGCTAGAAAAATCTATCCTCCTGTTAAATGCAAGAAAAAGATGAAGGCTTTGCCTCCGAAGCAATGCCATTTTTCCCTACAATCATCAGAGGACACTTTCTAGGAAAATAGTGCTTTGAAACAAGTAGTACAGAGAAGTGACCTTGAAATACATTGCCTAAGGGGCTGCACGCTAAGCCAGGACAGTGCTGCACGCTCTGCTCTGGTACCCTGTGGTTTGTGGCATTTCAACAAACTACCTAAAAATCCTTTCCAGGGTGCAGAAATTCCTATTTACCTACATAAGTAATTAAATGCTTCACAACCTAAATAATTTCTGCACAGCCACACCTTAGATTTTACCTTGTGAAGGTAAAAACTTCTTTTAATCCCTTCTTATCAGTACAGGTGAGGGCTCATTCATAAAAGATTTTGAGCATTTGAACCCAAACATGTCCAAGTGCAGAAAGACTTTGTCACTCACGTATCAGGGTGGGATGACTTTTTCTGCCTTAGTTCAAGTGCATTTTGCAAGGCTACCAGGGTCACAAGTTGTGCTTCTTAACTTTCCTCTGGCCACTGTCCTGTGGAGGCAACTAGAAGAACCTACTGGATAAAAGATAAAAAAAAAAGAAGCCATCTAATTAAGAAGCGAGCGTGCATCTGTCTCAGGCCACTTGCCAAGCATAATGTGGTGAGGGGCTAAATCTTGTGCTATTAGAAACTGCTCCTTTTGGACTCGCTGACTCCAGTAACACAGGTGACAGACGCCTCACAGTCAGGTCTTGGGACTTTCTGTGCTCACCTAATGATGAGGAAGTTGTGGGATTTGTCAGAAGCTCATCCAACCATAAATGTGCCAGAGGTTCCTGAGTTTTAGACAGCTCTGAACGAGTCTCTGATTTACTTGTCTAAACATATACCACGTCTAGTTGTCAACATAAGTACATGTACAAAATAACACATGTATCTGACAATTATCTCCAGGAACCCATGGTCAGGTTGTGTCAAAAAGAGCCCAGATGTGGCCTGTGTCACCAAGTGGTAGGAGGAATGGGAGGACACTGTCAAAGTGGATAGACAGTTTGGCAAGAAAAAGCTGGATCACTCCAGATATTTGGCACATTCCAGATTTCCCGGTGCCCTCCAAAGAGACTGTGCTTATGGAAAGATGTCTCCTGAAAACATTAAACTGGAGTTTGATGAAAAAAATAGTCTTTCCCTTGAAACTCATATTCTGGCCATAGCACATCTCCTGTATGGATAAGAGGGAAATGCGTTACTATAGCCACAATTTCATCTGTTCCTAAGTTTGTTTTATTAATTTCACATTTCTGAAGTTACTAACAAAGGAGGAGGAGAAAGAGAGGGAGATAGCCAGCTGCCCTATGCTGCTATATTGGCCTCTTACTGAGCTTCGAGTTGAACAAAGAGCACCCTCAGCACCCTCTTGGCACCACAGATGAAGCAGGTGAGATCACTGTCCGTGTTCTGAATGAGGATGACGACTCATTTTGCAACCTTGATCGATCTTCTTGAGTAAGAGCAGTCACAGCGGTACTGATCTCCTTTACATGATCACCAATTAGTCAGTAAAGACCCGAGGTGGCTCCTACCATCATTCTGACATAAGCAGATATACAGATTACATCAGACACTAAAATATTTCTAACCCTTTTTCTCTCCTCACCACTTCATCAAACCTACAAATGCTCAAAGGTCTTTTTCACGTGAAATATCTGCGAAAGAGGTCCAAGTTCACACAGGAATATCTTTGCTTAACATCCACCACAATGATGACTATAACTTAATTACTGTGTGTACTGTACTGGCGACAGTAAATATTAGTGCTGCTTGCCACAGAACAAATATCCCATGATAAAACTTCAAACAGTATCAAGCTTTTCATTAGTGCAGTAATGACTTTCTCACACATTTAGCTCATATTTAACTCAATCTGCTAGGGGAAGGAAATGATCTACTTTTTGTTGAATAAGACAGCACAGAGATTACATGAAGGTGTGTTTTTATGGGTAAAGAAGCATATGCCACATTAATCTATTTTTAGGCTTTGCAGTACATGCTGATGAGTCATTTTAATGCCAAGTTTCATTAGTAAATTCAGATTGATATAACTGACCCTAAGATAAAATAAAATATATGTATGTCATCTAAGAATACAAAAAAAATCAGTGCTGCTGCACAACACCAACTCCGATCATAGGATGTTAGGATAAGGATTCTGTTTATAAAGGGAACTTTGTGTCCATAAATTGTGCATTAGTAACACAATCTGCCTGATATGGCATTGTTCTATCATTCCTCCATGGATCACATTAGTCAGTGTCCTGTTAAACATCTATTTTATCATACTGTCATAATATTATATTGAAATGAGATCTGGCACTTTTGGGGTCCTGTGCAAGATGAAAAAATGGGTCCCCAGCAGTCTTGCTCTTCAATATAATTGAAAAAGAAGCAGGCATGAGGGTATGCTGTGATTCATGCTGCCAGATAGTGATCCGGAATCATTCAGATGATGAGTACATAGAGAATGCCGTGCACAGAAAGATGGCAATTTGCTGTACTAATGTTTTCAAAATTAAAATTTCTAGCTGTTTTGCAGAGGAGCTTAGTAGGAAAGGCAGAAGAAGAAAAATAATAATAATAAAATCTTTTATAGTTAAGCCAGATTATTTCTGAGTTTTTTGGAAAGGCTGCACTGCAAGAAATGTGTTTTTTTTCAAGAATGGTGTAAAACATAAATGAACATTGCTTTATTGACCAAAATAAGTATAAAATAGAGGAAATGGAAGGGAAACAGCAATGAAAATATTTCTCTCCCTTTCTTTGAGGATTAGTAATACAGAGATACTCAGGAGCACCTTCCAGGCTCCTTAAACTGAATTTTGGATTCTCACTGCTGTAATTGTGGCCACTTAGCCATAGGGATAGACCCCTATGTACGTTCAGTACTTCAGGCTCATAAGACTATATTTCTGCCATCAAACACAATTTCCAATAGCCAAGCTCTCTGACAAGCCCTAGCAGGACCGAAAACAATAATTCTCATTCTTCCCAACTGGATTATAACTAATGACATCAGCGACCTATTCCTTTGGTGTTTCCACCAAGTCTTTATACTAAGAAACAAATCAAATGAGCACTCCTTACCTTTGTTTAGTATCTATGCTGTCAATATGGGTGCACAGTCAGTTTAAAAAGGTATTAGTTTTTTCCTCGTTGTCCTTTGTTTTGACTAGCTTTGTTCTTGTTATCATCACGTTGTACCGAACAAAGAAAATTTAGTATTAGGTTACAACCCTTTCTTCAGGACTTTGTTTTCAAGACTCACAAGCTCATGCAGCTGGACTGTCCCCAAGCAAACAACGCTGCCACCTGACCCGTGTCCTCTTTAAAAAACCAAACCAATCTCCCATAAAAATCAAATCCTATGTTTGGTCCCCACTTTGTCAGGGATGCAGTCAGAGACCTGTGGAGAAAGCAGAGTCACAGGGCTTGGTTCAGCCTTACAATGTCCAAGGGAACACTTCTTCATCATATACATCAGAAAATTCATTTTGGTCAATATTCATTTCAGAGATCATGCTGTATAGTAATGAGTCCTCTACCTGCATGTTGAAGCAGACACAATCAAAATGAATGTTGTTCAGCAGGCATGAAAGGTCCTTTAAAATATGGTACATCATCCACATTCCTGCTCTTCATTTTACAGTTTAAGTTCCTCTCCGTCAACTAACTAGCCCTCAGCATCCTCTGCAATTGTTGGTGACATTTTTAAAACATCCTTCCTTGCTCTCATTAATGTATCTGTGTTTACCATTCCGATGTAAATTTTTATAAGTCTCTGTACGCCGAAACAGCTGAAGTGTGATCTTTCCAGCAGAAAGGAGGAGATTCCTTTACTTAGGAGGAACTGCAAGAACATATGCGCTTTGCAGGGCTATGAATGACCCAGAAAAAGACGGTTCCTGGGAAAACACTGTTAAGTGTCAAGATGGGTGATTTACTACACGTGCAAGTCCAGGTGAATGGAGAATCTTCAAGAAACTCCCGTTGAGCTGAATTTGGGACCATTTTTATAGCTTTCAGTTTTGAGATCACAGTCACCCAGACTGGAAACTCAAAAATGACTTCAAAAAGGCAAATGCTAACTAGATTTCACACTTGATTTCATTTTACTTGGCATTACAGAAAGAATGCAGGTATTAAATAGACTGCTTCCAGTATACAATAAAGTTGATTAGTAACAAGGGATGGAAATCAGTGTAGACATAACTCTTTTAGACAGGTATCAAAAATAATCCCCTGATCCCCACAGACCCCAGCTGCACTGAAAGAAGAACAATATAAAAGATTCTTTAAAAGAAATTTTTCAAACATTCTCCAGGTGTCCCAGCTATATTTAAATAGGCCCGTGGCCCCATGTGTACTTCAGCCCTTTCTGCTCTACATTTCCCTTGCTCCAAGTTAAATGAGCAGAGCACTTGCACAGAATTTTGAGGTGCAACATAAAGGATTTCTGTACAAAGAGACCTGGATTGCAAACCGAGACAGACAGGAGAACAAAAAGAAGAATATATTCTGGACTGAATGGAACTTCCCTAAGCTCCTTATCAATAAGGTTAATAAGGGTCCATGCAATTTACTGATCACTACGATGCAACGACTGGATGCTTCTATAAAGAAGCTACATAGATACCAGCTTTTAGTGCTTCTCATGGCCCACCACATTAAAGTCCCTTTGCCCTTCCCCTGTCACCCCACTCAAGAGAATAAACTTCAGCCTGAGCGACTAGCTTCACTAAAATCCCTGGTCTGCTATTACGCTTCTATCTGCCCTAGTTAAGCAGATTAACAGTTATTTCCTAGAAATATCTAAAAACGTATTTCTGAAAAATACATTTCCTTTTTTCTCCAGTTTAATTTTGTTATCCTCAATCATATGCATGATAGGAAAAAACCTCCAAACTTCTCTCTCCTGTATAAAATACATGAGTTGTCCTGGCACTGACACTTAGCAAATATAACTAAGAGGTTCTGTATACACCTGTTATTTCACTACCTGACTGCAATTCTAGTGATGCAAGTATGCATTTTATTTCTATAAAAGAAACATCAAGTAGTGCTGTTCAAACCATTTTCAGAGGTTTCCTATAGATTTCTGATATCACAGTAATCCAGGAAAAAAAAAGTTCACAGATTTCAGTTTCACCTAACTTAATGAAAAAAAAAGTGAACTGTCACATCATTTTTTGTGATCTCAAATTGAAGGATTTTCAAGACTATTTGAAAGAAATAACCAAAAATATGTACTAGGTTACTCACCCAAACATGATCACTGAACTCAAAATTAACCTCTGTTAACGAGCTAAAAATAAAAGTACTTTGAAACAGAATAGCAAAAGTGATGGCTTCTGTAATCCTACAGATCAAACAAACAATCATTAAAAAAAGCCTAATCAAGACCAAGAATGTCTTAAGGCGCAAGGTGGAGAGCAAAAGAATTTAAGGTACTTTATATTCTCATTGGGATTCACTAACACTTTAGAGAAATTGCTGGTTTATGCTACTGAAGGTGAAGGATACAGAATACGAATTGACAACTAAAGCAACACATGTCAGTGTAAGGCATCGTTTACTATATAACCGTTTTCATGTCACTAACACTGGCTAAGGGCATGATCTGGGGGATACACGGCTCCACAGCTGCTAACTCACTGGGGCTTTACGGACCACAGCTGCAGAGTTGTTGCAGTTGCTCAGCCAGAACCTTCCTTTCTCAGGAGCTGGAGAGTGCACAATTAGGCACGTTACTGTGTTTGCTCTCTCTTCTGAGCAAAATCTTGCATGTTACTCTGAATAATGAATTGCAATAAAAAGAGTAACTAGGTTCAGGTACAAAGCTGGTGTTGGGCATTGGAAGGCAATTCATACAAAAGGTGACTTATTTAGCGGTTCAAACATTAATCAAACAAATTGGAATTAAACAACGGGTCTCTAAAGCATAATCCTTTTCCTTGTGATTGGCCATACTTAGAAATGAGGTGAAACACAGATTTAGAGACACAAGAAAACAGCATGAAAAAGTTTCCCTTTGCCCTTAGCAATGGGCAAAAATGGTAAAATAGGAAAGAGACCAAATACCAACTTCAGGTTTATGGACATATGGCCACGGATGAAGTTGGGCACCTTCAATCACATGTTTATTCAAGCCAGTGAAAACACAAACCAGAAATCAACCTATTCTGTGCCACTCTGGTTGAAATCTTTCACCCAAGATACATGGGACGTGAATTGCTGGATTTCCAGTGAAAACAAAATGATCCCCTTCATGCAGAAGATGACTAGATGGTACATGGACTGTGCACAGGGAGTGCTACAGGCTGTAAACTTTGGCATGGGAGTTTACTTCAATACTCTGCACCTTCTAGGCAGCTTTTTAAATTGCAGAAACGAAGGTTTGTTACTTGGCTTTATGGGTTCCTATGGCAAGTTGTGAATTGCCAAACAGGTTAACTCACTGCAGAGCCAGCCAGAATCTGTGGCTCTCCATAGCATGTAAAAGAAGTGAAAACACAGCCAAAATAAATTCATTTAAAAATCTGAGCAAATAAACATGGCATTTTTCTTGCAGTTTTTGACTGGCTCTAAAAATATCAACAGTCTCTCTAGCTCCAGTACAAATTCCCAATAAACAGCTTTGGAGACTGATTAAAATACCACAGCTTTGCTTCAACACTTTATCAATCTCATTAGCCATTTGCTGAATTGAAGCTATGAAGATGCAGTGAACTTGGAGGAGGGGGTTAAATAGCCACACAATGGGTCAACATTTGTCTAAAGGCTCATCTCTGCAGTAGCTTCATTCCAAAATAAAAGAGTCTGTATGGGAGCTAATCAAAAGAAAAGTAGTTTCACTTTCAATTTATACTGTACTTCAGTCCAAATAAAATAGCCCCAATGTGTGCAGCAAAATCCCACTGGCTGCCTGCTTTTTATTTTTTTCGAACTTTCTATTACCTTGTGAATTTTCAGTTGCTGATTATTGTTCCACCCTTGGCCCATTCTAGACTGTAGCAGCACAAAGTTCAAATTAATTTGGAGCAGTCACTTACAAAGTCAAACAAAAAAGCATCTGCAATCTGAAAAAGGGTCCGATAACATAAACCTGCAGCCTGAGCCTACTCATTTGAAGCAGGGACCCATGCACGTTGGAAAGTCTTCCGCATCACTGTAAAAATGTTTGCCAATATTGACTAGGCAGAGCAAACCTCAGAGAATTATACACTGATACATGAGAGAGTGTATCTGTGCAGTAGACACCTTTACATCAGTCAGATGTGTCCTGACCCAGGCATCCCAAAACTTCTGGTATTACACTCTCTCACACACACATCCTCAATCTGGAAAACAAAATCGCTTACTGAATGCAAAACAGGATTAAAATTAGTCCACTACCAAATGTACTAGAAGAGGATAAGTAGCTGCCTTTATTATTACAAAAGCAACATGATTAATTTACCCTGATGTGATTCAATGGCATGAATAAGCACTCCCTGCGTGCCCCTCTGTGCACCCAAGCAGCAAGCGCTGGAAGGGCTGGTGTCCCACCTTGTTCTGCTGTGGTGGGACGACGGGGCTGGGGGTTGGGAGGGATGTGGAAAAAAATATTTCACGGAAAGGGTCATTGGGCACTGGAACAGGCTGCCCAGGTTGAGTCCCTTTCCCTGGAGATGTTGAAAATACAGGTGGATGAGGTGCTGAGGGGCATGGTTTAGTGATTGATGGGAATGGTTGGACTTGATGATCCAGTGGGTCCTTTCCAACCTAGTGATTCTTTGATTCTATGAAGCATCACGCAAGGCATTGACCTCTTTCAGGCCGACGTGGCCCCGTTGTTTGAGGTGCACCTGGAGCTGGTTGATGGTAGAGTGCAGTACAGTCCCTCACTGGAGGCAACAGATGACAACAGCTTCTTGGAGTTCATGGAGAGCCTGCTCAACCATATCTTTGCCTGTGCAGCGTGTATGCCTCGACTATTGAAGGAGAAGCTGACCTACAAGGTAAGTCCACAGTGGGCAGCAGCTTCCAGCTCAGCTGGAGGTGAGAGAGGGTGCTCGGTTCCTCAAATCAATCCCTGAGAGCTCTGCCCATCCCTTCAGACCACCCTGGAAGAGCAGACGGAGCTCAGCAGGATGCGGGAGAAGGTGGTGACACTGGGGGTCAATGCCATGGCAGAAGGTGAGGGCTACAGCATCAGCTTTGAAGAGCAAGCCCAGCAGTGGCTAGAGGATCCTGAGGAATTCCTGCAGCAATTCCTCACCTCTGGCAGTGCCACCAACTCTGAGGAGTTGGAGCCACAGCTAGAGGAGGAGCCTCTGGCTAGTAGGACCCCATCCATCCAGCTCTTTCAGCAGGAGGTATGGTGTGGATGCCTGGGGAGATACCAGGTGGTCATGGTGGTGTGGGATGCCCAGAGAGGCACCGGTTACAGGCTATGACCAGCTCTTGTCCCCAGACTGGTGAGTGCGAGGCGATGTACGAGGAGGTGTCAGGCTTTGCCGACACCCAGGTGTTTAAGGGGTGGCTGCAGAGCGACGGCCGCCCCCTCAAGCAGGCGCTGCTGGGTGCCATCAAATCCTGGGACCTCATGCTCTAGCAGCACCTTGTCAACCACATCACCACCAGGTGAGTAGCTGGTGAGCCCAGGTGTGGGAATGGGGCATTCCAGGTGACTGACACCTGGCTGGGCTGTGGCAAAGGCACCACTGTGTGCCAGGGAAGGGCTGGGGCCTGAAGGACAGAGCTGTGGAGGTGTGGGCGAATGTGCTGGACACCCCTTTAGGGGCAATTCTGAGCTCTGCTCTGCTGAGCCAGCCCCGAGCAAGCACAGGGGGGTTGTGAGCACCATCAGGGATGCCTGGTGAGTGCTGCCACCTTCCTCCCAGTCTCCAGGACCTGGAGGGTCCCACCATGCTTTGGGGTGAGGGAGTCCAGCTCCCACCATGCTTTGAGGTGAGAGACTCCAGTGCCCGCCATGCTTTGGGGTGAGGCTCTCAAGCTCCCGCCATGCTTTGGGGTGAGGGAAGTCCAGCTCCCACCATGCTTTGGGGTGAGGCTCTCAAGCTCCCACTATGCTTTGGGATGAGGCTCTCACGCTCCCGCCATGCTTTGGCGTGAGGATCTCAAGCTCCCACCATGCTTTGGGGTGAGGGACTCCAGCTCCCACCATGCTTTGGGGTGAGGCTCTCAAGCTCTCTGCATCTGCAGGTGTTTTGAGTCCATCTCTCAGTGTGCCATGGGGGGAAGAGACACCTGAGCCCAGCTTTTGGTTGGGTGAACATCTCCAGCTCCAAGAATGCTGAGGGGTGAAGGACACCAGTTCCCAGCAAGCCATGGAGTGAACATTGCCAGTTCCCAGCATGCTGTGGTTGGAGGGCTCCAATTCCTGCAGGGCAGAGGGAAGGTGTGTTGGGATGGGATGGCTCCTGGTCCTGCATCCTGTGTGCCACCTACCTAGTGTGCAGTAGGGCTGGCACCAAGCTCGACTGGGCAGGGGGTGCCTGCCCACCCTCAGGGATCTTCAGGCTGGCCCATGCAGTGCCAGACCCTCCGGCTGCACAGGGGCATGAGGTTTAACAAGGCCAAATGCCAGGTCCTGCACTTGGGGCACAACAACCCTGAGCAGCTCCAGACTAGGAGAAGTCTGGCTGGAAACTGCCTGGAGGAGCAGGACCTGAGGGTGTTGGTTGAACATGAGGCAGCAGTGGCCCAGGTGGCCAAAAAGGTCAATGACCTGTTGGAACAGAGACGGCGTGGCCAGCAGGTCCAGGGAGGTTCTTCTCCCTCTGGACTCGGCACTGGTGAGACCGCTCCTGGAATCCTGGGGTCAGTTGTGGGCCCCTCAGCACAAGAAGGATGTTGAGGCTCTGGAGCGAGTCCAGAGAAGAGCAACGAAGCTGGTGAGGGGGCTGGAGAAGAAGAGGAGCGGCTGAGAGAGCTGGGGGTGTTTATCCTGGAGAAGAGGAGGCTGAGGGGAGACCTCATTGCTCTCTCCAGCTACCTGAATGGCGGTTGTGGAGAGGAGGGAGCTGGGCTCTTCTCCCAAGTGACAGGGGACAGGATGAGAGGGAATGGCCTCAAGCTCCACCACGGGAGGTTCAGGCTGGACATCAGGAAAAACTATTTCACAGAAAGGTTCATTGGGCACTGGCAGAGGCTGCCCAGGGAGGGGGTTGATTCACCTTCCCTGGAGGTGTTTAAGGGATGGGTGGCTGAGGTGCTGAGGGACATGGTTTAGTATTTGATAGGAATGGCTGGGCTCGATGATCCTGTGGGTCTTTTCCAACCTGGCTATTCTATGATTCTATGATTTGCTCTGCTCCATCACCCTGCCACCCACTGGCAACCCAAGTCCCAGGAGGAGTGGGATAGGACCACCGGCAGCCATGGCACAGGGTCATAGCACAGCGTCTTCTCCTGTTCCAGGCCCTACCAGTCAGACTCCACTTTTGATCCAGAGTTCCTAATGCCCAAGTCAACAGCTGCCGTGGGGCTCTGCTCCTGGTGCCTGAACATTGTTTGCTTCTACGAGGTGTTCTGCGAGGTGGAACTCAAAAGGCTTGCACTGGAGGCTGCCAGTGCTGAGCTGGCGGAGGCACAGCAGAAACTCAGACTTATTAAGAAGAAAGTTGATGTAAGTTCATGCCCCATCCCACAGCCCCTGGCCAGGGCCGGCTTGGCTGGCACCCGCCACGATCCCTATCAGTTACTGGCAATTAAGCTGTGAGAATCATGGCCAAAAGCCAAATATTAACCAGAAACTTTCCTAGAATTTGTATAGTCTGGAGTTCAGGAGCAAGAGCTGCATTGTCACAACACAGCTGCTGCAAAGCTCTTTCGGGGCTGCAGAACTCTCTCCTGAACTTGCAGGTTGCTGCAGCCGCACAGAATGTGCAGGAGGTAACTGTGGATGTGTTGTCTTTTGAAGGAACCAAATGCCAACTTGAACGCTCTCACTGCAGAGTATAATAAAGCTAAAGCTGAAAAAGCCAAATGTCAGGAGGAGGCTGATGCAACCAACAGAGTCATCACCCTGGCAAACAGGTACTGTGCAAACGCTGGCTCCAGAAGCGCTGGGACTGTCTGCTGCTCCCTGGTACTGCTCAAGGCAGTGGCACGGGGGCTGTGGAAGCATCAGAGCCCCTCCCTTCCCCCCAGAATTGAAATAATGAATTCAAGAGGGGATGTAGCCACAGACCTGTGTGCCCTGGGAGAGGGCAGCCCACCACCCGAGGTGGGTTAATCGCCGTGGCATTTGGTGACTGCTGCCCTGAGCCCTCCTCACAGAGAACAGGGAGCAGTGGCACCATAGCAGCCAGCCTCCCCTCTCACCCTCCCCAGGCTCATGGGGGGCCTGGCATCCGAAAATGTCTGCTGGGCTGAGTCGATGGAGATGTTCAGAGAGCAGGAAAAGACGCTGTGTGGAGATGTGCTGCTGGTCTCTGCCTTTGTGTTCTACATTGGCTACTTTACCAAGAAGTATAGGGTTGAGCTGCTGGAGAATCACTGGATCCCTTTCCTGAGCTCGCTAGTGGTGAGCGGAGTGCCCGGGCTCCTTCCCCTGGTAACTGAGAGCCCTGAGGAGCTCCAGGCAGCCAATGGCTCCTTCTCAGCAGGTTCCCATCCCCATCACCCCAGGGCTGGACCCCCTCAGCCTCCTCACTAACGATGCTGCCCGGTGACCACATGTCCACTGAGAACGCCACAATCCTGCAGGAACGCCACAAACCCAGCGGTGGCCCCTGATGTGGACACGCAGCTCCAGGGCATCAAGTGGATCAAGAACAAATACAGGGACGAGCTGAGAGCCATTCGCCTTGGCCAGAGGAGGTGAGTCAGGTGCTTCCCCCTCCACTGGAGGTTCACGGGGCTCTACGAGCCAGGTAGCCCATGTCCTTCTATCAGACTTGGGACACCTGAGGGCAGCGTCGATGACAGGGGCAAACAACGCCCTTATAGTTTCTGCGGCCCTGGGGCTGGCAGAGCAGCGAGATGGCATTCACTCGAGATCCCCTGAGCTCACCTGAGCTCACCCAAGCTCCCCTCATCGCACGCATGCTTGCCCCACGCCATGCCTCCCACCCCTCTCGGCCACAGCTATCTGGACACCTTCGAGAAGACAGTATCTGAAGGACAGACGCTGCTGATCGAGGGCATTGGAGAGACGATGGAGCCAGTGCTGGACCATCTGCTGGGCAGGAACACCATCAAGAAGGGCAGGTCAGCATGCCCCATTCTCTGTTGCTGGGGAGTTTCACCTGCTCTGAGCAATGACTGCTGCCCTTAATTCACAGAATCACAGAATAAACAGGTTGGAAGAGACCCACTGGATCATCGAGTCCAACCATTCCCACCAATCCCTAAATCATGCTCCTAAGCACCTCGTCTACCCTAACCTTAAACACCTCCAGGGACGGTGACTCAACCACCTCCCTTGGCAGACCGTTCCAATGCCTAACCACCCTCTCCGTGAAGAACTTTTTCCTAATCACAAGCCTAAATCTCCCTTGGTGGAGCTTGAGGCCATTCCCTCTCGTCCTGAGGTCTCCCCTCAGCCTCCTCTTCTCCAGGCTGAACAACCCCAGCTCTCTCAGCCGCTTCTCGTAAGATTTGTTCTCCAGCCCCTTCACCAGCTTCGTTGCCCTTCTCTGGACTCGCTCCAGAGCCACAACATCCCTCTTGTGGTGAGGGGCCCAGAACTGAACACAGTACTCGAGGTGTGGTCTCACCAGTGCCGAGTACAGGGGGAGAATAACCTCCCTGGACCTGCTGGTTATGCCGTTTCTGATACAAGCCAAGATGCCATTGGCTTTTTTGGCCACCTGGGCACACTGCTGGCTCATGTTCAGTCAGTTGTCAACCAACACCCACAGGTCCTTCTCCTCCTGGCAGCTTTCCAGCCAGGTTTCTCCTAGTTTGTACCTCTGCTTAGGGTTGTTGTGCCCCAAGTGCAGGACCCAGCATTTGGCCGTTTTAAACCTCATGCCGTTGGTCTCAGCCCAGTGGTCCAGCATGTTCAGGTCCCTTTGCAGAGCCTCCCTACCCTCCAGCAGATCAACACTTCCTCCCAGCCTGGTGTCATCTGAAAACTTTCTAAGGGAGGACTCAATGCCTTCATCCAGGTCGTTGATAAAGACATTAAACAGGACTGGACCCAGGACTGAGCCCTGGGGAACCCCACTTGTCACTGGCCTCCAGCTGGATTTAACTCCATTTACCACCACCCTCTCGGCCCAGACATTCAACCAGTTTTTCACCCAGGAGAGTGTGCACTCGTCCAGGACAGACGCCGACAGTTTCCGAAGCAGAATGCTAGGAGAAACTGTATCAAAGGCTTTACTGAAGTCCAGGAAGACCACATCCACAGCCTTTCCCTCATCCAAGAGTTTAGTTACTCCGTCATAGAAGGTGATCAGATTACTCTGGCAAGACCTGCCTTTCATGAACCCGTGTTGACTGGGCCTGATCACCCAGTTCTCTTGCAAGTGCTTCATGATTGCACTCAAGATCACCCACTCCATGACTTTTCCCTGTACTGAGGTCAGGCTGACAGGCCTGTAGTTCCCCAGATCCTCCCTGCGCCTCTTCTTATAGATGGGCACGACATCAGCCAGCCTCCAGTCCAGCGGAACCTCCTCAGTCATCCAGGACTGCTGGAAGATGATGGAAAGGGGTTTGGCCAGCACATCCGCCAGTTTCCTCAAAACTCTTGGGTGGACTCCATCCGTCTTTCACAGTCTTGGCCATTCGCATTTCTAGTTGGGCCTTAGCCCTCCTGACTTTTTCCCTGCACAATCTCACTTCCTCCCTGTAGTCCACCCAGGATGCCTGCCCCTTCCTCCAGAGGCCGTAGACCCTCCTCTTCCTATTGATGTCTCTTAGGACCTCCCTACTCAACCATACTGGTTTCTTACCCCGCCGGCTACTTTTCTGGAACTTGGGGACGGCTTTCTCCTGAGCTGCTAGGAGTTCCTTCTTGAAGAGCGCCCAGCCCTCATGGACACCTTTGCCTTCAAGGAGCGCCTCCCACGGGATTTTTCCGACCAGCCTTCTGAACAGCCCAAAGTCTGCTCCCTGAAAGTTGAGGGAGATTTTTCTGCTAACCTCCATCTTCATTTTACCCGTCACATGAGAATTCATCTCATGATTGCTTTGCCCCAAGAGTCCTCCAACCTTCACATCCCCCACCAGTCCTTCTCTGTTCACAAACAGCAGGTCCAGGAGGGCACCGTCCCTTGTCGGTTCGCTCACCAGCTGTGTGAGGAAGTTGTCTCCCACACACTCCAGGAACCTCCGGGACTGCTTCCTTTCTGCTGTATTAGACTCCCAGCCTGTCTCTGGGAAATTGAAGTCTCCCACAAGGACTAGAGGTAGCGATTTTGAGACTACACTCCGTTGTTTATAGAAGAGATCATCAGCTGCTTCTTCTTGGCTGGGTGGTCTATAGCAGACTCCCATCACAATCCCTTCCTGCCCATGGACTCCTCTGATTTTCACCCACAGGCACTCAGTCCCATCCTGACCGTAGTCCAGTTCGAGGGTATCAAAGCCCTCTCTAACATAGAGGGCTACCCCGCCTCCTCTTCTGCCCTTCCTGTCCTTCCTGAAGAGTTTATACCCCACCATGGGTACGCTCCAGTTGTACTAGTCATCCCACCACGTCTCCGCAATGGCAACGACATTGTAGTCTCCTTGCCCTACCACAGCTTCCAGCTCCTCCTTCTTATTTCCCATACTGTGTGCATTACTGTAAATGCACTTCAGCTGGGCAGGCGTAGCTTCAGCCTTCGTAATAGGGCTTCTCCCCAACTGAGCGATCCTTGGCTTAACTAAGGCCACAGTGCCAGTTTGCTGCCTACCATCCCCAGGTGCACTCACCCCCTCTTGCTTAGTGGTGATATACCAGCAGGCATCGCCAGCACACCACCCCTTTGCCTCTGAAGTCTCACCTCCAGGCTCACTCCCGTCCTGCCTGGTCCCCATTCCCTCCCCCCTCACATCTAGTTTAAAGCTCGATTTATGAGCTTGACTAGGTTTTGTCTCCCCCTAGGAGACAGGTGTGTCCCATCCCTCGAAGAAAACCTGGGCGTGCGTGGGCCTCCCCATGATTAAAGAACCCAAAGCCCCTCTTCTCACACCAGTCCCTAAGCCATTCATTAACCCGTTTCTTATTCCTCATTTCCTGCTCCTGATTCCTTAGCATTGGGATGGAGTTGAATATTACCTGTGCCCCAGAGCCCTTGATCATTCTCCCAAGTGCCTTGAAGTCCCTTTTAATGGCTTTAGGCCTTCTGTGTTCTATTTCCTCATTACCAATTTGGAAAACTAAGAGCAGGTAGTAGTCGGTGTCTTTGACCAGGGAAGGGAGCTTTCTAGTAACTTCCCTCACTGATGCTCCCGGCAAGCAGCAGACCTCCCTATGGAGCGGGTCCGGCCTACAGATGGGACCCTCCATTCCTTTGAGAAGGGAATCCCCCACGACAATCACCCTCCTCTTCTTTTTAACCGAGGATGTTTTTAAGGCTGTGGGAGGATGATGGAGTTTTGGAAACATTTCTAGGCTGTGGGTGCAGCCCTCTTCATCTTTAGGGCTAGGATGCACCCTCACCACCTCATATTTGTTCCCCAGAGAGATCTGGAGGTTAATTGCCTGGGTGAGGGGAGTAGGTTTCCTTCTCCGGGAAGGAACCTGCTGCCATTCCCCCTCTCTGTCTCTCCCGGCCTTACAGCTTACCGGTGAGTGGTGCTCAGCTTCACTAACTCTGGCAGCCTGTGAGAGAGTCCTGCTCCACTCATCTATCTCTGTCTCACACTCCCTGGTGGCCCTCAGCCTAGCCACTTCTTTCCTCAGCTCTTCCACCATACGAAGCAGTTCCCCTACCCGAGCACAGCTTCCACAGGAGGAGCCAGTGCCAGAGGCATGAGCCACTATGAGAGAGGGGCACTGTCTGCAGCCCAGGGTCTGGGTAGCTGCATGTGCCCACCGGGACTCCGTCTGGGTGGCAGCCTCCACCACGCTTGGTGTGGCCTTAGTCTTTCGTCGGGTATCCACCTTTTTCCTCAATCCCTTCTGACCGTGCTCCAGCCCTTCCCTGCTCACCCTGCCCGCTCAGACTGCCCTGTTTAATAAGCCCTGTTTAATGAGCCCTGCTCCTCTTCACCTGTGCTCCCTAAGGGCCCTTAAAATCTCCCGCGGAAACTTCTGGGACGTCAGTCACCACGCGGGAACGGCTGTTGAGCCCGGAGCCCAGCGCCGACTTTCCGATCGAGTTTTTTTAGGGTTTTTCCCCATTCGGGAAGCACCCAGTCGCCTATGGCTACCCCTAATACAGAACTCACCGTCCTGTCGCTGGATGCAGCTGAATAAAATATCTTGGCTGAAGCTGGAGTTAGCTCCTATCTTAGCTCCCATGGCTAAAACACAGTGCTGACGGAAGGCTGGGGCAGTAATGACCTTGCCATTTTCCATCCTTTTGCTGGAACAGCCACCTCATGCTTTGACTATCAAATTCTGGAGTCACGACTCCCTCAGTGGCGGCACCACTGGCCTTTAAAGGATGCGGGTGCTCTGGTAATGACTCAAGATTTAACAAAACATTAATGTTTTGGGCTGGAACAACGTATGGGACCCTTAGAAAGGTGTTAGTTTTGCAGGGTGTGGGATGCTGCCGGACACACAGGGGAATTGCCCTGGGTAGATGGATATGCTTTATCGGGATCAATGTTTTCTCAAATTGTACATTTAAAGAGGCTTTTTTTCACGTGACTGCTCAGTGTAGTTGATGTTCCAAACAGGTTGATGACTGAGGTGGGCTGCTGAGCAGAAAACTGCCAGCAAGAGACCTGTGAAAAAAAGGTTAAGGGTTGCCCTAGATTGCACAGGAGGTCAGGAATGTACGTGATGAGCACAAAAGGAACTGGCAGTGTGATGCATCTGGTGGCTTCAGCTTGACCTGGATCTCTGTGGAGGAGCAGGGGACCTGCCTGTGCCTTTAGAGTGGAAACAGCACAGCTGGAAGTGGAGACGCAAAGCAGGGAGGAATTTTCTCAGAGTAATGCCTCAGTCAGCACTTGCTGTTAGTGCATATTTTCAGGCATGCGTCTGCAGTGGTATTAAAGAAAGGAGAATGGAAAAGGAGATGGCAAGCCTACTCTTACTCGTAGCCTGGCTGTGAAGAATTGAAGCTGATCACCAACCAATTGACCTCACTTATCCTTTCCCTAACGAGTGGGTTAGGGTGCTGGTTTCTAGGTTCTGTATCCAAAAAGATATTGTGGACCATGTGGGGCTTAGTGCCTCACTCTCAAAGTAAAGATCATCCCAAAATTGTCTCCCATGGAGTCTCATATAAGTTCTAGGGTTTCACTTGCTCCATGGGTGCATGTGGCTCTATCGGAGGTGAGCATTGCCTTGTGTTTTTGAGAAGGAAACCTCTTGGAGAAAAGCCTACTGAAAGAGATTCTTATTCTGAGCCTCCTTAAGGTGATCCAGAAGCTATTGATCAGCTCAGAACCTGGGTAGGTGGGCTCCTGTTTCCCCAGAATGAGCCAGGCAGGTGTACTCATCAAGGGCCTCCCCATGATTAAAGAACCCAAAGCCCCTCTTCTCACACCAGTCCCTAAACCATTCATTAACCCGTTTCTTATTCCTCATTTCCTGCTCCTGATTCCTTAGCATTGGGATGGAATTGAATATTACCTGTGCCCCAGAGCCCTTGATCATTCTCCCAAGTGCCTTGAAGTCCCTTTTAATGGCTTTAGGCCTTCTACGTTCTATTTCCTCATTACCAATTTGAAAAACTAATAGCGGGTAGTAGTCGGTGTCTTTGACCAGGGAAGGGAGCTTTCTAGTAACTTCCCTCACTGATGCTCCCGGCAAGCAGCAGACCTCCCTATGGAGCAGGTCAGGCCTACAGATGGGACCCTCCATTCCTTTGAGAAGGGAATCCCCCACGACAATCACCCTCCTCTTCTTTTTAACCGAGGATGTTTTTAAGGCTGTGGGAGGATGATGGAGTTTTGGAAACATTTCTAGGCTGTGGGTGCAGCCCTCTTCATCTTTAGGGCTAGGATGCACCCTCAGCATAATTATTATGTCCCTCTGAATGAGAGTGTCTGGGGCCTGATCCTTCCCCCTGCACACAGAACCATAGAATCATGGAATAGTTAGGGTTGGAAGGGACATTAAAAGGACACTACCCACTAGATCAGGCTGCCCAAGCCCCATTGAACTTGGCTTTTAACACCTCCAGGGATGAGGCAGCCACAACTTCCTTGGGCAACCTGTTCCAGTGTCTCACCACTCTCACGGTGAAGAAATTCTTCCTTATGTCTAGCCCCTCTCCATTTTATACCCATTCCCCTTTGTCCTGTTACCACAAGCCTTTGTGAGTAGTCCCTCCCCAGCTTTCTTGTAGCCCCCTTTAGGTACTGGAAGGTCACTATAAGATCTCCTCAGAGCCTTCTCCAGGATGAACAAGCCCAAATCTTCTGTCCCTCTGTCCTTTGTCCTGCCAGCACTCTTCTGGCACTGCTACTGTCGCTTTGCCTTTTCCCAGCCCCAGAAATACTTCTCGAGTACAGCACATGAGCTGAGGGTTTCTGTCAGCGACGAGTTACTGCCAAGGGTACAGAAACGAAGTTTGTTTTAACTGAACAGGTACGTTCAGATAGGGAATAAAGAAGTGGAATATCACCTGCAATTCCGCCTGATTCTGCACACCAAATATTCCAACCCTCACTACAAGCCAGAGGTGCAGGCTCAGTGCACCCTGGTCAACATCTTGGTGACTCGGGAGGGACTGGAGGACCAGCTCCTGGCTGCTGTGCTGGCCAAAGAGCGGCCAGACCTGGAGAACTTGAAGGTACGAACCCAGCTACTGGCAGGGCAGTAGCAGAGAGTGTCCTGGGAGCTGCAGTGGCTTTGTTGGCAAAGAGCAATGGGATCCCACTTCCATGAGCTTGTTGTTGCTTATAGAGAATCAAGTGAGTCCCATTCAGAGCCTGCCCTCTGCATGTGTGGCTGTGAGTCCCTCACGGAGCTGCATCTATAAGGAGAGAGTGTATAATTTAGAGAATACAAAGCCAGCAGAACAGCTGATGCTCCCCAAACTGGGGCATGCAGTGTGTTAGGCAGCACCCAGTGTAAGTCACAGCAACTGACACCAGAGTTTTGCTCTGGTCTCCTGTGTAATGCGTGCATCGCTCCGGGCTCTGGTATTGTAGGCAAGCCTCACAAAGAGCCAGAACGAGTTCAAGATCAAGCTGAAGGATCTGGAGGACTCCCTGCTTGCCTGCCTGTCTGCTGCTGGGGGTGATTTTCTGGGGGACACAGAACTCGTGGAGAACCTGGAAATAACCAAGCACACAGCCATAGAAATTGAGGAAAAAGTAAGTGAGCTGCCCTGCAGCTGATGCTGTGGCACCACAGGCAGTAGGAGCTCTCCCAGATAACTCCAGGCACCGAACCCTTAGTGGGATGTCGGGTGCTGCTTCAGCTGGATAAACCCACCTTCATGTATGTCAAGGTGAAAAAAGCTAAAGTCACTGAAGCCCAAGTAAACATTGCAAGAGAAAACTACAGGCCAGCAGCAGAGCGAGCATCCGTGCTGTACTTCATCCTGAGTGACCTCCACAAGATCAACCCCATCTACCAGTTCTCTCTCAAGGTAGACATGAAGCAAGGAGGGAGTTGGTTGTTGTGGATGGGATGGGGTTTGGGGGATCTTGGAGCTGTGACGTCTCAGTGTTTGTGCTGCAAACAAACACTCAGCAGCCCAGGCACTGAGCTGGCCATATGTCCCTTTCTCAGGCGTTCAATGGGGTCTTTGAGAAAGCCATTCAGCGCACAATCCCCGAAGACAATATCAAGCAAAAGGTGATCAACCTGACAGATGAGATCACCTGCTCGGTCTATATGTACACTGCACGGGGACTCTTTGAGAGAGACAAACTCATCTTCCTGGCCCAGGTCACCTTCCAGGTAACACATGCATGTGTTTAGGGCTTCTGTTGTAGAACTCTGCACATTAGTTTATGTTTATTTAGCCAGGTTGTTCTCTTACTCCTGTGCTGCTGCTGGATGTTTCCTGGTGAGAAGCTTCTCTATCTTCATGCCAAGGCCGTGTGTGCTGGGGCTGTTCTGATGCTGCACTCTCAACTTGCCAGGTCCTGGCGATCAAGAAAGAAATTAACCCAGTGGAGCTGGATTTTCTCCTGCGCTTCCCTTCCAAGGCTGGCACCGAAAGCCCCATGGACTTCCTGCAGCCCCAGAGCTGGGGTGGCATCGAGGTGAGTTGACGCAGTTGCCTACGTGCCAAGGCGATACCAGCATGACCATTGCACTGGGGGTCTGGGGTCACCTGCAGCTCCCAGGAGGGTCCATGGAGATCCCCATCCCCTGTGGCTGGTGACTCCTGTGGGATGGCAGCTTGGGGGCTCTGTTCTCAGCTCTGCAACAGGTGGTGGGGGTGGCTGTACAGCAATCTGAGCACCCAAGAAGTTTTGATACTGAGAAAAGTCACCCTGTGACCACACTTAAATCATAGAACCATAGAATCACCAGGTTGGAAAAGACCCACCGGATCATCGAGTCCAACCATTCCCATCAATCACTAACCCATGTCCCTCTGCACCTCATCCACCTGCCCCTTAAACCCCTCCAGGGAAGGTGACTCAACCCCCTCCCTGGGCAACCTCTGCCAGTGCCCAATGATCCTTTCTGTGAAAAATTTTTCCTAATGTCCAGCCTGAATCTCCCCTGGTGGAGCTTAAGGCCATTCCCTCTCATCCTGTCCCCTGTCACTTGAGAGAAGAGCCCGGCTCCCTCCTCTCCACAATCGCCACTCAGGTAGCTGGAGAGAGCAATGAGGTCTCCCCTCAGCCTCCTCTTCTCCAGGATAAACACCCCCAGCTCTCTCAGATGCTCCTCTTGTTCTCCAGCCCCCTCACCAGCTTCGTTGCTCTTCTCTGGACTCGCTCCAGAGCCTCAACATCCTTCTTGTGTTGAGGGGCCCAGAACTGACCCCAGGATCTGAGGTGCAGTCTCACCAGTGCCAAGTAAAATCTCTGCACTCACTAGCTGCATGAATGTCCATGTGGCTCATGTCTCACGGGTTGAGGGAAATCGAAAACAGGCTGCTCGCACTGGCAGAATTTTTGGACTGTCAATGTCATTGGCTCCTCGCCTGTTCCTCAGAGGTGTCGGAGTGATGCCCAGCCACCCCACACACAGCATCCCTGTTTCACCAGGCATCCTTGGCACCACGGGGCTGCCTCTGGGAACCCTCAGCATGGCTGTACCTGGCAGAAAGCAGGTCTGGCATCCAGCCTGGGCTGGTGAAGCTGGGTTGCAGGATCCCCTGGGGCCAGACTGTGCACGCAGGGGTCCCTGAGGGCAAGCAGAGCCCATCCTCAGCTGCACTCACCCCCTCTTGCTTAGTGGTGATATACTGGCAGGCATTGCGAGCACACCACCCCTTTGCCTCTGAAGTCTCACCTCCAGGCTCACTCCCATCCTGCCTGGCTCCATCCCCTCCCCCCTCACATCTAGTTTAAAGCTTGATTTATGAGCTTAACTAGGTTTTTGGTGAGGGCTTTTCTCCCCCTAGGAGACAGATGTGTCCCATCCCTGGTAAGAATGCCTGGGGGTGCATGGGCCTCCCCATGATTAAAGAACCCAAAGCCCCTTTCAACAAGTCTCCTGCACAGACAAAGGTCTAAAGAACTTCATGGCCACATGTAATAATTCCAAACATCCCATTGGGGTAGAATTCCTGGTCTATTTTATTTCTTTTTCTTCAGAAGGTGCCAGGGAGCAATGTCTGCACCAGCTACAAAGCCTGGTTGCCATGCAGGTGGGGTAGAACAAGTGCAGCAACTCCTGATCCGGAGTGTGGGATGCACAGGCTTGTGGACCAGTGACACGTTGGCCACTGGCCGTGGCCTCTGTGATGTCATCCTTTGTGATGCTGCCCTGTGTCCTAGGAGACCTCTCAGCCGTCCAGGGCAAAGCACCCTCTGGGTTCACTCTCCAGGAGGACCTGGAGGAGGCAGGTGGTCTCTCCACTGGGAGCTGCCTGCACCTTTCTCAGTGTGTGAAAAACGCGTTTTGGCTGTGATTTGGATTTTGCAGAGTCCCGTACCAGTTCTGCTGGAACGGAAAATCTGTCTGCGTGAAGGGTAAGTACAGTCTGCCCGTGTCTGCTTCTGGGCAGTCATTGCTTGGAGTTTTGGTCGATGAGGAGCTCAACATGAGCCAGCAAATGCCCTCGCAGCCCAGAAAGCCAATCGTATCCTGGGCTGCATCAAAAGAAGTGTGGCCAGCAGGTCAAAGAAAGTGATTCTGCTCCTCTGATCCTTTCTGGTGAGACCTCAGCTGGGGTATTGGGTCCAGTTCTGGAATCTTCAATGTAAGAAGGACATGGAGCTGTTGGAACAGGCCCAGAGGAGGCTATAGGAATGATCCGGAGGCCTGGAGAACCTCGCATATGAGGACAGGCTGAGAGAGTTGGGCTTGTTCAGCCTGGAGAAGAGGAGGCTGCAAGGAGACCTTATAGAGACCTTCCAGTACCTGAAAGGGGCTCCAAGAAAGCTGAGGAGGGACTGTTCACAAAGGCTTGTGGTGACAGGACTGTGGGGGAACGGGAATAACCTGGAGAGGGGCAGATTTAGGCTAGATATTAGGAAGAATTTCTTCACCATGAGATTGGCGAGACCCTGGAACAGGTTGCTCAGGGAAGCTGTGGCTGCTCCATCCCTGGAGGTGTCCAAGGCCAGGCTGGATGGGGCCTGAAGGACCCAGCTCCAGTGGGAGGTGTCCCTGTTCATGGCAGGAGGGTTGGAACTGGATGATCTTTAAGGTCCCTTCCAACCCAAACTATTCTACGAATCTATGACTCCTTTACAAGGGGAACAGAGGGTATGATATGCTAGACAGACCCTCCTCTTAGGGAAATCTGCAGCCTTCCTGGTGTCCCCTTTAAGGACAACCCTAAGAAACCTCCTAGCACGATGTACCCCTGGACTATTCCCCATTCCTGCTCTTCCATGTGGGAGGTGAGGAAGGTGCAACGTGTAGCCCAAGGGTGATCAAAAGAGACTTCAGGGCCTTGGGGCGGTCGGTGAGGGAGATGTTGGGAAGATGGTCAGATGATGTGTTCTTGAGTTATTTCATGCTTTGCAGCAGGTGGGTGGGAGCTCCTTGCTGGAGATGTGTGGGTGCTTGCAGCAACGTGCAAAGCCTGAGCTCTCAAGATACATTCTGGGTCTCGCCTCCGCTGATCTGGTGTGTTTTGGGATGGAGCAGGGGGCCCCTGCAGGGACCAGGCAGGTGCTGAGTGTCCCTGGGCACCCTCTGCATCCCTTTTTTTGACCGCACTGGCACTGGACCTGCTGGGGTACCCTGTTACCCTGGAACGGCCTGATGTTAGTGTGTTCCTTGAGGAGCTGGAACGTGCAGCATGGGGACTACTTCAGGAGCACGATGTTCGCTTGTCACAGGTTGTCCAGCCTTGCCATTTGGCTGAAAGAGGGGAAATAACTCGCGGTTTTACTTCTGTGAATCTTAACTCTGCCGCTTTAACATTACCCAGTCATGAAACAGGGTAGGGGAGGCCTCCTGTTCTCCCCTTAGGAAGGATGCTGCAGCCTCGAGACACAGGGGTATCCTTTGGGTCTTCTGTGAACGTGATCCTGGATTTTCAAACTTAAATTATTGTTCTTTCCAGGTGACTGAGACATGGACACTGGCAAGATCTATCAGCCCTTGGGGCCTACTCTAAAGGCTCATGGATCCCAGAGCAAGGTGTCAGCGCCTCATCTTCAGAAGATGTTCAGATCAGCGGAGAAGCCTGTAGTTGTCGGTACCTCCTGTGGCCAGGTAGGAGTTGTGTTCAGGCTGTAAAGTCCCCCAGTGTCCCTCCTCTGCACACCTTCCTGTTGTCTGGTAGTACTGGGAAGCTGGATGCCCGCTACCATTTCTACTCTGCTGTGCCTCTATCAGAGGTGACTCTAACAGTGTGCTTCTTTCCATCCTCTGTGGGTGCCCTGCCAGCAAATTCACCAGCACTGCTCTGGCCAAACTGGCCTTCCATGAGCTGGGCGTTTGGTGGGCGACTCCAGCTCCATGAAAAACTTTTCCCTAATGTCCAGCCTAAACCTCCCCTGGTGGAGCTTGAGGCCATTCCCTCTCGTCCTGTGCCCTGCCCCTTGGGAGAAGAGCCCAGCTCCCTTGTCTCCACAACCTCCTTTCAGGGTGTTGGAGAGAGCAGTGAGGTCTCCCCTCAGCCTCCTCTTCTCCAGGCTAAACACCCCCAGCTCTCTCAGCCACTCCTCTTCTTCTCCATCCCCCTCACCAGCTTTGTTGCTCTTCTCGGGACTCGCTCCAGGGCCTCAATGTCCTTCTTGTGGTGAGGTTGTTCCCTTTACTGACTGGAGGTCAGGTGCTGAGGCTCTGTCAAGGATATATCTCTGCACACAGAGAGGGTCTATAAGGCCAGAACAGCGAGAATACAAGCATTACTTAAAAAAAAGAGAGAATGAAATCTTGGAGCAAATCCTTTCCACATAAATCCTGTCCCAAGGCTGCTTTCTTGCATTCCTCTAACTTACTCAGCAGTGACATCTCCACATGTATGTTGGATGTGAGCATTGTGCAAGGATTGACTTAGGGGATTTCTGATGGCTCCTCCCCACTCTCTCCAAAGGTCACTGACTCATTCCAGCAAAACTAAGGAGGAAAGAAGGGTCCAAACAGCAGAGATAAGCAGGGGTGGACTAGGTGCTGAGGGACATGGTTTAGTGTTTGATGGGAATGTTTGGACTCGATGATCCAGTGGGTATCTTCCAACCTGGTTATTCTATGATTGTATGATCAGATCATGAAGGAGAATCTAATGAGACACAGCCACTTGGTTGAAGCATGCGCATCCTGCTCTGTATCGTTGATTTACTGCTGTTAAATATTTCAGCAGAGAACTTAGGGGATTCCAGGATGATCCTGGCATCTGATAATTTGCCTCTGACAAATTATCCGTCAGTGCCACTTCAACAAGCAAAGCCTTTCTGAACCAGTATCTCTCACTGATGTTTTGTGTTTCAGCTGACTCCTTCTGCTTTCATGAAGGAGATGTCACTCACTACCAAGCAGAGGATGGCTGCCACTCAGGAGATGAAGCTGCCCCCAATTACCCAGCTTCGAGATATGAGCAAAGCATCCTACTACAAGGTAGATTTTCCCTGCCCTTCGCCTTTCCGCTTGATGTGGCATTTGTAGAGGGTGTGTGCTTGTGACGGGCTTCCCTCCAGCTCATCCAAACACCTCAGTGACTGGGTCCCATTGTCCCCTCAAACTGTTGGTGGCAGGGGATTCCTTCTGCAATCTCCTAGGAGAAAGAGAAAGCATTTTTCACCAGTTAGATGCTGAAATCCTGCTCTATGCTAGGCCAATATCACAGAATCAATATCAATAGGAAGAGCAGTGCCTACGACCTCACAATAGGAAGAGGAGGGCCTACGACCTCTTCAATAGGAAGAGGAGGGCCTACGACCTCTGGAGGAAGGGGCAGGCATCCTGGGTGGACTATAGAGAGGAAGTGAGAATGTGCAGGGAAAAAATCAGGAGGGCTAATGCCCAACTAGAAATGCGATTGGCCATGACTGTGAAAGACAACAAAAAGTCTTTCTACAAATACATCAACAGCAAAAGGAGGGCTAGGGAGAATCTCCAGTCCCTAGTAGGTGCAGAGGGAACAAGAGTAACAGGGGACAAAGACAAGGCTGAAGTGCTCAATGCCTACTTTGCCTCAGTCTTTAACAGTAAGGATAATTGTTCCCTCTGTGCACAACCCCAAGGGTTGGATGAGAAGTATGAGATTCCCAAGGTCCAAGAGGAGGTGGTTAGAGACTTGCTTGCCCAGCTAGATGCCCACAAGTCTATGGGGCCGGATGGAGTCCACCCAAGAGTTTTGAGGGAACTGGTGGATGTGCTGGCCAAACCCCTTTCCATCATCTTCCAGCAGTCCTGGATGACTGGGGAGGTTCCGCTGGACTGGAGGCTGGCTGATGTCGTGCCCATCTATAAGAAGAGGCGCAGGGAGGATCTGGGGGTGGATGAGGTGCTTAAGAGCATGATTTAGGGAGTCGAGTCCAACCATTCCCAGTAATCCCTAAATCATGCTCCTAAGTACCTCATCCACCCTAACCTTAAACACCTCCAGGGACGGTGACTCAACCACCTCCCTTGGCAGACCATTCCAATGCCTAACCACCCTCTCCGTGAAGAATTTTTTCCTAATCTCAAGCCTAAATCTCCCCTGGTGGAGCTTGAGGCCATTCCCTCTCGTCCTGTCTCCTGTCACTTGGGAGAAGAGGCCAGCACCCTCCTCTCCACAACCTCCCTTCAGGTAGTTGTAGAGAGTAATAAGGTCTCCCCTCAGCCTCCTCTTCTCCATGCTAAACAACTCCAGCTCTCCCAGTCGCTTCTCGTAAGATTTGTTCTCCAGCCCCTTCACCAGCTTCGTTGCCCTTCTCTGGACTCGCTCCAGAGCCACAACATCCCTCTTGTGGTGAGGGGCCCAGAACTGAACACAGTACTCGAGGTGTGGTCTCCCCAGTGCCGAGTACAGGGGGAGAATAACCTCCCTGGACCTGCTGGTCATGCCGTTTCTGATACAAGCCAAGATGCCATTGGCCTTTTTGGCCACCTGGGCACACTGCTGGCTCATGTTCAGTCGGTTGTCAACCAACACCCACAGGTCCTTCTCCTCCTGGCAGCTTTCCAGCCAGGTTTCTCCTAGTTTGTACCTCTGCTTAGGGTTGTTGTGCCCCAAGTGCAGGACCCAGCATTTGGCCGTTTTAAACCTCATGCCGTTGGTCTCAGCCCAGCAGTCCAGCCTGTTCAGGTCCCTTTGCAGAGCCTCCCTACCCTCCAGCAGATCAACACTTCCTCCCAGCCTGGTGTCATCTGAAAACTTTCTAAGGGAGGACTCAATGCCTTCATCCAGGTCGTTGATAAAGACATTAAACAGGACTGGACCCAGGACTGAGCCCTGGGGAACCCCACTTGTCACTGGCCTCCAGCTGGATTTAACTCCATTTACCACCACCCTCTCGGCCCAGACATTCAACCAGTTTTTCACCCAGGAGAGTGTGCGCCCATCCAGGCCAGAGGCCGACAGTTTCCGAAGCAGAATGCTAGGAGAAACTGTATCAAAGGCTTTACTGAAGTCCAGGAAGACCACATCCACAGCCTTTCCCTCGTCCAAGAGTTTAGTTACTCCGTCATAAAAGGTGATCAGATTACTCTGGCAAGACCTGCCTTTCATGAACCCGTGTTGACTGGGCCTGATCACCCAGTTCTCTTGCAAGTGCTTCATGATCTCACTCAAGATTACCCGCTCCATGACTTTCCCCGGTACCGAGGTCAGGCTGACAGGCCTGTAGTTCCCCAGATCCTCCCTGCACCCCTTCTTATAGATGGGCACAACATCAGCCAGCCTCCAGTCCAGCGGAACCTCCCCAGTCATCCAGGACTGCTGGAAGATGATGGAAAGGGGTTTGGCCAGCACATCCGCCAGTTTCCTCAAAACTCTTGGGTGGACTCCATCCGGCCCCATAGACTTGTGGGCATCTAGCTGGGCAAGCAAGTCTCTAACCACCTCCTCTTGGACCTTGGGAATCTCATGCTTCTCATCCAACCCTTGGGGTTGTGCACAGAGGGAACAATTATCCTTACTGTTAAAGACTGAGGCAAAGTAGGCATTGAGCACCTCAGCCTTGTCTTTGTCCCCTGTTACTCTTGTTCCCTCTGCACCTACTAGGGACTGGAGATTCTCCCTAGCCCTCCTTTTGCTGTTGATGTATTTGTAGAAAGACTTTTTGTTGTCTTTCACAGTCATGGCCAATCGCATGTCTAGTTGGGCTTTAGCCCTCCTGACTCTTTCCCTGCACAATCTCACTTCCTCCCTGTAGTCCACCCAGGATGCCTGCCCCTTCCTCCAGAGGCCGTAGACCCTCCTCTTCCTATTGATGTCTCTTAGGACCTCCCTACTCAACCATACTGGTTTCTTACCCCGCCGGCTACTTTTCTGGAACTTGGGGACGGCTTTCTCCTGAGCTGCTAGGAGTTCCTTCTTGAAGAGCGCCCAGCCCTCATGGACACCTTTGCCTTCAAGGAGCGCCTCCCACGGGATTTTTCCGACCAGCCTTCTGAACAGCCCAAAGTCTGCTCCCTGAAAGTTGAGGGAGATTTTTCTGCTAACCTCCATCTTCATTTTACCCGTCACATGAGAATTCATCTCATGATTGCTTTGCCCCAAGAGTCCTCCAACCTTCACATCCCCCACCAGTCCTTCTCTGTTCACAAACAGCAGGTCCAGGAGGGCACCGTCCCTTGTCGGTTCGCTCACCAGCTGTGTGAGGAAGTTGTCTCCCACACACTCCAGGAACCTCCGGGACTGCTTCCTTTCTGCTGTATTAGACTCCCAGCCTGTCTCTGGGAAATTGAAGTCTCCCACAAGGACTAGAGGTAGCGATTTTGAGACTACACTCCGTTGTTTATAGAAGAGATCATCAGCTGCTTCTTCTTGGCTGGGTGGTCTATAGCAGACTCCCATCACAATCCCTTCCTGCCCATGGACTCCTCTGATTTTCACCCACAGGCACTCAGTCCCATCCTGACCGTAGTCCAGTTCGAGGGTATCAAAGCCCTCTCTAAAATAGAGGGCTACCCCGCCTCCTCTTCTGCCCTTCCTGTCCTTCCTGAAGAGTTTATACCCCACCATGGGTACGCTCCAGTTGTACTAGTCATCCCACCACGTCTCCGCAATGGCAACGACATTGTAGTCTCCTTGCCCTACCACAGCTTCCAGCTCCTCCTTCTTATTTCCCATACTGTGTGCATTACTGTAAATGCACTTCAGCTGGGCAGGCGTAGCTTCAGCCTTCGTAATAGGGCTTCTCCCCAACTGAGCGATCCTTGGCTTAACTAAGGCCACAGTGCCAGTTTGCTGCCTACCATCCCCAGGTGCACTCACCCCCTCTTGCTTAGTGGTGATATACCAGCAGGCATCGCCAGCACACCACCCCTTTGCCTCTGAAGTCTCACCTCCAGGCTCACTCCCGTCCTGCCTGGTCCCCATTCCCTCCCCCCTCACATCTAGTTTAAAGCTCGATTTATGAGCTTGACTAGGTTTTGTCTCCCCCTAGGAGACAGGTGTGTCCCATCCCTCGAAGAAAACCTGGGCGTGCGTGGGCCTCCCCATGATTAAAGAACCCAAAGCCCCTCTTCTCACACCAGTCCCTAAGCCATTCATTAACCCGTTTCTTATTCCTCATTTCCTGCTCCTGATTCCTTAGCATTGGGATGGAGTTGAATATTACCTGTGCCCCAGAGCCCTTGATCATTCTCCCAAGTGCCTTGAAGTCCCTTTTAATGGCTTTAGGCCTTCTGTGTTCTATTTCCTCATTACCAATTTGGAAAACTAAGAGCAGGTAGTAGTCGGTGTCTTTGACCAGGGAAGGGAGCTTTCTAGTAACTTCCCTCACTGATGCTCCCGGCAAGCAGCAGACCTCCCTATGGAGCGGGTCCGGCCTACAGATGGGACCCTCCATTCCTTTGAGAAGGGAATCCCCCACGACAATCACCCTCCTCTTCTTTTTAACCGAGGATGTTTTTAAGGCTGTGGGAGGATGATGGAGTTTTGGAAACATTTCTAGGCTGTGGGTGCAGCCCTCTTCATCTTTAGGGCTAGGATGCACCCTCACCACCTCATATTTGTTCCCCAGAGAGATCTGGAGGTTAATTGCCTGGGTGAGGGGAGTAGGTTTCCTTCTCCGGGAAGGAACCTGCTGCCATTCCCCCTCTCTGTCTCTCCCGGCCTTACAGCTTACCGGTGAGTGGTGCTCAGCTTCACTAACTCTGGCAGCCTGTGAGAGAGTCCTGCTCCACTCATCTATCTCTGTCTCACACTCCCTGGTGGCCCTCAGCCTAGCCACTTCTTTCCTCAGCTCTTCCACCATACGAAGCAGTTCCCCTACCCGAGCACAGCTTCCACAGGAGGAGCCAGTGCCAGAGGCATGAGCCACTATGAGAGAGGGGCACTGTCTGCAGCCCAGGGTCTGGGTAGCTGCATGTGCCCACCGGGACTCCGTCTGGGTGGCAGCCTCCACCACGCTTGGTGTGGCCTTAGTCTTTCGTCGGGTATCCACCTTTTTCCTCAATCCCTTCTGACCGTGCTCCAGCCCTTCCCTGCTCACCCTGCCCGCTCAGACTGCCCTGTTTAATAAGCCCTGTTTAATGAGCCCTGCTCCTCTTCACCTGTGCTCCCTAAGGGCCCTTAAAATCTCCCGCGGAAACTTCTGGGACGTCAGTCACCACGCGGGAACGGCTGTTGAGCCCGGAGCCCAGCGCCGACTTTCCGATCGAGTTTTTTTAGGGTTTTTCCCCATTCGGGAAGCACCCAGTCGCCTATGGCTACCCCTAATACAGAACTCACCGTCCTGTCGCTGGATGCAGCTGAATAAAATATCTTGGCTGAAGCTGGAGTTAGCTCCTATCTTAGCTCCCATGGCTAAAACACAGTGCTGACGGAAGGCTGGGGCAGTAATGACCTTGCCATTTTCCATCCTTTTGCTGAAACAGCCACCTCATGCTTTGACTATCAAATTCTGGAGTCACGACTCCCTCAGTGGCGGCACCATTGGCCTTTAAAGGATGCGGGTGCTCTGGTAATGACTCAAGATTTAACAAAACATTAATGTTTTGGGCTGGAACAACGTATGGGACCCTTAGAAAGGTGTTAGCTTTGCAGGGTGTGGGATGCTGCCGGACACACAGGGGAATTGCCCTGGGTAGATGGATATGCTTTATCGGGATCAATGTTTTCTCAAATTGTACATTTAAAGAGGCTTTTTTTCACGTGACTGCTCAGTGTAGTTGATGTTCCAAACAGGTTGATGACTGAGGTGGGCTGCTGAGCAGAAAACTGCCAGCAAGAGACCTGTGAAAAAAAGGTTAAGGGTTGCCCTAGATTGCACAGGAGGTCAGGAATGTACGTGATGAGCACAAAAGGAACTGGCAGTGTGATGCATCTGGTGGCTTCAGCTTGACCTGGATCTCTGTGGAGGAGCAGGGGACCTGCCTGTGCCTTTAGAGTGGAAACAGCACAGCTGGAAGTGGAGACGCAAAGCAGGGAGGAATTTTCTCAGAGTAATGCCTCAGTCAGCACTTGCTGTTAGTGCATATTTTCAGGCATGCGTCTGCAGTGGTATTAAAGAAAGGAGAATGGAAAAGGAGATGGCAAGCCTACTCTTACTCGTAGCCTGGCTGTGAAGAATTGAAGCTGATCACCAACCAATTGACCTCACTTATCCTTTCCCTAACGAGTGGGTTAGGGTGCTGGTTTCTAGGTTCTGTATCCAAAAAGATATTGTGGACCATGTGGGGCTTAGTGCCTCACTCTCAAAGTAAAGATCATCCCAAAATTGTCTCCCATGGAGTCTCATATAAGTTCTAGGGTTTCACTTGCTCCATGGGTGCATGTGGCTCTATCGGAGGTGAGCATTGCCTTGTGTTTTTGAGAAGGAAACCTCTTGGAGAAAAGCCTACTGAAAGAGATTCTTATTCTGAGCCTCCTTAAGGTGATCCAGAAGCTATTGATCAGCTCAGAACCTGGGTAGGTGGGCTCCTGTTTCCCCAGAATGAGCCAGGCAGGTGTACTCATCAAGGGACACTATTTCACAGGAGATCATGCATGGGTTCTTGATCATTAATCTTCCTCCCAGCTGAACCTTTCACTGCTGTCTGTCTTGTGTCTCCAGTTCTCAACAGTTGACCCAGAACGAAGCTTGTTCCAGCCTGTCTCATCAGAGATTGTATTTCAGAGCTATGTTCCCTATCAGGTCTATGAAATGCCACTGGTTCTGAGGAATATAGACAAGGTAAGTGCTGGGATATAAGGGTTTGATATTACAGAAACACAGAAGTGTTTTTCAGTTGGAAATAACCCTTTAAGATCATCAAGTCCAATCATAAATCCAGCCCTGCTAAGTCCACCGCTAGACCATGTCCCCAGGAATGATGTCTAACTCATCTTTAAACATCTCTAGGGATGGTGACTCAACCACCTCCTTGAGCAGCCTATTCCAATACTTGACAACCCTTTCAGCAAAGAAATTCCTCTTATTATCCAGCTTAAGTCTCCCTTGGTGCATCTTGAGGGTATTTCCCCCCATCCTGTCTTCTCAGGGAGAAGAGTCCCAACCCCAGCTTGCTACAGCCTCCCTTTATGTCATTGTAAAGAGTGATGAGGTCTCCACTCAGTCTCCTTTTCTCCAGACTAAACAAACCCTGGCTCCCTCAGCTGCTACTCATAAGTCTTGTGGTGGAAAAGAAGAGTGATGCTGCACAGCACATCCAGAATAAAACTTATCACCATCCTTATTTTGAAGATGGTTTTAATCTTCCCGTGCTGTGGTTTCTCCCCTGGTTTTGGCCACGCGTTTGTGGTATCTCACCCAAGGGAGCTTCTCTGGTCACCATCCTTCCCCTCAAAAGCCCTGGATTGATGGAAATACTGGGGGCTATACAGTTCTTATCTGCTGTCATGCATCACTGGGGGTGGGGAGGAAATACTCAGAAATCTGACTTTCCCATGCTGGCAGCTGCCTGGCTGCCATCAAGGGGCAGCGAGAGCCTCTTAATCATGAAGCCACACTGAGTCAGCATTAGTCGTGTCTCTCAAGGCAGAAGGTGCCTTTGAATCCCGTAATTGATAGGTCGAGCCTGGTGGGGTCGTCATGATTTCAGTAAGTTGACTGCTCTCATCTTCTGCATCAGTTTTCCATGCAGAGTTTTGCACTTCTCCCTTGTTTCTTCACAGCCCATTTGAAATTCCACTAGCCTTCTCCTTGTTTCTGGGGTTGTCTCTCTGTTCTTTTGTGTTCCTCCTTTTTCTCTGGCTTGCTTTTTCTCCCAGTAAGGCTACAGTGTCTGTGGTCTCCTTCTCTTGAAAGGGAATTCCTTCCTTGCCCCTGGAAGGCCCCTCTGGAGGTGTGACTGCATGGATGTGTGCAGGCAGAAGCAAGCAGGTTCTTTGGGCTGGTTGATGATGTGATTGCAACTCGATAGAGCTGGTGTCTTCCCTGCTTGGTCCTTCCTTCCCAGTGGGACATTGCCCAGCTGCTTCTGACCTAGAGGATTCACGCTCACCCTTGTGTGATCTGTATATTCACCTCTGGAGCGAAAAGGTGCTCTGGAAGGGTGGCCAAGGAAGCATTTTGCTAGGGTGTGGCCAGGTCTCTTCTCATCTTTCTGCAAGTGCGAAATTATAGTTTCATGTCTTTCCTGCAGGTTCCTCGGCGGGTGAAGGTCATCATGGAGAACTCGCTGTATTTCAAACTGGTGGTCCCCAGTGATGTGTGCCGTAAGGTAGCACCTGGCATGACTACATCGTTCTGCATCCTTTTCACCCCTGAGGAGAACAAGGTGAGAGTGGAGGCCTCAGGAGACTGATGGTGCCTTCAGTGGAAGATGAACCTGCAGGGCTGGATTAGGAATAGGGCACGTGGTGTGGGTTTTGAGGAACTGTCCTGGTTTCAGTGGGGTGAGACTGGATTTAGAACGGGTGGCAAACCCTTTCCCATGGCAGAGATGGTGCTCTCAAAGGCTGGAGGCTCTTACATGTTTCACAAAAAGATTTTTCAGTATTTCACCAGGGACTGACTGTCGACCTTTCATGTGACAAAGTCTTTTTGAACATGAACCTGAGCATCCCCTACCACGTGTTGTTGCCAGGTTGCAGGTATGAGGAGCCAGTGCTGTGGCACAGCTGGGTTCTTCGTGGTGCCTTTAATAGCTAGCAGTGGGGATTGAAGCAGGTTCTTGGTGCTGCTGTAGTCCCCCACATGAAATGACTCTGGTTTGGTGCCTCAGGATCAAAGTATGAGTCAGTTTTTTTCTGGTTCTGCAAGCTGAGAGCATGTGAATCCAAGGAGTTGTTTCTTCCTTGTGAGTTAAGAGCCCTGCACGAGTTCTGTTGCTGGAATGAAAGGTCATTAAGGCAAAAAGTACACTTGTGTTATTGAATGCTGTGGCTGGAGTCTTAGAAACAGCAGTTTTCCTTCTGCCATGGGGATGGTACTAAATGCCCAGTGCCAAGACTGTTTCTTTCCTTGCAGGATTATTTCCACCAGCTCACCTGCATCACAGAAAGGGAAACATTTAATGTGCCCATTCGAGCTATTGGTGCTCGAGCCATCCTGGATTTCCCTGATGAGCTGAACTTCTCCACCTGTCCAGTCAAGTACACCACCCAGAAAACTCTGCTAGTTCGCAACGTCGGTACTTGGGAGGCGCGCTACTGCCTCAGCACCGAGAGGTAACGGAGCTCATCTCTTTTGTGCAAAACACCGTTGTGCGATGATGTAGTTGGTGAGCAGCAATGAAAAGGAACAAGAGCATCTGAGCTGCTATGTTGCCTTAGGTGGAAATGTGCAGGAAGTGGGTTCTGAGGTTCCTTACAGTGTTTTAAGCATGATGTAAGCATTGACCAAACTCTGCAAGCTGCACAGAATCACCAGGTTGGTAAAGACCCACCAGGTCATCGAGTCCAACCATTCCCATCAATCACTAAACCATGTCCCTCAGCGCCTCGTCCACCCGTCCCTTAAACCCCTCCAGGGAAGGTGACTCAACCCCCTCCCTTTGTAGAAGAGAGTCAGTAGCTGTGATCCTGGATGTTGTGTTTTCCTTCTGCTGACCGTGGTTTGATTGCTTCTTGCTTGCATAAGTAAGCTGAAAGGAGCTGGAGTGCAAAAGGAATGTAGTCCCCCAGTCTCCCACCATAGTCCGATGTCTCTCTTTGTGTTGCAGCCCTTTCTTTGTCAGTCCATCCATTGGGACCCTTGGAAGTGGTGAATCCATGCAAGTAACAGTGGAGTTTCACCCGCTGAAAACTGGGGATCATTCCAAGTCCCTGGTCGTTCGCTATGACACAGGTAAGTTTCAGTGCCAGAAATGAACGGATGAGAGGCAAAAGCTGAATCCTCCTGTGTGTCCTGGGTCACCATCTGCTGGCCCATCCCTGGGGATCCTGGTGTCACCGGGGTGTTCTTCATTCCACATTGTCCCAGTTGCCTTACTGCCCTCTCCAGGAGTTACCTCCCCATCCCAGCTTTGCCTCAAATAGCAGTGAAAATGAGGGGTGATTAGGGGATTGCTAACGTAGATCCCCTCAAACAGGAATGAGGTTTTGGAATCCTGTTTTTCTGGGAGTTGCTCAGTGCCAGAAGGGAGAATATGGATTCTCCATTGCAGGGTGCATGCACACATGAGGAATTTTCTTTCTATGCAAAGCTATGTTTGCAGTGCAATGTGGGGAATGCTTGTCTCCATCGGACTCTTCCCAATGCCTGCTCTTTCTTGCACATCTTCATTCCAAACACTGCTTCTCGGTTGTCTTGCCACAGACTCTTTTTCTGTGTCATCCCCTGCCCTGAGCTTCACAACATCAGCTCTCAAACAGCCAGGACTCGAGGGCTCTTGGGTTTTGGCAGCAAGAGCTCACTGCCTCCTGAGACAGGTGTAAAATTTGTAGCAGGGTACCAGAAGCCACGATCAGGCCAGAGAAACACTGTCGGCTTTGTGGGTCACTTGAAGGGAAACTTGAGAAAAACATACAGCATGTTAAAACACTTCCTTGGTTCAGCAGAGGGATCTCTTGATGCAGAAATCTAGATGCTATCTCCATGGCATTTGCTGTGCATTTTCTCTTGCCTGAAGGTTTGGTTTGTCCCTGCTCCTAGGTGTTAGTCCTGGGAAGTGTGATGTCCTAATCTAGGTGACACTGTGATGCTTGAGCCCAGTGATGAACATTTTGGTTCTCTCGAATTTGTAGAAGTTATAAAATGGCTCCTATGTCTTCTAGATGCTCTTTACAGCTTTGTGAGTTCTTGTGAGTTCGCTTCCTTCTGCTACTGGTGGTTTGCTCTCTTCTAGTATCAGCTAGTGAGGTGAGTAAAGGTTCTCCCGTGCTTTGTTCCAGGTGAAGATATCCACACAAAGCTTTGTGGGGTGGCTGTAGATGTTGACATTGGACTGGAGAAGAGCTCCTTGACAGTTGACAAGACTTACCTAACTCTGACAAACTCCAGCTCTGCGGTCCTCCACAATCGGAGTGAAATCACAGCCCACTTCCAGTGGAAGACTTTTGCCACTCAGGAAAAGGAGGATCAGGAGAAGCTGAGGTTGGTTTGAAAGACTCATTTCAGTAACATACTCTGCTCAAGGGTAAAACCTTCATCAAAGGTTGTGGCTCAGGAGGCGTCGGTGCTTTGCAATGATTTAGGACAAGTATGATTTAGGACACCATCTGCAGTGTCAGGTGATGTCACTGAGCTCCCTGGTAGCAGAGCTCAACAATTCCCATTCCAATTCCACCCATGATCCAGCTGAGGATGATGTTTTGGGGACGGAAGTTTGATTGCATTGACTAGATAGCAAATTCGTGTTTTGTGGGAGCAGAGACCACTGAGGTCCAGAGATCCAGTGCTACAGAGGGTCCATGAGGCTGAGGAAATAGCTGCTGTTACCTGAGACTCAATGTAGCTGCGGGGAACAGAGCTGTTGGGACAGTCACTAGAGCTGCTTCTTCTCTGGTTTCGATAACGCAGCAACTGCTTTCCCAGCAGGGTGCAGTGTGGAGTCCTGTGGCCCAGAAAGCAGAGGCCATCCTGCTGTGGGAATTGCTGTCCTGGTTTCCAGCAGAATAAGCTGTTTCTCCCCTTCCTTAGAACCTGGAGAGAGTTTGGAGGTGAAGGCTTCTGTGGGGAAGCTCGGAGAGCACAGGACAGGGAATGTCCATGATCATAGTTCCTTTCTATCAGCATTTGAATTTAGCTGGGTGGTGATCACTATCCTGTTTATGCTGCAGTGCCTCTATCTGTTGCACTTGGAGCCTTCCACTCATCCCCCAGACTTGTCCCCTGCTGGTTCTTCAAGGCCAGGGGGCTGCAGCCAGCTCAGAAGCAGCTTCACTGGTTCTCCCTCTCCTTCCCCTGGTTGTGATCTTTAAATGCTAGAATGATTTCTGCTACAAGTACCAAGCGTAGGAGAGATCAGCTGCGTCAAAGCTTTGCAGAGAAGGCCAAAAAGGAAAAAGAAAAGATGGCTCAAGGCTGGATTTAAGGGTTTGGATTCAGAGGTGATGCTGCTTCCTTTCTCAGGGCCTCTCCTTTCATGCATATAACCCCTTTAATTTCACTGAGGTGATGCAATACCTGAATTAATTCACCTGATTTTATGTGCTGTTGTGGAAGGCAGTATAGGGAAGATACTGTATAGAGTTGACTTTTCCCTGCAGGTCCAAAGGGGAAGATAAAAAGAGTGATGCTGGTAACCTCCAGCAGAAATGCTGCTCTTTTTTCCCTCCCCAGCGAAGCACTGCAGTGGGTGGTCCTTGGTCTTCATCTGCCTCCTCCAAGCAGCTCGATGGTAGGAAAAGCCAGTTGAGGTTATTGGTGGATTTTCCATCAGCTGCAGTGGTGGCGTTGAGGCAGGTTGCTCTCTTGAGGGCTGCTGGCTTTCATAAAACCTCTTCTCAGCTTGTGAGCGTGGAGTAGAACTGCCTGCTGTGCAAACACACAGCATGTGGCATTCAGATCCCTTTCGGACCCTGTGGCTCAGGGTCCCCTCACTCAGGGTCCCCTTGCTGAGCTGCTGCTGTTCCTCCCTGAGTGCGTTGCTGTTCCTGCAAACGTGTTGCTTATTAAATGATCTGCATGGTTTGTCTCTCCCGGTGGCTTCAGGCTGTGCCACAAGCTGCAGACCTGCAACGACAACATGAGTTATTTTTACATGGACGACACGGAGGGCACCGTTCTCCAGGAACTGCTTCCTCTTCTCTCTCACACCTTCAAGAGCAAGAAGGCAAAAGTGCAAAGAGACCCCATGCTTTTCTCTGATGATGTTTTCAGCATTGAGCCGATGGTAAGCAATAACTGAGAACCTCCCTTTCTTCCCTGCCTCATAGAATCATAGAATCACCAGGTTGGAAGAGACCCACCGGATCATCAAGTCAAACCATTCCTATCAAATACTAAACCATGTCCCTCAGCACCTCGCCCACTTGTCCCTTAAACACCTCCAGGGAAGGACGTAGCATACGGGGATTACCAAAGGGTCTTAGAGCACTATCAGTTCACATAGTGACCTGCAGAATGAGATGGGCTGTGGAAAGGAGGCCAAATTCAGGCTGAGTTTAATCGTGGAAGTACCAGTCCCTTTCTATTACCTGGACTCATCATGCCTGAATCTCCCTTCCAGTGTTGTCTGTGAGCCTGGACACAACTGGCAGGTTTTAATGGACTTTTTGAGTTCTCTTGCATGTAGGTACAGAAAATGTTTCGCTTTTCTGTTTGTGCAAGCAAACTTTCACGTCCTTGAATCAACCAAAGCCCAGATTCTGAGTATTTGCATGATGATAATAAAAATCTTTCTACAAATACATCAATAGTAAAAGGAGGACCAGGGAGAATATTCAGTCTTTTTTGGATGCAAAGGGAACAACTGTGACAAAGGCTGAGGAACAGGCTGAGGTACTTAGTGCCTTCTTTGCTTCAGTCTTTAATAGTAAGGAAAATTGTTCCCTGTGTGGATATCCCCGTGAGCTAGAGGAGCAGAACAAAGCTAACATGATCCAAGAGGAGGTAGTTAGAGACTTTCTTGGCCAATTAGACTCTCGCAAGTCTGTGGGGCAAGCCTTGCTGTGCACTGATGCTCTGAATAAAGGCTCAAGTGCTGGGGCTGAAAACAAGAAATGTAGTGTCTGAAGATAAATGGTTTGCTGTCTGCTTCTGTTTTAGGAGGGAGATGTCTTGCCAAATTCTTCGATTGAAATTAATGTGATCTTTAAACCTCAAGAAGCCACGTTCTATCAAAAAATGGCCTACTGCAACATCTCAGGTACGGCTCCTCCACCTCCTGTTGGGCACGGGGAAGGCAAGACACAGTCTTCCAGCCCACTCTGCTCTAGTATAATTGCTAGGAAGGGTTAGCCTGTGGTTTCCTGGAAGCCTCCTGTCCAAGACCAACCCTCAGCATTCCTGACTACAAACTTGGATCACTCATCCCAGAAGAAGCAAAGCATGGGTTTGCCAGTGTTTGCTCTGCTGTTAGGTGTCTGTGAAATTCAGAGACTATCGTGGAGGCATCCTGGAAAATCCAGGATAACAGAAGGAATTATAATACTGAAACAAAATCTCTCCCCAGGCCGTGAAACCAGGCTGCCCTTATTCATCGAAGGGGAAGGCGTTGAGCCCCAGCTTCACTTAAACCTCGAGGAGCTGGACATTGGGGAGGTTTTTCTTGGATCAACCCACAGCTATGAGGTGAGCAGTTAGGGGTTCGCAGGGGATGGGGTGGATCTTGATGTCTCCCTGGGCCAGCCTCATGGATCTGCAGGGTTTCTGGCAACTCAAGCGGAGAATAGCGGCATAATAATCATATCGGGGAGGGGGGCGGTTCACAGAATGTGGATGGGTTTTTTGATGGGGTTTTAAATGTGCGTGTATTGTTCATGAAGCCCTAATCCCTGCCTCTGGGCAACCTCTGTTGAGATCAGCTGGGAAGCTTCATGCAAATGAATCCCTTGATGTGCAAAAGCAACACTGGGTCCAAGAGCCACTTCAGCCTCTGTACAACTTAGGCTGTAAAGCAAGAAAATCATTTCTGGAAAGAGGCAAAGAAATTTTCTACATATTTGCACACCTCTCTCTACTCTCAAGTCTTCTGCAAAAGAAACAAGATAGAGGAAATGAAAGAAGTAGAAGATGAGGTGGTACATCATTTCAAAAGCTTGAATGTGGTGGAGAAGGACACATTAAGGTGTTTTTTTACCAAAGCATGGTGCTTTGCACTTTTATTGCTGATACTTTATTGATTCTCTCTATACCGATTTATTATTTTCATTACTTGAGAAAATGTGAGTAAGTAGGTGATACTCTTAGTGCTGCACTAAGCAGCAAGGCTGGAGATAAACCTCGGCGTACGGTCCCAGAGTGCAATTTATAACTAAGGTGTGAAACAGATGAGAGGAGAGAGCAGTTTTCAAGTCACCTCTGCAGACTTGGAGCATGGGAATATTTTCAACAGCAGCTGCAAGACTAAAAAAATAGGGACATCTCTCTGCTTCTGTCTCAGCTTTTCTGACAGGACAAGAATTAGGTAACAGAGGTCCAAAGTAGAGAGATTAGCCCATGGAAATGGCAGGGTTTCCCTCTGCAGCAATGAGTGATGTCCCAGCTCTGCTCTGGGGAGCTTTTTTGGTAATAGTGTACAGGCAGATGTGGATGTTGGATGTTCCTTGCCTGACATGAAAGAGGTGAATCTAAAAAAACCCTGTGGGACAGTGTCATTGCCTCAAGGCAGCTGATTCCCAAGAGTTCAACAAAACAGGCTTGGTCTTGAATTTGCAGTTCATTCTCATAATGGTAAATTCATTTGTGGTGGCTGTGCCTATTTAGAATCATAGAATCACCAGGTTGGAAAAGACCCACCGGATCATCGAGTCCAACCATTCCCATCAATCACTAAACCATGTCCCTCAGCACCTCGTCCACCCATCCCTTAAACCCCTCAGGGAAGGTGACTCAACCTCCTCCCTGGGCAGCCTCTGCTAGTGCCCAATGAACCTTTCTGTGAAATAGTTTTTCCTAATGTTCAGCCTAAATCTCCCCTAGTAGAGCTTGAGGACACTCCCTCTTGTCCTGTCCCCTGTCGCTTGGGAGAAGAGCCCAGCTCCCTCCTCTCCACAATCGCCATTCAGGTAGCTGGAGAGAGCAATGAGGTCTCCCCTCAGCCTCCTCTTCTCCAGGATAAACACCCCCAGCTCTCTCAGATGCTCCTCTTCTTCTCTGGACCCCTCACCAGCTTTGTTGCTGGACTCACTCCAGAGCCTCAACATCCTTCTTGTGTTGAGGGGCCCAGAACTGACCCCAGGATTCGAGGATCGGTCTCACCAGTGCTGTGACCAGAGGGAGAAGAACCTCCAAGGCCCTGCTGGCCACGCCGTTTCTGATTCAAGCCCTGATGCCATTGGCCTTCTTGGCCACCTGGGCCACTGCTGGATTGTGTTTAACCAACACCCTCAGGTCCTTCTCCTCCAGGAAGCTTTCCAGCCAGACTTCTTCTAATCTGTAGCTGCTCAGGGTTGTTGTGCCCCAATTGCAGGACCTGGCATTTGGCCTTGTTAAACCTCCTGCCGTTGGTCTCGGCCCATGGATCCAGCCTGTTCAGATCCCTTTGGAGCCTCCCGACCCTCCAGCAGATCCACACTTCCATCCAGCTTGGTATCGTCCCCAAACTTGCTAAGGGTGCACTCAATGCCTATTTAGGGAAGAGAAATTCTTTGGAGTACATGGTGCTGCTCTGCATCTCCCACTCCTCCTTTGCTGATGCTGAGAAAAGGCTGAGAAACTGTCACATTGAAGGAAAAGTGGAAGAAATCTGAATTGTGTCCTGTAGCAGAGCTGGGAGCCAGGCAGCAGCATTCAACCTCTTCTGCCTTTTGCAGATATGGAGTGTTTAATTAAACACAAGTCGTACTTCTGTAGAAAAGAAGACTTAATGTATTTCTGGTTCTGTTTTCTTGTAGGTGATCCTGTTTAACAAAGGACCCATTCAAGCTTCCTTCACTTTGCCGCGTCCAAGTACAACTGTGGCCTCCTGCTTCAGCTTTGACCCCAAGGAGGGCACCATTCTGCCAGGTGGGCTCCAAGCCATCACGATCTCCTTCAGCCCCACCTTCCTGGGGAAGTTCAAGAGAAGATTCAAGATTAAGGTGTCCCCTGAGTTTGTGAATTTGACTGCCAGGTAAGGAGGGATACAGGAGCTCTGTGGGCACGTTTGTAGCAGCCTCTGGGTAATGACCTCCCACCAACTGCATTCCAAGGGAGGTTCAGGCTGAACATTAGGAAAAATATTTCACAGGAAGGGTCATTGGTCACTGGCAGAGGCTGCCCAGGGAGGGGGTTGAGTCACCTTCCCTGGAGGGGTTTAAGGGACGGGTGGACGAGGCGCTGAGGGACATGGTTTAGTGATTGATGGGAATGGTTGGACTCGATGATCCGGTGGGTCTTTTCCAACCTTGTGATTCTATGATTCTATGATTCGATGAAGCAGAGGGAAAAAAGGTGTTGCCTACAGTCTTAGTGTGGGGTTGCTGGGATCAGAGCCAAGACAAAGAGCCAAGGCTTTTTAACCTTGACTCCAGTTTGAACTCTGCAATTTCGGCAGCATAGGAAGTGTGAGGGGAAGTGACCAAGGCCCTGGTGCTCTCAATACCCCATGTAACTCTGAAAGTCTTGGGTCTCTGTGGGAAGTAGCTTTGCCTTCACGGCTGAGACGGGGAATTCGTTCCCCTCTGTCCCTGCCCCAAAATTGCTCAGGGGATGTTATTGTGTAAGTAGTTTCTCCTTGTGCAAGGGCAGGTTTTGCTTGTAAAGAGGTGCTGATAACAGGTGAAATAGAGTTTTTCCTGGAGAGCACCCACTGTCTTTGCCCTGCACTCCCAGTGCTCTTGCTCCTGAGGAAGGAGAGAGCTGGCAGCAGCATAGATGTCTTGTAGTTTCCCCATTACCAAATGAAGTTGTCCTTTTTTTCCCCACCAACTCCCTGGCTCTGGAGATTCCCACCTACTAGGACAACTCCCTCTGGAACACCAATTCCAGCTAAGAAATACCAAAGCAGGGAACTTTCAGCTGGGGGAGGCTGCTTACAGCAAATCCACTTCGGTGTGGACTCCTCTGTGTCCCTCACATTACAGATGAGGGAACTGAAGCAGGAACCTGGGGGCAGACCCTGCCTGGCACAGTCCATGCTGATGTCACCCATGGGTGATGGGTTGATTTGACACCCACTGTGGTTCTGAGGCCAGGTTTAATTGATCTGAGGGGAATGCAAGCAGAAAGCACTGCTCGTCTCTAACCAAGCCTGTCTTTGACCTCACAGGGGCTGTGTCATTGCACCAACTTTTCATTTCAACGTACCTTCCCTCGACTTCGGTATTGTCTCCTTTGGTGAGTGTGCCCTCCAGCTGAGAGGTGTGACCAAGGTGGAGCACTGAGGCACCAGAGCATCTCGCAGTTGTTTCTCTGCAGCAGCCTTCAAGGTGTTAAACCAGGGCTGCTGGTTGCAGTACTCTAGCCATCATGACCTCAAACGGGACCAAAGGAACAGAAATTCAACATGTTCGGGTGTTTCAGGGAGGGGGTTGAGTCACCTTCCCTGGAGGGGTTTAAGGGATGGGTGGACGAGGTGCTGAGGGACATGGTTTAGTGATTGATGGGAATGGTTGGACTCGATGATCCGATGGGTCTTTTCCAACCTGGTGGTTCTATGATTCTATGATTCTTGTCCAGCCCCAGCCTCTAACCCCTTGGCAGCAGAATGACTGTGAAAGGGACTGCAGGGGAAAGAATTTTATGCCACTTACAAGCCTGTAACTACTCTGCAGGTTTGCTTTCTGTGGATTAGGCTGCAAGTTGCCTTGTGCTCAGACTGGTTGCCCCAGACCAGGAGATGCCTTGAGGCTGCTGCCTAGAGAAATTGCATTAGAGTGCTTTGCATCATGCTGTAGTTCCCTATTTTCTCCATCCTTTATCTTCCTGTGGCTTCTCCTTAATGCCAATACACTACTTGTATTTTATGGATGGAATGTTCGGAATAAGTGGTCTATCTGGAAGTACACTCATAAATGAAAATTAATTGATGCTGGTTTAAGGACGTATAAGATGGCTCTTCAGTTAAAGAGAGAAAAAAATCTTGTGTGCAGCATTGCTAAGAGCAGGCATTGCCAAGGAGGTAAACTGTGGTCAGTACGAAAGGGAACTTCAGTGGCAATTCCTGGCTCAGTTTTTCAAATTAGCTGTAATTCCTACTGAAACGAGCTAAACTCCAAGCACAGTTTTGTCCTAACACTAGGAATCGTGGGATAATTGGTGTCTAAGTTCATACTTGGTTTTTTTTTCCTAGGCTTTCCTCGCACCTTGTCATGTTGCCTCAATAACACCTCCTCGGTAGCCATAACCATCAACCTTCACATTCCTGGAGATGGCTTGGGAGAGCCCAGTGTCACCAGCACTGTTCTGATGTCGGACAACACTCAATCATCCTGGAGAAGGGGACCTCAAGGGCACAGAAGGCCAATGGAATTTACCATAACTCCCAGCAGAGGGACCATTCTCCCCCAACAAAGCCTGGATATCCAGGTATGGAAACAGTCTCGCCATATGTGCTTCAGCTGGTGGAGCTGAAGCTTTGCTGATGTGTGAGAGGGTTTTAGTGCTGCTAGCATAACACAAGCAAGATATATGCACTAATATTAGACTTTTCTTGGCTGGGCTACTCTGGGACATTTCTGAAGGAGCACTACTTTGTCTCCAAAATTGTAAGCTGAAGGTCTGGTCCTATTTTGTGACGGACAGAAGCAATTCATGTGTTTTTGAGAGCTGCTTAGAGCGATTATGGTTGGACTCGATGATCCGGTGGGTCTCTTCCAACCTGGTTATTCTATGATTCTAAGATTTCTTTGATTTACAGTAGGCAAAGGGAAGATGGGGACAGAAGGTGGCTATTAAAGAGAGATGTCATTGCATAAAACAATTTGCTTTTCTTCTTGGTCTGATTTCACCTCTCCTGTTGAGCAGAAGGAGCTGTGTTCAAAGCTGAGGTCTCCAGCTGGAAAAGCTCTAGTACCTGTGAACTGCACAGCACCTGCTGGGCCACGTTTTGTCCTCAGCTTCCCATTGTGGAGTTGAGCTCATTTTGTTGACATCAACAGTTTTCCTCAGGATTTGCACTATTGTCACCGAGGCTAAAATCTGGTCCCTTAATTTTAATACAGTGTTGAGTAGATCATTGGTCCAAGACTGCTTTGATTTAGCTCGTATGTGCTCTGATAACCGCACAACATATTTAACAAAGCAGATCTTGTCAGAAGACTTTTATTATTCCAGAGACCGTGCTCTACATGTGGACCAGCAGAAGAATAAGGGACAAATCATCCCTTTCCTTACCGTGGAAGGAGAACCTGAGGACACCATGCATTCATTACTGATGAGTTTTTTGAGTGACAGCTTTTTGGAATGATGGCTTCTCTTCTCTTCCAACAGATCGACTTCTGTTCCAATACCGTAAAGAGATATCACCTGGCACTTATGGTGGATGTGGAGGGTATTGCCCAGAACGTATTATCATTGCCTCTCACCGCCAGGTATTGGAGCTTTCCATGCAGCTCACCCTCTCTCCTTGTGCACCCACCACCAGCACAATGCCTTGCACGCAGTTTTCTGGCTCCAGCTTCCAACAAGAAGTGGGTGACACTAAGCTGGGTGGAAGTGTGGATCTGCTGGAGGGTCGGGAGGCTCCAAAGGGATCTGAACAGGCTGGATCCATGGGCTGAGACCAAGGGCAGGAGGATTAACAAGGCCAAATGCCGGGTCCTGTACTTGGGGTACAACAACCCTGAGCAGCTCCAGACTAGGAGAAGTCTGGCTGGAAAGCTTCCTGGAGGAGAAGGACCTGGGGGTGTTGGTTGACAGTGACTGAACATGAGCCAGCAGTGGCCCAGGTGGCCAAGAAGGCCAATGGCATCTTGGTTTGGATCAGACACGGCGTGGCCAGCCGGGCCTGGGAGGTTCTTCTCCCTCTGGTCTCAGCACTGGTGAGACCGCTCCTCGAATCCTGGGGTCAGTTGTGGGCCCTTCAGCACAAGAAGGATATTGAGGCTCTGGAGCGAGTCCAGAGAAGAGCAATGAAGCTGCTGAAGGGGCTGGAGAAGAAGAGGAGCAGCTGAGAGAGCTGGGGCTGTTTATCCTGGAGAAGAGGAGGCTGAGGGGAGACCTCATTGCTCTCTCCAGCTACCTGAAAGGTGGTTTGGGATGCAGTGAGCCTACTGAAAGCTGGTGTATGGTTCAGTTAACAAAGGCCCGTGCAAATGTGGAAGGGGCTTGTGGCACGACTGGTGAGGGAAAAATCAAGGTAAGATCTCACATAGGGGAAAACAGTCCTTGATGCGGAAGGTGAGCTTGGGTTTCTCTGCTTTCTCTTGTGCTTTTGAGCATTAATGTTCTCGGAGCTAATCCAAACATTGTTCTGGCTGCAGCCAGGTTCAGTCCTGTTGTGCTGCAGTGGGTATCTGTTTAATTACAAGAGGAATGAGTTTCCTTCTCCCAGGGAGAGCTGTTCAGTCAGTGCCTGGACAGTTGTTTCGCAAAACAAGTGCAGATGGGAACAGACCCAAGGGGATGGAACTGGGGGAGGGTGGTCATGAGCTTGCATAAGGCAGATGGTGGCTGGTGCTCTCCATCACGGGAACAAGTGGCTGAATTTTCAGGAAGGGCAACAGGCTGGAGAAGTGGAGCTGTGGGAACCTCGTGAGGTTCAACAGGGCCAAGTGCAAGGTCCTGCATCTGGATCGGGGCAATCCCCGATGTCAGTACAGGGTGGTGGGTGATGTGATGGAAAGCAGCCCTGCAGAGAAGGACTTGGGGTGCTGGTTGATGAGAAGCTCGACATGAGCCAGCAATGTGCACTCACAGCCCAGAAACCAACTGTATCCTGGGCTGCATCAAAAGCAGCGTGGCCATCAGGGTGAGGGAGGGGATTCTGACCCCCTGTACCACTCTGGTGAGAGCTCATCTGGAGTCCTGTGTCTGGTTCTGGAATCCTCAACATAAGGTGGAGATGGAGCTGTTGGAATGGGTCCAGAGGAGGCTACTGAGATGATCCAATTCTGGAGCACCTTCTATATGAGGACAGGCTGAGAGAGTTGGGGTTGTTCAGCCTGGAGAAGGCTCTGAGGAGACCTCCTAGCGACCTTCCAGTACCTGAAGGGGCTCCAAGAAATCTGGAGAGGGACTGTTCACAAAGACTTGTGGTGATAGGATGAAGGGGAATGGGTATAAACTGGGGAGGGGAAGATTTAGGCTAGACATGAGGAAGAATTTCTTCACCATGAGAGTGGTGAGACACTGGAAGAGATTGCCCAGGGAAGATGTGGCTGCCCCATCCCTGGAGGGGTTCAAGGCCAGGTTGGATGAGTAAGGAGTTTGAGGTGGTTTATTGCCATAGGGGTATCAAATGTCTGTTTGGCAGTGACAAATGTGTTATGTTCCATTTCGTGCTATTCAGGGGGGTAAGCAAACTCTGCATTCTCTCAGGATCTCTAATCCCTTTTGGTCATCTCTGCCTAGGTGCATAGTCCCTCCGCTGCGAGTGCTCAACCCTTTTGTGATGCTTGAACAGTGCTTCCTGAAAGTCCCCTATCAGCAGACCCTGACCCTTGTGAATGACAGCAATCTCCCAGGCTGCTTCAGGGTTCTTCCTCAGGTTTGGCACCTCCTGCCTTCAAATGTTATCGAGGGGGTTGTTAGAGAAAAAATGAAGAAGGGATTTGTACAAGACCTTGGTGAATTATATTCAGATTGATTCCTAAGTTCATATTCCTACCTCAATATAAACTCTTTAGGAAGCAGGTTATCTCTTAACCTTCAGGATGCCTTCATACAGGAGAAATTAGAGGGCTGTGAAAAGCTGCTGCGAGGAGGCTGCCAGCACAGACATGGGTATTTGTGGATGCAGCAGCTTCTGGACCCCCTCGGGATGCTAAGCCAAAGCTGGTCTTGCACCTGATTTTGTGCCTTTCTACTTTCTCCTAAAGATTTTTTTAAATCTGTTAATTGCCGCTCTGGTAGGTGTCCAGAAGTTTAATGCTTTCTCTGAATCTGAGTTTGATTCTGTCCCTTATAGGAACACAAGGCTACTGCTCCTGTGCAATACTCCAGCTCCGTGATGTGCGGCATTATCCAGCCTCACAGCTTGGTGGACATCCCATTTACCGTGGAAGCCCAGGTGATGGGAGAGCAGCATACGGTTCTTCAGGTCGCAGTATGTGGGGGTGAAGCATTCCCACTGGTGAGTGCTAGAGGAGACGCGAGCTGCTGCGTGACTCTTCTAGGGGGCCAAAAGCGTGCAGGGATTCTTCCTGGGGAAATGAGGACTTGTAATACACGGCTGGTGTGGATAAGGACCAAGGGGATTCATGGCATGAGCAACAGCCAGTGCATAGAGAAGAGGAAGGATGGTGTTCTCTTAGGTCTCCTTGTCTTCCTTCTCCCAGAGGGATGCATATCCATCATGATGCATGGCTTCAGCTACTTAATTTTGAGGTACCAGCCTTAACAGGTGAATTTTGGCTCGCTCTTGCACAGTGTCCTGCTGAGGGATGAACATTTCTGGATGCTGCTTCTCCTGTCTGAGTTGTATAAGTTTCTAGCGAGACTTACAGCCTTTGCTGCTGTTTCCTGGATTCAGACAGCCTTGGAGGTTTGACATCACGGAAGCTGGTTTCTTTTGTGGTTAAATCATACTCTGTGCCCTCAGTGAACCCTGCTGCATCTTGTCAGCATTGGGAGTTTTATCCATCCAGATCCCACTGAGGTGTTTGGAATCGATGAAATCCAACCAGACTGGATAAATTATCTTTTTATTTTTAATGATGTGAGAAGGTGGTTTAGCAAAGCGATGTGCATTCCTTCTCTGTGCCAGTTCTGCAAGAAGAAAATTTTCAGGTCTCAGACTGTCAAAAGGAAAACCAAAATGCTGCTTGAACAATATAATCGTTAAAGTCTGTTATTCATATCTTACCAGGAGCTCAATTAGCAGCAAATGACTGGCAAGATCCCTAATACCAAGAACCTGCCTTGTTCCTGGCTTGTGTCAGTTTCCAGAGAGTTGGCTTTGAGGGTATTAAAGTTCCTCTCCAAGTGTGTCTGTGGAACAGCAGAAATCAGGGAGAGTGATTTGAGGCAAGAGTAAAGCAGGAAAAGGGCTGGGAGCAGGCACAGGAGAGAGAAAGAAGAGCTAACGCATGGAGAAGCTGTGGAAAAGCAAATATGAGAACCTGGGCTTCTTCATCTACTGATAAAGGGAGATGGTGGCTTTCAGGTGGGATCAATCCGGGTCCCACACTTGCTCCAGGCCTTCTGTTTCAGGGTTACAGCACTGCAAACTTCAAAAAGCTGTAATGATCCTTTAGTCTAGGAGCACTCTTGGAGCTGTCTGACCTTTTTAAACTTTCCCTGTTCTTTTTGATGTCTCCCATCTGCTTCCTGGAGCAGGAAGTCCACATGGTGAGCATCGTAAAAGGACCAGTTATCTACGTCCATCAAAACCAGATAAATTTCGGCAAGATCCAAGTTCTGCAGGATGTTTCCCAGACTCTCTACCTCTCCAATCCGACTCCCACACCTGCATCCTTCTGGGCAGAGATGGCAAGTATCTGTGGGGCTATTTTCCAACAAAAAAGTCTGGTCCATAGCAGCCTGTGTCTTGATTTTTATATACATTTCCTTTGGTTTGGGGGGTTATTATAATGCTTCCTATGATTTCAAAGTGCAACTCAGTTTTCTGATGCTGTTCTCCCTGGTTCGATCTCGGTGCTGCCAGCCTGACAGATAGAATCCCAAGCTAACATCTCCTGGATCAAACACTCGCTTGGATCCTGCCAGGCCTCCAATCACTCAAAAAAACCCACCACAACCCCCTTTTCTCTAACAATATTGCGGTGTTTTGGGTGAGTAGTGCCTGTTTTCCACGGCACTGAACTGTGCTGGGCACTTGGAATCCGTAAATCTCCATCTCAGTGCATTTTGTGCTGGCCAGGAGGGAGCATCACATGTATTTCTCTCTGCCTGTTGCGAGCTTATTCCCCGTGAATATGATTTTTGGATGGGCTGAGTGTCCGCTACTCTTATTGACCCACCTATAGAGAGAGATCCATGAGAAACCTGGGGTAGAGAGTGCTTGGGAAGCTGGGGCTGTGCCCACTGGGGACATAGCTTGCAGTTTTCTTTTCACTTCTTGCTTTACTAACCATTTATAGCTGGATTTTCCAAAGCAGATGGCACTGGGGCACCTTGCTGCAGTTGCTGGTCAGTGGGAGCAGAGCATATCAGTCTTCCAGGGGCTGTTAAGAAGCACCACTGAGCTCTTGGGTAACAAAACATCTGGTTTGGGCTTTTGGTCAATCAGTTTTGCAGTTGTTCCTCAGGCTTTCAGCAGCATCCCTGAGCCATGTGGCTGCTGCAATGAGATTTTAGCCCTCCTGGCTTCCTCTGGCTTTGAGCCCGTATGCAAACCTGGCCACTGTTGGGAGGAAGCCAGGCGAGGTAAAGATGCTTCTTGGCTCTTCCAGAAGAGAGGCTGGAGGGGGGATAGCCTTCTCCTGAGGATGAGCATCCCTCAGGTTGAGCAAAATCGTGTTAATGAAGTCACTCTGTTAAGGGAAGGTAAAATACAGGTTGTATAAACTCCTGCTTAGCGTTTCCAAGACTGTAGCTTAGATTTAAGGAAGCTAACTCTTTGGTTTTTACCCTCATATCTGTAATCCTTCCTCTTCCTGCACCTCACATGGGTCCATGGTTTCCCTCCTCAGTGTTCAACTTGTCTTGCAGGTCGGCAAACCCTCATGCTGGAGGATTGAACCCAGCAAAGGCGTGATCCCCCCCAACACCGAGCTCTCTGTGGCCGTCATCGTAAACTTGGATGACAACGAGACATTCAAAGACGAGGTGAAGGTGTTCATTGAGAACAGCCGAAGCTACATTGTCCCCATCCAGGCTACAGGCATCGGAAACACGATTGTCACGGACAAACCCATTCCTCCAGAGCTCATCTTGGGGCCACAGTTCAGGTAGAGTATTTTGCTGCTCCTGCTTCTCCCATGGGCTCAGCGAGGAGGAATTTTGCTGTAGTCCTTCAGGCTCGTTCTCTTTCTGTGCTCAAGGTCCTGACTCAATTTCATTGATACTATAGGAATTCCATGAGAAGTATTTTATGGTCATGTGGAAGTTGTTAAGAGATCCTCAAAAGACACCAAAATAGAAACCAGTTGCTGTATCATCTCTCAATTTCCCTCAGTTTTAATCTATTTATTTCTTTACAGCAGGTCCAAGAAGCCTCCAGCTGGAAAATGTGTTTAATTCATGCATATAAACCTATTTCCCTTTGCAATAACAGTACTTGCTTTTTCACTGTCTATGGAGCATCATCTTGCAACAGCAGAAAACCTTGGCAGGAGCGCGTTAGCACCTCCTTGACTAAATTAATGGTGCTGTTTTATTTCCCCTCTGCCTGGGATTCCTGGAGGAGCAGCAGAACGTTTTTGCCTTGTGCCATCCCTCAGTTCACTCATTTTCCCCAGCTCCCCTACCAGGCTGCTCTTTATTAGACTGACTTACCCTTTCCTCCTTTCTGGAGGTTGGGCAGGATTAATTGAGTGTTAATTGAAAAGGCTTAGCTGTAGGAAGGGATTCACTGATCTCAACGCGTGTGTCTGGAATCAGGCACGTTCTTAGAAATGGGAGCAAAATGAAGTCTTTTCAAAGCACTCTTTGCCTTGGGTTGGAAACCTTTAGGGACAAGAATCTTCTTGAGATGGTTCTTCCTTTTCCTTGCTGCAAAGAGGGTCCCCAGTGCTCTGACACCTGGATTTTTTGATAGAAAGGGGAGGTTAGTCCTACCTTAAGCATTTAGAATCATAGAATCACCAGGTTGGAAAAGACACGTTGGATCATTCCTATTCTAAAACTATTCCTATCAAAACTATTTAGGATAGTTTGGGGGATTTAAATAGGCACCCACGAGGCATCCACCAAAGCAGGGGTGTTGCAAGGAGGCTGGTGCTTGTTCAGTGTGTCCCGTGCTCTGTGTAGCCACAAATTTGCTCTGCAACGGAGGGCACAGTGTCAGCATTATTCGTGGCATCATCCTTTGCCCCCTCCTTCACCTCTTTGCTTGCAGGCTCACAGCAAACACACATTTTGTAAGCCACATCGTCTTCTATACCTGTTGGAAAAACAATAACTGCTCCAGGAACAATTAATATCCTGGTCATGCTCAGATTTACAGGGTTAAACATTGATTCCGGATCAGCCTGCAGTCAGAGTTTCTTGCCATGAAGGAATCGGTTTCCACTGAACATTAATTTTATTTCTCGTCAAGCTCCAGTTATTCATCTCTTCTTCTTCCTGCCTCAGCAGTGAGACCTGATTTTGCTGCTGGGTTCATACTCGGGAAACTTCTATTGATCCAATGTTCTTGCTGTGCATCTGTCTGTATTTGACAGGAATGGTTGGACTCGAGGATCCGGTGGGTCTTTTCCGACCTGGTGATTCTATGATTCCTAAACCACCAACCAGTTGCTCCGTTCAAGCAAAGGGGCGATGAGGGCTCTTTGCTCCCTAAGGGATGGGGGAATGAGTAGAATATAGAGGTGCAAGGGGCCAACATTAAGGTGAGTGGTGCCTGGATCACTAGATGATCACCAGCTCCCGAACAGCATCTTCAGAAGAAGGCAGCTGAGAGAGCTTCCTAAGGGGAAAGTGAATCAGCTTCCCTGGAGGGGTTTAAGGGGACGGGTGGATGAGGTGCTGAAGAACATGGCTTAGTGTTTGATAGGAATCGTTGAACTTGATGATCCAGTGGGTCTCTTCCAACCTGGTGATTCTATGATTCTATGAAATGACAGTAAACGTCTTCCTCCATCTCCTTCCTTAGCACCAGATGCAGTGAGACCTGCAGGCAGCACCTCCCAAAAACTATCGGAGCACACAGCAAGAAAGGCTGGTGATGCTCTGTCCACAGTGGCTGGGATGATGTTTCTTCACGAAGTTTTTGCCTTGCTGTCCGCATTCAGACCAGCTACTGGATGGACATAAGCTTGAGGTGGCCAAGGTCTTGCTCTTGCTGAGGGTTGGTGCTAGGTCAGCCTTTTTGGAGGTGGCTTTATTGCTGAGTGCACAGTCAGATAATGGCATTGGAATGCTGGGAAAGGGCAGCTCCCGTGACAATTTCCTTCTGCTTCTTTTCTAGCCTGACTCCCTTCTGTTACCGCTTCAAGGTAACAAACAAAGGGCGACACACCCATCTGCTCTATTGGAAAATGGAAGGGACTTCCACGTTTCACCAGCGTCATCGTCTCCCGGCCCTCAGTAGCACCAAGGATAAAGGTTCCTCCCAGAACTCCAAATCTGCCTGCCCTGCGTTTAAGCTTCGACCACTGAGGATGGAATTGATGCCAGGCAAGAGCATGGAGGTGGTGCTGGAATGCTTCTCCAGCACTCCGCAGGTGAGATCCCTCACAGGAGCTGAGTCTTTCCCGTTGAATCATCTCCACTGGGGCTTCTTCACTAACCACTTAACGTTTGCCTGAGAAGATGTCAAGTGCTTTCCAGGCACTGTTTTAAGGACACAAGTTACCACAGCTGCTTTCCTTGCTGGCTACCATCAGTTTCTAAGGCTTTTTCATATTTCTTATAGCTACAGCAAACAGGACTTGCTGGTACTAAAATACAGGCTGAGGGAAGCATTGCTCCTTCAGGGAGAGACACCAGGTTACGAGGTGTCATGTGCTGAGGCAGAAAGGAAAGACAGAGAAAATAAATTATCCTTAGACTGGGAGCACAGGGAGAAAGTGAATTAAGAAAAGCAAGTTAGTCTATCTGGGAGGAGCAGTGAATGAAATAAAACCCTTCTGAAGGGAGGGAGTGTCTGGGCGCAGCAATATTTTTCCTCTGTAGACAAACACAGGCAGAGGGCTTGTCTAGCACTGAGTCCTGGAGAAGAAAAATGAGCATGGTGTTAGCTTTAATGACCAATGTGATGTTCTCCATGTGGGAAACTGTTCCCAGGGATCATCTGGAGAAGCTGCCATCTAACCCTCGTGTGCATTCTCTGGCTCTAGGATCACTGGGCACAGATGTTTAAGCAAATATAAAATAAACATACATTAAGCTCCTGCCGAACGTAGTGATTTAGAAGGTGTTTTAAAGGGTTGCCTCAGTGGTAGTTTGAGGAAGAGTTGATTACTCCCCTAGCTGACTGTGAAGCAAATGTCCCTGTGTGGTTCTGAACTCCAGGGTTTCACTGAAGAGGAGTTAAAGGTACCAGAAAGGAAATACAATGGTCACGGCACCATCAAGGGTGTCTCTCCTGGAAAGCTAAAAGGGCTGAGCACAACCAGCTCCTGCAGTTGAAGCCAAGACCTTGGGAGTGGGCTTTGCACCTTCCTTGGTTCTGGAGAACTTAATACTCTTCAGGCTGGTCAGAAGTGCAGCTCCCTGCTTTGCACGTGCCACACTGGTGATTTTGAAGGCTGTAGACTCTGAGGAGTGGTCGTACCAGAGGGAAGAGTGAGAAGTGTAGGGAGGAATTTGGGGAAGTGAAACCATGAGAAGTCAGGAAAAAGTCTTGACTAGAATTGCATCCATTTTAAGTAGAGGGTTTCCCTGTGAAGTACAAGACCTCTATTTCCTAGGGAGCTTTCTTTTAAAACTGGCTCTCGGAGGGCACAGTTCATCCTAGAAATGAGTGATCCCACTTTACTGGGAGGCAGGCTGGCTATCTGAGGCTTTTCCATGTATCCTTTCCACAAAGCTTCCAAGGGAGAATTTTCTGGCATTGATCCTTCTGTCACCTGTGTCCCTAAATATAGTTATATAATTTTTAATCAGTTCCAGCAGCTTTCTGTAAGCACTATGTTAGCAATGGGGTATCACAGAATCACCAGGTTGGAAAAGACCCACAGGATCATCGAGTCCAACCATTCCTATCAATCACTAAACCATGTCCCTCAGCACCTCAAAACATTAATCATTTGGGGCAGAAATTATTATAGCTGTAGACAGCACGTGGCTCACAAGTGAGTTTGTGGATGTTAGGGTGTAGTGTGTTTGAGTGCAGAATAAATAGGATGCAGCCTAAAAGAAGAAGGAGCTATTGAGGAACTGTGGCTGTAACTATAAGGCAGTAATACCTGCTGATGGTTGATGGCCAAGGTCCCAGGTCCCAAGGTCCCGTTTCATCCAGGCTATCAGTATCCTTTATGCCCACAGATGAGCAAATGCAGCGTGTTTTCTAGATGCCCTGCTCTCACCCACTGGCTGACAACGTGACTCTTACACACAGGTGGTGAAAGAGCGGATGCTGTGTCATGCTTTCGTGAGGAACAAGTCAGGAAAGGTGGAGATAATGCAGGTGGATGTCACATGTGAGTTCGTTGCACCTGTTCTGCAAGTGTCCTCCAGAGAAGTCACTTTCCAGGTGATGAAGGTAAGGCTCTGGATTGCATCCTGGCTGTTAAAAGCGTGGCTGGTGACTGAAAGCCGGTGGGGTGTGTGTGTACTTGTCATAGAATCATAGAATCACCAGGTTGGAAAGGACCCACCGGATCATTGAGTCCAACCATTCCCATCATCAGTTCCCAAACTCCTGTCCCTCAGCACCTCATCCACCCCTCCAGGGAAGGTGATTCAACTAATTAGTGCAAACTAATAAAAATAGAGATGAAAAATTTGAAATGGAAGGATGCCCAAGGCTGCTTTACAATGTTTTCTCTCATCTTCTATTTCTGTAGCAACCCAGTGATGTCCTGACTCTGCAGTACAAGCCTCTTTTGTTAAAAAACCTCACACCCCTGCCACTCAGCACTGTGCTGCCTGTCGAGCAACCGTTCTCCATCTGCGATGCGGACCAGCAGCCCCTCCCTGCAGACGTTCAGGTGAGCAGCCACGGAGCTTCCTGCTGGTGGAGATTGAACAGGCGAGCGTGGTGAAGCGTTTCTGCTGGGATGACTTCTGGCAGAGAAGTTTCCTTTTCAGATTCAGCAGTAGACTGGCCTGGACTAAATCACAGAATGGTTTAGGTCAGAAGGGACCTTAAATCCCATCCAGTTCCGCTTCCCTGCCACGGCAAGGTCACCTTACACTCGATCAGGTTGTTCATAGCCATGTACAACATGGACTTCGACACTGTGTTTGAAGCTGCTGAAGGAAACTAAAAATCATCTGAAGTGGGGAAACATCCTGGCTCTAAAATATGAAGAGGAGGGAGAAGGCAGCTGGGTCTGGCCAAGGCTGTTTTCCTGGGATCTGACAATTTGCTTTCCACTTTCCCTTGTGAAAAGAGCAACTCCAGCTGTGGTCGGGGTAGATGGTATCTCTTGGAAGACATCCCAGCACCCAAAATTGCGAATTCAAGCCCACATGGAGGTCCCACTTTGAGCATTTACGCATTTTATGCCATCAGACCTTGGGAATTCATCACACTGGTGGTTAATACTCTTCATCTCCTTGCAGCATGTGAAGCTGGAGGCAGGAGAGGAACTTCATCTCTCCATTGCATTTAATCCTGCCTATGAAGAGGATCTGAAAATCTGGGAGGTGGAGAAGGCTCTGACAATACAGTTTCTTGAGCACCCTCACAAGGAGCAGATCACGGTTCGAGGAGAAGTCTTCTTCCCAAATCTCCATATCCCAACCACAGCCGTGGACTTTGGCTGCATCTTGAACGACACCGAAGATGTACGCTATGTCAAGATGACCAACTGCAGCCCACTGCCCGTGCAGTACCACTGGGTGTTCGTGACAGGCAGCCCAGAGAGCCAAATGAGGTACCTTGAAGCTTCTCTTCCTGATGTCCTGTTTGTCCCCTGCAAAGCCCAAGGCTGTTTTCCTGGGATCTGACAAATTGCTTTCAGCTTTCCCTTATGAAAAGAGCAGCTCCCAGCTGCAGTCGGGGTAGATGCTCAGGGAGCAGGCGATCTCCACCAGTTTGATGCTGGAAAGTCTCAATGTTCTCCAGATAAGCCGGGGCCATAAGACCATTCCAACTCCTTTCCATATAGCCCAGAACTTAGAATCCCGCTTTAGTGCTGGAGCACTAAAGCCACACTTAGATGCCGGGACAACCAGACCTACAGGGACCTCTTTTCCTTCTCTACCAACCCAATTTGTTGTCACCTTATCCTAAGAACATAGGCTGGCACTGCCACTGGAATGATGACCTGCTGCCTCAGTTATAGAATCACAGAATCACTAGGGAATGGCCTCAAGCTCCACCAGGGGAGGTTCAGGCTGAACATTAGGAAAAAAATTTTCACAGAAAGCATCATTGGGTAGTGGCAGAGGCTGCCAAGGGAGGGGGTTCAGTCACCTTCCCTGGAGGGGATTAAGGGACGGGTGGATGAGGTGCTGAGGGACATGGTTTAGTGACTGATGGGAATGGTTGGACTCAATGATCCAGTGGGTCTTTTCCAACCTGGTGATTCTATGATTCTATGATCATCATCCCTGGGCAGTCCCAGGCGTTGACTTGCTCCATCCTGGCTTTGGAGCTGCTGGCTCAGAACCGTTACTGAGCTCACACCACCAATGCCCACCCAGGGGCCACATGCACCCGAGGAGCTGCTTGTGCAGGCTCTCATCCCTCCCACCGCAGGTCCACAATCAAAGTCATGTTATTTTCCAGGTTCAGCTGTCCCATGTGTCAAATTTTCATCAATCCTCAACTACTAGAGGAGGAGAGTGCCCAGTCAGAATGCCCAGGTTCTGCAGAGAGCAGCTCTGAGGAACGGAGTGTAGAGGAGCGAGTCAGAGGCCTGGAAACAGTGGAGAATCCTCTTCTGACAAGAGAAGATGAAGCTGACTCCCTGGAAGCAAACGTACATTTTCTTATGCTTGGCAGCATGGGACACGGGGCTTCTGCAGGGGAGGAACAGAATTGTTTAGGATAGTTTTGCTTGGAGAATCCCACTCAGAATCACATACCTCTGTTGGATTTAGGAGGAGTTTTGGGTTTGTTTGTTTGTTTGTTTGGGACAAACCCTGCTCCTGGGGCCACAAAAAGGGATGTAAGAGAGCACAAGAGCTTCTGAAAGCACCAGCGTTGGCGTTAAGCTCAAGGAGAGGGCTTGCACTTCTCATATCCAAATATCATCAGTTTTAGTGTTATAACTACACGTTTATTCTGAATCAGGAGAAGTGATAAAGAATGGTGTGGCTGGGTTTTTTTGATAGAAGAATGGTTGGACTCGATGATCCAGTGGGTCTCTTCCAACCTGGTTATCCTATGATTCTATAGAAGCATGAAATCATCCTCATTTACGGCTTTGTTGCCTTGTGTGCACAAATACACTAGGAAAATACAAGTGGACGTGGCTAAGTAGCCCAAAATTGCTTCAAAGGACATATATGGATTGCAATTTCGTCTTCGGCTTGTATCACTGTTTCAAGGCAATATCTGTCTAACCTCCCTTGGGAGGTGGGAGACCGCAGGCCAAGGAAAGGTGTGGTTAGCTTGGCAAAGCTTTGCTGCTTTTAAAACTTGAGAAGACTCTACCCTCCTCTAATCTAATTAATTAGATTTATCTAATCTCCTGGGGTGGTGGAGCCTCTGTTCAGGTGTGAAGATGTCCCATAAATGCTCTTGTACTATTCTTGCGCTCTGCTGAATTCAAGGTCACAGCATGAAGGACTTCTTCCCCTTAGCGAAGAGGAGAATATTCTTCCATTTCAAGAGCCATCGATCACAATGTCCTCGTTTATATATACAGGTTGAAAGCCTAGGGACAAGCTTCCTTCTGAAAGGTGTCACCCCTGAGTGCCTAAGCGCCATCTGAAATGGGATGGTTGTCTCAAGCACTTTAAAAGCCCTTATTTTCCTGTTTTTAATACGTTTCCCTGCAGTTGTTTTCCTGTTTTTGTCACAGAGAACCTAACCTGTCCAGACATCCTGGCTTGTTCCTTTGGAGTGGAGTGAATAAAGCCAGGCTGGGGTGAGGGTGTAAAATGTCCTCGAGGTCTCTGCCAGCACTGAGTGCTCTGTGCACCCAGATTGCTTGGGAAGCTTGTTTTTGGGACATGCAGAAGGCAGCCGTGTCTCACCTGTGGGTGGGCTTGCTTGATTTGTCCTGTCTCAGCTGCTCCTGACTTGAGGAGGTGATGGAGCCTGCAGCAGAGCAGCCTCTCCCAGACCAACCAGCTGCTCACTGCAGCCCACGATGCTTGTTTTCCAGCCATCACCACCCCCCTTTGCTGTGGAGGCAGAAGTTGCTGCAAAGAGGCAAAGTTGCTGCTGCATGATGAGGACCAAGAAATGGTTGCAGTCTATGGAGTTGGAGCCCTTCAACATGGGACTAGAGAAGGTAAGTGGAAATCGGCCTCGCTTCTCCATTCCCAGTATGACCAGCAGCTATATGGCCCCGCTCCCACTGGTGGCCCTGGGTGATGCTCACAGAGTGGCTTCGTGCCCCTCCAAGCATCTCATTGCTGAAGCAACTGGTCGTTTGAGGGGTCGTGTGGGTCGTGTCACAGGGCTGACCAAGGATGTTAACTGCACAGCAGATATGGAGGACTTTATTCATCTCATCTCTAATCAGGTGGTTGATAGGATATTTCTGCAGTCGATGTTGTTGTAGCATCTTAAGAACAGCCTGCAAGTCAGAGAGAGAGAGTGAAAAGCACCAGGGGTCAGATGAGCTGGGCTGGACTCCACAACTCAGCTCCTATGGCTCTCACCTCCAGGCCTCGTGTTTCTCTAGAGGCATTCAAGAGTGTTTTTAAGGGCAAGTTCTGCAGCAGAGACAATTTCTTGCTGCTTGGAGAACTCCCAAATTACTTCAACGTGGTGTGTTGATTAATGCATTAATCGGTGAATGTGGGAGAACATTATTCATGTAATTCCTCCACAGGAAGATGCAATTGTTTTGCGGAATCAAACTCTATAACTCAGTTAAGGAGTTAATGGAGTTATAGAGTTTGATTCTGCAAAATGCAACAGGTGGAGGATGAGATGAGGATGATTTTGCCTGTGTTCAAGGAAGAGGCCCCTCCAGCAACATCTGTCCTTTGCTCCAGACCGCGGCTGCCCTTCTGCTTTGGTTTTGATGCTTGACCTCTTGATCTCTCCTCCCTTGTCTTCAGGTTTTTGACATCCTGCCGCGGTTCAGCGTGCTGCAGCCCCATGAGAGCCAGTGGGTCAGGTTCAACTTCTTCGGCCACGCAAACATTGTCGCCGGTGTCCTGGCTCTCTGCAGGGTGGAGGGAGGCCCGACATACGAGGTGTCACTGAGAGGGGAGGCTTCCCTTATCCAGTACCACCTGAACACCACAGAGATCCACTATGGGCTGCAGGTACCACTCACTTCGCTTGGCATTGGTCCTTGAAACCATCACCAGTGGGTCTAGGGCTCTCTCCCCTCCCAGCTACATTGTTGGCTATGTGGCTTGGAAGTACATTTGAGTGATACATCCTGCATCCACCAGCTGGTTTTTAGTGGCCATCCTCTTCAAGATAACAACGCTGACTCTCTGGGCAGGCAGGGTCCTGGTGGTGATCTCCAGAGGAATGTGTTCCCAAGACTCTGATCCACTCCTAAAGCCTAAGGTCCAAAGGGATGATTTTTTTTCAATGCTTTGATTACTCAACAAAATCATAGAATCATAGAATAACCAGGCTAGAAATGACCCGCTGGATCATTGAGTCCAACCGTTCCCATCAGTTACTAAACCGTGTCCCTCAGCACTTTATCCACCCGTCCCGTAAACCCCTCCAGGGAAGGTGACTCAAGCCCCTCACTGGGCAGTCTGTTCCAGTGCCCAATGACCCTTTCCGGGAAATACTTTTTCCTGATGTCAAGTCTGAACCTCCCCTGGCAGAGCTTGAGGCCATTCCCTCTCGTCCTGTCCCCTGCCCCTTGGGAGAAGAGCCCAGCTCCCTCCTCTCCACAACCTCCTTTCAGAAGAACCTCCTTGGACCTGCTGGCCACGATGTTTCTGTTCCAAGCCAAGATGCCATTGGCCTTCTTGGCCACCTGGGCCACTGCTGGCTCATGTTCAACCAACACCCCCAGGTCCTTCTCCAGGCAGCTTTCCAGCCAGACTTCTCCTAGTCTGGAGCTGCTCAGGGTTGTTGTGCCCCAAGTGCCTGACCCGGCATTTGGCCTCGTCAAACCTCCTGCTGTTGGTCTCAGCCCAGGGGTCCAGCCTGTTCAGATCCCTTTGGTGCCTCCCGACCCTCCAGCAGATCCATGCTTCCTCTCAGCTTAGTGTCATCTGCAAACCTTCTCAGGGTGCACTCGATGCCTTCATCCAGGTCATTGATAAAGACATTGAACTGGGCTGGACTCAGCACTGAGCCCTGGGGACACCACTTGGAACTGGCCTCCAACTGGAGTTAACTCCATTTACCACCATTTACCATTTGCTCTCATCCCACTGAAAGCTGAAGGAATTTCCCAGTGTCAGGCCCACGTGTGTAACTCCCTGCTCCTCTGTGCTCTCTTCAGCTGTTTAACAAAGTCTTGGAAGCAGAGATCACCCTGCGGAATACTGGGAAGATAGGATTCACCTACGAGGTGTTAAACCCCAGCGTGGCCACTGCTTACTGCCCACGGCCCCGTGAGCCCCTGGTCCTGCCCAGCAAGGTGAGTACAGAGGATGCACAAGTGATTAACTGTAGCCTCGTGTCCAGCTGCCCTGGAGGGGCTATAGGAAAAAACAGGGCAAGATCAACAGACAAAGAAAATTGAATAAAAAAACAAACTGGGAAGCAATGGGAGAGGGAAGGCAGCCCTGCTGAGAGCACAGGGACACTCTGCTCTTCTTCCACAGTGGCTTGAAAAAGAGCTTCTCTATTTATCCTGACTCTTGCTGCAGAGGAGAGGCAGCACTAGCAGCAGAGCTGGGTTTGTGCTGCTCAGAGGGCAATCTGTAGGTCTGTGCTGGGAGAATCCATCCCCACAAGTCCTCTGAAGGACACGCTGCATCCTGGTGTAGGGGACTTTGGCTTTTGATACAAGAAATCTAGAAGGTGATGCTGTCTGATAATTTCTCAGCGTTGCCCTCTCTTCTCAGAGTGTCCATCATTAGAGCCATCCCTCCGCTAATCCTTCTTTGGTGCATTCCTCCCCTCTTCTCCCATGCCTGCAGGGTTTCCTTGGACCTGGCAAGGAGCAAGTGCTGAAGATCTACTACCTGCCAGGAGTGCCAGGAGTCTTCTGCAGGACTTTCCGGGTCCAAATGGGTCACCTGGAACCGGAGGCGATCTCCCTGGATGGAGAGGGACGCTTTCCCAGGTTCTCCTTGGACCTCCTGAGGAATATCAAAGGTGAGCACTGCTTGTCTGCTCTCCAGGAAGGTTCTTCTTTCCCTACCCTACCTTCTCCACATCTTCCATCCCCAGGGGCAGCTCACACCACTCCACCAAGCCTGGTGGTTTCAGGGCTACCAGACCAATGCTCAACCCTCTGGTTGCTTCCTGAGTCTCTGGCAGATGAGCCTGTGGGCTTTGCCCCTGGAACCATCCTGCAGAACTTGCCAGCGTATCCGTTGGAGTCCTGGAGAGGTGGTGGCTGGATAGAAATGCTCGGGAAAGCTGTGATAGAGGCTGGCAGGGTTGGATTTGCATCACGTTGAAGGGGATGAGAAGCTTCTTTGTGGAGAAGACTGAAAGGGAGTGAACATCAGGATTCAGAAGGAGCAGCAGAGTCTGCTTGCAATAGATTGTGTGTTCCTGGGAGAAGCTGATGTTGGGAGAATGGGGCTTCCAGCTCAAATGGGAATGGAGCTGTGCCCAAGTTTCTATTTGAGGATGTTTTCTTCCTTCAGGAAATGAAAAATATGAGAAGGTCCACCAGGAGGCAAAGGAGAAGGTAGAACAAGGCAGTCAGAGAGACAAAGCGGTTGTTCTAGGGGAGGCTGTGGCTGTGCAGCCACCAACAGACGGCTCGGACACCAAGGTGAGAACAGCTGCTGCCTTGTTTGGCACATGCCACCCTCCCTCTGTGTCATTTGGTTTCCTTGAAGCTCAGAGCCGGCTTCCCAGTGTCCTGCTGGTATTTGGGACCTTCCTGCTCACAACTGGCCATGATCCAGCACCAGCTCAGCGCTGCCCTAGGAGCTGCCCACCCCTGACAGTCATCCTCCTACGGCCACACCAGTTTCCTGACTGCCCCAGGGAGAGATCCTGAGGGCTGTGCTCAAGTGATTGAGTGTAAAACAGTCTGTGATGGAGATGTAGATCCTCACTGGGACAATTGTTGCTCACAGCCCAAGCCCTACCAGGCATACAGAACATAATAGCAGCAGCCTCGCTGCATGCTGGGACTATGCTGCTCATGTTCATCTCCAAGAGGCATCAGCTTTATCGTGGTTCCATTTTTCAAGAGGGATCCTGTCCAAGCTGCTTTGGCATTGGCTGGGGGCAGGCAAATAACCACTCGGCACTAACTTCTCCTTGAATCCTAGGGCCAGTTCCGGGCCCCTCACCACAAGAAGGATGTTGAGGCTCTGGAGTGAGTCCAGAGAAGAGCAACGAAGCTGGTGAGGGGGCTGGAGAAAAAGAGGAGCAGCTGAGAGAGCTGGGGATGTTTATCCTGGAGAAGAGGAGGCTGAGGGGAGACCTCCAGCTACCTGAAAGGAGGTTGTGGAGAGGAGGGAGCTGGACTCTTCTCCCAAGGGACAGGGGACAGGATGAGAGGGAATGGCCTCAAGTTCCACCAGGGGAGGGTCAGGCTGGACATCAGGAAAAAATATTTCCTGGAAAGGGTCATTGGGCAGTGGCAGAGGCTGCCCAGGGAGGGGATTGAGTCACCTTCCCTGGAGGGGTTTAAGGGACAGGTGGCCTTGGTGCTGAGGGACATGGTTTAGTGATAGATGGGAATGGTTGGACTTGATCCAATGGGTCTTTTCCAACCTGATGATTCATAGAATCATAATAAAACCAGGTTGGAAGAGACCTACCGGATCATCGAGTCCAACCACTCCTATCAAACACTAAACGATGTCCCTTAACACTTCATCCACCCATGCCTTAAACACCTCCAGGGAAGGTGAATCAACCACCTCCCTGGGCAGCCTGTTCCAGTGCCCAGTGACCCTTCCTGTAAAAAATTCTTTCCTGATGTCCAGCGTAAATCTCCCCTGGCAGAGCTTGTGGCCGTTCCCTCTTGTCCAGTCTCCTGTCCCTTGGGAGAAGAGCCCAGCTCCCTCCTCTCCACAACCTCCTTTCACGTAGTTGCAGAAAGCAATGAGGTCTCCTCTCAGCCTCCTCTTCTCGAGGCTAAACACCCCCAGCTCTCTCAGCTGCTCCTCTTGTTCTCCAGCCACCTCACCAGCTTTGTTGCTCTTCTCTGGACTCGCTCCAGAGCCACAACATCCTTCTTGTGGTGAGGGGCCCAGAACTGAACACAGTACTCGAGGTGTGGTCTCACCAGTGCTGAGTACAGAGGTGCCGGGAAGAACCTCCCTGGACCTGCTGGACACACCGTTTCTGATACAGGCCAAGATGCCATTGGCCTTCTTGGCCAACTGGGCCACTGCTGGCTCGTGTTCAGTCGCTGTCAACCAACACCCCAGGTCCCTCTCCTCCAGACAGACTTCTCCTAGTCTGGAGCTGCTCAGGGTTGTTGTGTCCCAAGTGCAGGACCCGGCATCTGGCCGTGTTAAACCTCCTGCCATTGGACTCTGCCCAGCAGTCCAGCTTGTTCAGATCCCTTTGGAGCCTCCCGACCCTCCAGCAGATCCACGCTTCCACTCAGCTTAGTGTCGTCTGCAAACTTCCTAAGGGTGCACTCGATGCCTTCATCCAGGTCGTTGATAAAGACATTGAACAGGGCTGGACCCAGGACTGAGCCCTGGGGAACCCCACTTGTAACTGGCCTCCAGCTGGATTTAACACCATTTCCCACCACTCTCTGGGCCTGGCCATCCAACCAGTTTTCCACCCAGGAGAGTGTGCGCCTGTCCAGGCCAGAGGCCAACAGTTTCTAAAGCAGAATGCTGTTAGAAACTGTGTCAAAGGCTTTACTGACGTCCAGAAAGACCACATCCACAGCCTTTCCCTTGTCCAGCATCCAAGTCAGTTGGTCATAGAAGGCGATCAGGTTAGTTTGGCAAGTTATTCTATGATTCTATGAAATAACTTGGAGCTCTGGAAGGTTCCTGGCTTGTCTGTTTGCCAGATAAGCTTCTGTAGGAATCACTGGGCAGATGAAGAGGCTGGAGTTCTTTTCCCTTGAGATAAGGCAGAGAGAGTAGAGGGTGTCACAGGCACAGGCTAGTGAAACAGCAAGACCCCTTTACCCATTTCAACAGGAGCGGGGTGGGATCCTCTTTGAGAGACCATCCTGTGCCTTGGGAAGGACCCTTGTTAACCAGACACTGTCTTTTCTTTCCTCAGCTGGAGACTCAGATACAGATGCAGATGGAGGAGATGCTAGTGGAGGAACATGCCCTGCAGCAGCTGAAAGCTCTGGCCTCCAGTCTCCCAGAGGACAGTGATTTTGACCAACAGGCTCGCTGCAGGCTTCTTGAGTTAGTAGAGACTGTCATACCCTGTGTCAGTGTGGCCCGAGGGTGACACCCAGCAGTGCCCCGCTGCTTCTGAGAGCTCCTTGTGTCTGCAGAGCTTCAGACTTCAGAAAGGAGCTGGTCCCTATTAGCTTTGATGTGCTCCCTGTGAGTGGATGAGTGTCCTCACACCCACAGTGCCTCCTTGAGCTTTGGTGCTCAGCTCCCTAGAGATGCTAAGTTCTGCTCTTATGGTTGAGGGCAGAGCAGTGCAGCCCATCAGGGCTTTCCAGACAGCACAGACACCACCTCTCCTGACCAGCTCTGAAAGAGGCAACTCGAAGCTGACATCTGTGATCGTGCTAGGTCAAAAGGGCAGGGGATCACACAGGTTGACAGACCCTAAATTGGATGAGTTCAATGCTGGTGAGACTGCAGGGCTTTCCTGGGTAAATCACCCCTTCCCTTTGCTCTGTCATGATGAGGCATGAGCACGGTGGGCTCCAGTTCAGGAAGAAGATGCTCTGCAAAGCAAATTAATTTATGTGCTTTCCTGAGTGGCATTGCTCTGGGAAAAGGACCTTCCCAGGAATCCTGCCGGTGTTAATGACTGCATTTACGGTTTCTGCTTTGTGGACGGATCTGGTTGCAGAGCAATGAAGATTTCCTGTGCAGGCAAATCCTGTTTACAAGGTCCTGAACCAATTTCAGGCTTAGCAGTTCCGTTGAGTCCAGGGGACTTATCTAGGATGACTTTCTGTAGCAGAGGAACCGTGACCAGTATCCGTTTTAAACTGTTTTTATTTTAAGGTCCCATGGGTAGGTGGTGAACCCTTGGACCTATGGTCTCCATGACTTACCAAAGTCGTATTACCACGTGGCCTTAGGTTTCACAGATCTGAGTTGAGTTTTTACAGCAGTGAATAGAAACAAATCCACTATATTTGTTTAGTTGATTGCTTGAAAATGCACCCAGGCTCTGGTTTAAGGACTGTGCTTTCTCCTCCTTTCAGAGTTGAGCTGCCTGAGTACATCCTGGACTTTGGCTACGTCATTCTCAGTAGTGCCCACACACACACTGTGACGGTCACCAACACTGGGCAGTTCCCTATGTCCTTCCACACCAATGGAAGGGTCCTGCGTGGCACAGGTAACCACTACTGTGAGACTTCACTTGAGCTTGAAGGGGTTGTCTCTAACAGATTAGCTTAAGCCACTGGACATGGGGAGGTTTTTGAGTCTTTATTTGTCTAGCTTTTTCCTTCTTGGTGCTTTAGAGATGGAGATGGAGTTCTCCTGGCCAGCAGATCCCAGAGACTTGTCCTGCCTGTGACCGCCCTAACACTTTATTGCAGGTGCTGGATTCAGGGACCACCTGGGTCAGTATCTTCTGCTTTTCGCTGCCATGAGAATCATCTGTCTCCTTGTGTGCTCTGTGGGCTTATGTTGCAAACAAATGTACCCTTAGTGGTTGGGAAGTGCTTCGCTTGAAGTTCATAATGTTATGGCACTTCTGTTCAGCCTATATTGAGAAAACAGCCTCTGAGGTCCTCTGGCTTCCAAAACAGGTCTCAGGCTGTGGCTACAGCACCAGCAAGCAGTGACTCGCTGTGTCTGAAGGGTGGTCAAGTGTCTCCTCTAAGTTGTCTTCCAGGGAGCCCTTTGGCATGGAGGAATCTTAGCTGGAATTTCTCCTTTGGAGAGTTCTCTGCGTGCTTCCCTGGGATACCTGATGAAGGAATTGCTGGAGCCTCTCAACTGATAGGTTTCCTTTTTCACCATGTGGGACTCTTTTAGCTTGTGCTGTAACAAGGGAGAAAGAGTAATGTTCTTCTCCACAGATGTAAAGGGTCCTTCAGCTCTCCCATGGCCTTAACATGCTTGTGACATGCTCACGTTGATTGTGTCTCAGCTGCTTTATCTCCATCTGTTCAAGGTTTCATTGTGGAACCGAATCATGTCAAGGACCTGCCCTGCTGCGAGACCAAGACACTTGAAGTACGCTTCAACCCAGAAAGTGCCAACCTGCCTCTGGGACAGGTGGACGCGCTCCTGCCCATCAAGGTACCGCCTGCTTCCTCACGTCCCTGTGCCCACACTCCCTCTCAGGGCAGGTGGCAGGTTGGGGACAGCAGCAGATGTCACCTGGGTTCTCAATTGGATGCTCTTCACTAGGTGGAAGAAGGCCCCACGTTTTACATCCGACTCCGAGCCAACGTGTCTCTGCCGTTGCTCTGCCTCTCCAGGGACAGCCTGGAATTCTCTGCTGTCCAGTGTGGGCAGTGCAAGGAGGAAACCATACAATTACACAATCAGCAGCAGGTTCCCTGCAAATGGTTCCTTACCCTCATTGAACCTGATAAGAAGGTAAAGCACAGATAATGTCTTAGGTGACTTCTTGGTTGGCTTTTCTTTGCCTCTTTTGCCTTTTCTGCCCCCGTGGCTGCTTCAGGGCTTGGGCTATAGATCATTCAAGGATGCTTTCAAGGGTCCAGAGCAAGGCTGGTTCACCTGGACCTGTTCCTGAGCTGATGCTTTGCTTCTCTGCCACCTTCACCCATTCCTCCTCTTCTGAGAGCAGTGTCCCCCCATCTGCTTGCTCTCTAGTTCCAGAGCTGCTTTGAATGTGGGTGCTCTCAGCCTTTCATTTGGATGGGTGGATGAGGCACTGAGGGACATGGTTTAGTGATTGATAGGAATGGTTTGACTCAATGATCTGGTGGGTCTTCCAACCTGGTAATTCGATTCTACTCTGTTCTACTCTACTCTCCTCTCTCTACTCTACTCTACTCTACTCTACTCTACTCTACTCTACTCTACTCTACTCTACTCTACTCTACTCTATTTAGTTATATTTCTAAAACATATGTAGATGACTTCTTGAAGTTTAACAAAGCTGCAGATGGAAATGTTACCAGTTTTTGGCACAGAAGGTATCTTTAGATCAGTTATAATTTTCTTAATATGAATGGGATGCTTTCAGTTATTATTCACCGTTGAGGTTTTGAGTTTCATGTGTTTGAAACTAAAATTAAGGATTGTATCCAGAATAAATTTTGGAAAAGAGAGTATATGCTGTAGTGAACTGTAGGCAATGGATCCTTTGGAAGAGTTCACCTGTGAAAAGTCCATAAATTTGCAGCACTCCACTGCTGTTTATTTTGTAATACACCAGCAAATTCTTTTTAGTACTTTCAATGGAAACGTTTTGAGGAAAAACAAGTATTTTCATGGTTATTCAGAGGACAGGAGGAATTGAGATTTTGTCCTCCCAGACCAAGGAGACATCACCCTCTTGCTTTTGTGCTCAGGTGGACAAAAATGTGCAAGGGAGAGCACGTCAGAAGCTGCTTCAAGAGGTGAAGAAGAGTAAGCCTCACGTTTTCACAGCACTGCCATCATCTGGAACCCTCTCACCCGGGCAGCGGTGCAACGTGCGAATCAGGTTTTCACCCACGGAAGAGGTGAGATTGGTGGTTGTCATCCCCAGGAGGTCTGGCAGGGCAGGGTGGTGATGAGAGCCCAGCACAGGGACTCGGAGAGGAGCCTGCAAGCTTTCGGCAAGCCCTGTACCTGCAGTGACTCGGTTTCCCCTGCAGCACCTCTGTTTCCCCTGCAGCACCCTCTTCTGAGAGGTGCTTTGAAATCCCCGTGGGGAGCTTGCACAGGAGGATCAGGGTGCTGCTCCCTCTCTGCACATTGTGGGAAATCTGCTTGCTACCTCTCGTCTTCGCCCTCGCGTGGGTGTATTTGCAGGCTGAAATGCTCTGGTGCAGAGCAGCTGGCACCCTTGCAGGGAATGATAACTTAAGAAGGACTGAGCTAAGCTAATCCTGCTGCTGGTACCAGCAGACAAACCAGCCACCAGACACCTTTCTGGGCATGGCAGGACAGTCACCTGTAGTGGTTTGCTGCTAGCAGTCCCTGTGGCTCTGGCACAGCCAGCCAGCATGCTCCCAGCAGTTTAAGGGTCAGCAGAAATGGTGGAGCAAACGTTCCTAAAGGCAGCTTGCATGGGGCCGTGGTGATTTGGCAACTGGCAGCATGTAACTGTGTGGTGGCCACAAGTGCTTGGCTGGAAAGCTGCCTGGAGGAGAAGGACCTGGGGGTGTTGGTTGACAGCGACTGACCACGAGCCAACAGTGGTCCAGGTAGCCAAGAAGGCCAATGGCATCTGGGCTTGGATCAGAAACGGCGTGGCCAGCAGGGCCAGGGAGGTTCTTCTCCCTCTGGACTCGGCACCAGTGAGACCGCTCCTCAAATCCTGTGTTCAGTTGTGGGCCTCTCACCACAAGAAGGATGTTGAGGCTCTGGAGAGAGTCCAGAGAAGAGCAACGAAGCTGGTGAGGGGTCTGGAGAACAAGAGGAGCAGCTGAGAGAGCTGGGGGTGTTTATCCTGGAGAAGAGGAGGCTGAGGGGAGACCTTATTGCTCTCTCCAGCTACCTGAAAGCAGGTTGTAGAGAGGAGGGAGCTGGGCTCTTCTCCCAAGGGATAGGAGACAGGACGAGAGGGAATGGCCTCAAGCCAGGGGAGATTCAGGCTGGACATTAGGAAAACATTTTCCCAGAAAGGGTCATTGGGCAGTGGCAGAAGCTGCCCAGGGAGGGGGTTGAGTCACCTTCCCTGGAGGGGTTTAGGGGACGGGTGGATGAGGTGCTGAGGAACATGGTTTAGTGACTGATGGGAAAGGTTGGACTCGATGATCCAGTGGATCTCTTCCAACTTGGTGATTCATGCTTTGCAACAGTCCCAGGGATGTTTTAACTGCTAGTAGAGATGTAAGTGTCTTCTCTCTGGCTTTGACCAGAGTTGAGGGCTGAGCAGAGAGGAGGGGTCTCACTTCGATCCAGTGAGACCTCATCTGCCTCTTCCTTGTACCTGATATTTGCCTGATGCAGCAGGGCCAGGACTGTGTCTGGGCAACATAACCCTGAGGAGCTGTTTCCAGAGCGTTGTGCTCCCTCATCACTAGGTGAAAACATCTGATAGACAATTTTAGATCATCCAGTAGCCCAATATCCAGTTATGCTTCATGCTAGGGCTTGTCTCAGTTACGTGGAGCCAACATGCAGATGCTGTAACCCCTGCTATAAGTAAATCCCTGTTTTCCATTCACTTTAGTGGTATTAATAACTGCTTTGATCTTGGAGCAAGGATTGATTTTGAGACCTTGTCACATGGAACTTCACGAAAGAGCTTTCTACGCTCCTCTCTTTGCAGAAGTCCTACAAAAACCTTCTGAAGATTGACATTTGCCAGAGCAGCCAGCATCTCCAGCTGCCGGTCTCGGGGCATGGGCTGGAGCCACAGCTGGAGTTCTGCCCCCCGGTGCTTGAGCTGGGACCATTGCTGCCAAACAGCCAAGGGGTGGAGGGGACGGTCACAGTGAAGAACCCATGCGAGTTCCCCATTGAGTTTTACTCCTTGGAGTTTGACCACCAGTACCTCGAGGAGGAGCAGGTGAGAGGGAAGGTCTGACCCCACGGGCCATGGACCCTAAGCCTCACAGCTCTCCAGCGTTCCCAGGATAATGTCAGGGAGATGGAAGCATCTCCCAAACAAAGCATGGTGATGTTTCAAGGGCAGCCAAGCTCTGCTGGCAGCCTGTGGAGGGGCTTGAATAGTCCGTGTTGTTGGGATGAAGAAATGCAAGAAAAGATAGATTGGCTGGGGAGTCTGTTAATGTGGTGACGCGATGTTAATGCGATGAAGCGATGATGGTCAAGAAACGCATCCTATATATGATTTTTTCCTTCCCCATGCACACAGATCCTGAGGATGCTGAAGGACTACAGTTCCCAAAACACCCTGTTGCTACCTCCACGTGCCCCAGGTGAGAAGCTGCCCCAAGAGCTGCTGGAGTACTACGAGGACCAGAAGAGGCTGCAGGACGAGCAGTCAAAGTCCGAGAATGGGAAACCAGAAGGCCAGGCCAATGGTGAGGCTTTGGCATTTGAGCTGTCCTGAGTGTAGATGCAGCAGGGAGGCCAGCCCACACCCCCTGAGCTCTCCTTGACTTTGGTCTCCACGGAAAGCCCGTGCTTTTAGCAGCCACCCATTCCCCAGCGTGGCGGAGGGATTCCCAGGTTAAACACGCGTCCTCTGCCAGCCCTGGGCACGGCCAAAGCTCGTGCCTGCCTTCTGTGGACTGGGAAAATAATCAAGGTGTCTCCTTGTGTCCCTCAACCACAAGAAGTAGGGTGGGATGAGTTCTTCAGCTAATAGGACCAGGTCCAGTGTCAGTAGCTATTTTATATTTGCTCCTTCCCAGCAACAAAAGCACAAGCTCAGAATTCTTGTGACGGCAGAGATAGCCTGGACAGGTCCTGGGAGTCTCCCTGCTTGGGAATTTCTCTGTCTTTTGCCATGCAAAGTGGCGTGTGGCAAAGAGCAGATTGCCTGGCTGTGTTCACTCTCTTCAGGAAAATCTGAAGGCACCCTGTCTCTGTCAAACAAAGGAAGAAAGCCGTCTAGTCGCACCATCTCGTTCCGTAGTTCAGTTGCTGCTCCCTTCATTTTTGCTGAAAACCAGTCCATCAAGGTGGACTGCAAACTTGAATGCAGAGAAGAGAAGGAGAAAGGTATTCAGAAAAGACCCAGGAAGGGCAATAACCCTAAGCTCTTCACTTCTTTTATGTCCATTGTGGCAAAAGGGCCTTGGTGAAGGACTTCAGTGTCACCTCCATCACTTCACAGCAGCCCAGTGTCACTTTCTCTCCTACAAGCCCTGAATCCACTCTTCTATACATCGTCTGTGGAATCCTTAGAAGAGTCTGGGGCAGGGATGAGCGAGAGGCTGGGGAGGTTTTCTCCAGCTTTGCCAAAGGAGCTCCGTTTCAACCCAGGAGCTGGTGGGATCAGGGTGATGCTGTTCCCTTTCCTAGATGGTGCCCTCTGTGGCACCAAAAGCTGAAATGGCTTTCAGTGACCCCCTAAGGGCTTGGAGCTCTTTGAAAATCCTGTTCTGGTGAATTCAGAGCCCAGCCACATCTGTATTCCTAAAGCGTCTGGATAATCGCTTGGTCCCCAGATGAAGCCTCTCCCTTGGGACTGTGTAAAATGCTTGGTCCTACCTGTCTGGCCCCACACCCAACAGGACCTGGGACAGAACTCTCACGAGGACCATGTTGAGCGTTGGTGGAAGGAGGTTTGGCCCAGTCCTTATAGATATTACCAAATACTTGTTTTTTCCTCCTTCTGCCACTCGTTTACTGTGACCAGGCACCTTCACTCGTATCTTGGGTGGACCCTGATCTGCATGATCCTAAGGGAAGGGCACGGTGAGACCTCGGTGTGATGTAGGTCTCCTCTTGCAGGGTTTGAGGGGATGCGGAGGATGATCAGGATCATGGGAAGGCAGGTGGCTGACTTTTCTACATCGTTCTACACAGCAGAGCATGAGGAGAGCGCTGCCAGCAGCAAGGAGGCCGCAGAAGAAGAGAATGACAGCCCTGTCTGCAGGGCCATCGCCCGCCACCTCGGGATCGACATCTCTGCAGAAGGGCGTGCGGCCCAAAACCGCAGAGGAATTGTCGTCATCATCCACGGGGCACCCCTCACAGGTACGTGAGCTACAGCCCTTGGCTGCAAGGAGGGAGGGAGGGGAATTGGGTGGACCAGGCACTTTGTTGATGAGTCCAAGTGACATAGACCACAACTCTGCTGGTAAATGAAACTCCCCTAGGCCTTCACCTGGCTGCTGCAAGTGGCGTGGCTCATGCATCTAGGCTCTCATCCCCAAAACAGGGTGGCCGTGTCCATGTTACCTTGTGGGACCACACTGCCTAGGGTCCATGTTGCCTCGTCAGAGCCGTTTGTGACCCCTACTGATGCCCAAACTACGGCCAGATGTTGCCTTGGACAGCGCTGACCAACAGGGGCTGGAGAATGGTCAGAGTCATGGTGGGACAAGGCTCAAAATGCTGGCCCAGGGTCACCACAAGGGACAGAGTCCTCAGTGGAACACGAGGTGGAGACAACCCGCTTGGCTCTAGAGTTCAACACATGTAGTCACGCTCAAGCTGCCTCCCTCATGGCCTTCCCTAAAGGGGCACTCGCCTTCTGATTGTCCTTGAGAATTTGAAATCCTGTACGGGTTTTTTCAGAGTCTTTTTTGAAAACATCTCATGTGCAAGTGTCACCAAGCAGTGATTCTCTCTCTCCAGGAAAGACCTCAGCAGCGACGGCCCTGTCCAAATACTACGGCGCTGCCTGCTTATCCATTGACACCATCGTGACAGAAGCCATCACAAACAGCACGAGCTTGGCAGGGCTCCGTGCACGGGACCTGTGCATGGCGGCTGCCTGTGAGCAGAGCGGCAAGGATATACAGGATACAGGTAAGGAAAGATCATAGAATCATAGAATCACCAGGTTGGAAGAGATCCACTGGATCATCGAGTCCAACCATTCCCATCAATCACTAACCCATGTCCCTCTGCACCTCGTCCACCCGTCCCTTATACCCCTCCAGAGAAGGTGACTCAACCACCTCCCTGGGCAGCCTCTGCCAGTGCCCAATGACCCTTTCCAGGAAATAGTTTTTCCTGATGTCCAGCCTGAACCTCCCCTGGTGGAGCTTGAGGCCAATCCCTCTCATCCTGTCCCCTGTCACTTGGGAGAAGAGCCCAGCTCCCTCCTCTCCACAACCTCCTTTCAGGTAGCTGGAGAGAGCAATGAGGTCTCCCCTCAGCCTCCTCTTCTCCAGGCTAAACAGCCCCAGCTCTCTCAGCTGCTCCTCTTGTTCTCCAGCCCCCTCACCAGCTTCATTGCTCTTCTCTGGACTCACTCCAGAGCCTCAACATCCTTCTTGTGTTGAGGGGCCCAGAACTGACCCCAGGATTCCAGAGCAAGGAAGAAGAGCAAGGAAGGAGCTGCTTGTGGAAGGCAGTGCTGCCTGTGCCCAGCAGCTGGGGGATGTGTGTTGCATCCCTGTCGAAGCTCAGTGTTGTGCCCAGTGGGGTGGAAGGTGCCTGTTTGCTCCCCAAAGCACAGGACCATCTGCAGCCCAGCTGAGGCATCTGTCCCCTCCGCAGATATCTCCTCCAGCCACAAGCTCAGTGGTGACAGGAGGCACAGCCTGCACAGGACCCAGTCCAGCTTCAAACTGAAAGGCAGCTTGCGATCCATCAGATCCCGAGTCCGGGTGAGCACTGCAGGAGGCAAGAGGAAGGAGGGGGTGAGGGGGGGGCCCACGAGTCCCAGTCTCAGAAACAGCATAAAATAGATACTGCAGGCTCCTAGGCAAAGCACGATTAGCTCTGGTTAATGCACAAGACCTTTCTGTTGCCTCTGAGAATCGTAGAATGGTTTGGGTTGGAAGGGGCAGTTAAAGGTCATCGAGTCCACACTCCCTGCAGTGAGCAGGGACATCTTCAACTTGATCTGGGTGCTCAGAGCCCCATACAACCTGATCTTGAAGAGTTCCAGGGATGGGGCATCTACCACCTCTCTGGGCAACCTGTTCCAGTGTTTCACCACCCTCGGCATAAAAAAATGTCTTTTCTGGTCTGAATCTCCTCTCCTTGAGGGGATTCAGCCCTTGTCCTGTTGTGTCTGTGCTGGCCAAGGGACGTGACCCCCTCCCACATCTGTCCCCTGATGCTTCTGGCCTGCAGTTCTGGTCTGGTCTCCCGCTAGCAAGAGACCCCGGCTCCCAAACCCAGCAATTAGAATTGTTGAGGAGTTTCCAGAGTATTTTCTTTCTTTTGTGGTGTTCAGTATTGCCCATCTTTTCTCAGTCCACGTTTTCCTTTATCTGTGCTCCTACACCGCGACGGCTGAGCATCAGCAGCAGTACAGCAGGGGAGAAGGGATTTATGAGCTGCTTGTTACCAGAGGACTTGCTAGTGGAAATCCTCTCCGAAAGGCTGCAGGTACATGGGGTGGGGGCCGATGATAATTCCTGCTACAGCGAGACAGGCAGCAGGGGGCAGTTGGGAGAGGAAAGGATCTACATCTACACTTGGAAGAGTCTTGGGCTGTGTGCAAGGATCTTTGAGTGACGTATTGGGAGTTAGGGAAAGAGCAAAGCTTTGGAGCAACAATGACTGGTATCTTTCAGCGTTTGGATTTGCTGAGCAGCTGCCCAGTGCATGCAATAGCTGAATTACTCTTTCCATTTGACTTTATCCTCAGCGGAGTGACTGCTACCAGGGAGTGGTGTTTGACAGCCTGGAGACACTCTTTGCGTGCAGCATGGCATCAGCTCTCCTCTGCCTGCTGAGAGCTCTCAAGAATCGACGTCATATCTATTTTGTGAACCTGTCCCAGGATTATACTTCCTGGAAAACCAGGGAGCTAGCGGTGAAAGAGCAGAAAGGTGAGGCTCTTCATTGCTCTACCTCTCAACTGTTCTCTCTCAAGCCCTCAAGCTTTCCCTGTTACCAGCAAAGCTTGCAAGAAATGCTTTTTATTAATTCTTCAACCTTCCACGTTAGCGTAGCCAGCACTCAGCTCGTGATTTCAGTGCTCTAAGCCCAACCTTAGTCTCTAAGCATTAGAGTTTGGGCAAGAAATTGTGGCTCAATAATTAACTACCAGTCAGCTCTCCATGACATTGGTGCATGTGAACCAGGCAAGAACAGGAGCTCGCTGGCTGGTGAAAGTTTGGGGGATGATTTGAGTCTGGAGAGGGCTATGGGCTCCCCAGTATCTCTTGATAGGATGATGAGCTGGGTCAGGACAGAGTTGTGAATCCTCACAGCTCACCCAGCGCAACGAGCTCTGCTTGCACTTGCTCACAGTTTCTCCTCTATCCCTTGATGAAGAATGGGAGTTGGAGGAAGCTGCCAGGAGGGAGAAAGAACATCTCTCAGAGGTGAATGAGGAAGAATATGAAGCCCTCACTGAGGAGGAGAAAACTCAGCTTAATAACAACATACGAGAAGCTCAACGTGAGAGGAAAATGAGGTCTGTAAGCCTTCCAAGAGTAAATCCCCAAGACAGTATCCCTGAAGGGTTTCCCTGCTCCAGAGCTCAGAGAGGATGCAGAGCAAAGTCCACAAGTGTCTATGACTCCAGGATGGCCGTTTCCACCTCCATGGTTCCCCATGGAGGAAGGATGAGAACATCTTCCCTCTGTTTTAGTGGCAAGCCCTCTGATTTAGGCACTGGCTGCAGGGAGCTGGTCTCTGTGCTGGCCTTGCCACTGCACTTCTGAGTGTTTCTAAGTTAGTGGATTGTCACCTGCAACTCTTTCTTCACCAAACCAGGTGGATTGTGATGTCAATAGTGTGAGGTACAGCAGTGCTGGCTTGGTTTAGGTGCCATAGGTGAAGTCTTCCCAGGGTTTTCCTCACTAACACCAGCCATAAAGGCTGGTTTCTCTTAGGCTCCCCTTCAGCTACACCAGCAGCTGAGCAGGAGGGCATTTATTGCAGCCTTTGCTTTCCCACTGATGTGATTATTCTCACCAGGGAGCAGACTCTGGAGGGAGAAGAAGGGCTGGAAAAGCCAAGTATTGGTGCAGGGATAAGAAGGTGTTAGTGATGTGCAAGCTGATTTACGCTGGGAACTTGGAGAAGGCCTTCAAGCATCAGTGCAGAGAGATAGTGGAGCAGGTGGACCTTCTTCAAGAAGTCACGCAATCAAGACCTGATGACAGCAAGGCTTAGAATTGACTAGCCCTGGAGGTCCTCTCCCACCTTTCCTCAATTAGAACGTTCCAAATCTCCCCAGGCTGAGGGAAGTCCATAGAGATGGTCTAACAGTTCTGCCTGGTCTTAGGGTCAATAATGGAGTGCAGGACCAGCTGGGATTGCAGCGAGCCCAGATTTCTGATGGTGACTCTTGGGGATATTTTCTGCTTGCCTTTTTTCAAGGGAGATGAAGGAGCAGTTGAAAGGCTCGGAGGAAGAGAGTAGAAGCTCCTGTAAGAGAGGGAAGAAACAAGCTGGAAAAGACAAAGATACTGCTTTGAGGAGTAAAAGCCAGTCTAGAAATAAGCAGGTGAGTGGTTCTGTTTACAGACATCAGAAAAGCCTTAGGGATCTTCTCGCTGAGAATACCATACCATACCCTGAGATGCCAGCAGCCACACACAGTGCTGGGGACAATTACCTGGCCATGAGCAGCATGTGAGACCATCCTGGGAAACAACAGCTTGTGTGCTGCTGCTTCACCAGGAGTGTTTTCTCATGGGTTTGTGGGAGCTGCTCTTCTAGGATCATGCTGCCCTCGAGTCATAGTTTCACCTGATTCCATGCATCCACTGTGAAGCCCTACATAGTTTTAGTCCAGCATTTCTCTCCGTTCTGCACAGGAGTTAACATCTCTGAACCCATGTGAGATGTGGTGTCTTCTACATGTTTGGCAGGAGATACCACCAGGCCTTAACTATCCTTTACCCACCAGACTTCTCAAACAGTCAGCCCACCACAGGGATGCTCAGCACGCCAGAAAGGAGCTCAGGGAACTGCAGAGGAGTAAGGAGGTGTCCAAAGTTCTCTGTTTGGGTTGGGAAGCTGTTCTATTTCTCAGCTGGTTTGCAGGAATCCTCATCAATCTGACACTGAGTAGTGTGGTTTCAAGTGAGCAACCAGCTGCGTTCTGAACTGGGAGTTGTAGAGCAATGAACACAGGTCTCGAGCAAGGCTGAAGCTGCTGTTGCAGACACCGTTACTGTCCTACAGCGTTGGGGCTGATGCTTTGAAATGCTCACTGCTTTTTTTTCTGCTTCTTCTACCCAGAATACGAGCTCATCCATCACCACCATGTTCACCAGCACCCAGCCCAGTGTCACCAAAGGGGCAGAAAAGAAGGACTCTGCTGTAGGTGTCAGGGAAGTTACAAAGCAGCAGAGCAAAGCTTCCCTGAAAGCTACCTTCTCAGCAGAAGGGGAACCTGCAGACCCAGAATCAGGGGAAACTGAAGGCAAGGCCTTGAGTAACAGCGAGAAAAACTTGGCCATGAAGTTTAAGACATACGAGGCATCACAGAAGGATGTGGCCCACGTTTTATCATTCTGGGACAGAGCTCAAGGTATCTTGCTGTCCCACCCGAGCCACAAAGAAGAGCATCTCAGGCGTTTATCCATCTCCAAGATCATGAAGTACAGAAAGAAGGAGTGCAAAGAGAAAAAGCACCCAGAGAAGAAGTTCATGGGAAATCTGGAGGCTATTGAGGAGTCCAAATTATCTGTTGTGGAAGAGGAAACTGCAGAAGAGTCATCCAGAGGCCAAGATATCAGGGTGCCTTGCTTGGAGGTGCAGGTGCTGAATACTGACGATGTGGTTAAGGAGATCCTGGGGAGTGGCAAGTTGCCACCAGTGGAACAGGTAAAACCCTGTGAGGGTCAGAGCTCAAGGTGATCTGGCCATGATCTGAGCCCTGGTGTGTCCTACCAAGTGATGACAGCACAGAGCCTTGTCCAGACCACTAATTATATTCCATAAAAACCCCACGGCAGCCTTCTCAGCAACCCTCACATGGTGGGACGGAGGGAGTGCTTTCTGTAGAAGCATACTGTTTTTTCAGTTTCCCAGTGTGGAAATCATGATAAATGGTCCCAGGACAGGGCAGATCAGGCTCACTGTTTCCTTCAGCTAAGCTGCCCAAGGGAGAAGTTTCTCTCTAGGTCCCACCTGTAGGTGCTGGCACTGCTCTGGATCTACCAGCCCCCTTGCACATTAAAAGAAGCACTTTACTCCATGTAAATAATAAAAAAAAATAAAGTGCCAAAAGCTCAGTGCCTTTAAGGAGTGTGAGGATGAAGGTGGTGGGAGTATAATCAGGGATTTCTCTTATGCTCCAGATCCTGGATGAACTGGGTCTGGGTCCTTCAGGGCCTCCCATTCCCTCCACCGCTTTTTACTCCGTGGTCCATTACCCGAAGGAGCGAGTGGCCCCTGCAGCAGATCCCTTGGAGCACTTCTACTTTGTTGATGCAGAAGATGCCACTGCAGAAGATAAAAAGAAGAGTGCCTCGAGTCATTTGCTTGGCCCAACTGTGCTCACGGTGAAGGTACAAGAGACCGGGCTGGATGAGGGATGTGGTGGCGGGGAGGATGGGAAAGAATCGCTGTGGATGGGTAGTGAAGATGGCGTCCCATGTCTGCAGGCATCCCTTTTGACTGTCCAAAAGAGACAGTTTTGCTTGAGATATGGGTTCTGTAAGATGAAAGAGTCATCTAAAGCCCTCAGCATCCCTTGAGGAGAGGGTCCTGAGTGAGGAGAGGGTCCCAGATGAGAAGGTGTTGTGGCCAAAACAAAATCCAATAAGGAAGATCAAGTCCCTGGGTAGCTGTGAAACCAGTAGAGGCAGGTTCTGTATTTATTCACTCTTCTGTTGGTTAAGAGAAGACCCGGCTTTCTTTCCAGAATGGGGATGTCTCAAAGCAGGTCTTACCTCTCCCTTTTCTTTCTCCTCTTCATGGGAAGAAGTCAGAGTCGCTGGTCACCTCGACCAGGGGCAAGTTGAAGAAGGAGAAAGCTGCGCACAGCCGGCAGACTTCCAAGGAGAGACAGAGTTCCAGCCGTGGCAGGAAAGGTCACCAAGGTTCACCTTCCTCCAAGGTGAACCTCAGCAATGTGGAGAGGGCCCCGACCCCACAGAGACCTGCTAGGTAAGCTGCAAAGGAGGAAGTGATCCCACTCATCTCACAGAAAGAGGTCCATCAAACACAACTCCACAGGGATGTTCTGCTGACCCCTCCATGGGATGGCGAGTCTGTGACCCTCCTCTTTGTCTTGCTTGCTTGTTAACAAGGTCTGAATTCTCCTCTTCAATTGCTAGGCTGAGTCATTGCCGATGGATAGTGCCAGCCCACGGCAAGGTGGAACTGAAGATCTTCAGCTCCATGGAGCTGGGAGAATTTGATCAGATGCTGCATTTCGAGACCGTGGGAACAAAGTGCCAATACCAGCTGCAGTGCAGGAGCACCTGTCTGTGTCCCACCATCAGCCGGGACCCACGGTAAGGCTGGTTGCTCCCCTTGAAGACAGAGTCAAGGCTGCCTCTCATGCCCCAGTGACCTTCTGGCTAGGGCAGAGAGTGCTGCCTGAGCTGCCCAGCATCACTTCCCACACTCGGAATTGGGAACCAATACTACTCTCTCCACCACCAAGAAGGAATATGGCTATGATAGAATCATAGAATCACCAGGTTGGAAGAGATCCACCAGACATTCGAGTCCAACCATTCCTGTCAATCACTACACCATGTTCCTCAGCAACTCATCTACCTCTCCCTTAAACCCCTTCAGGGAATGTGACTCAACTCCCTCCCTGGGCAGCCTCTGCCACTGCCCAATGACCCTTTCCAGGAAATACTTTTTCCTCAAGTTCAGCCTGACCCTCCCCTGGTGGAGCTTGAGGCCATTCCCTCTCATCCTGTCCTCTGTCACTTGGGAGAAGAGCCCAGCTCCCTCCTCTCCACAACCTCCTTTCAGGTAGCTGGAGAAAGCAATGAAGTCTCCCCTCAGCCTCCTCTTCTCCAGGATAAATAGCCCCAGCTCTCTCAGCCGCTCCTCTTCTTCTCCAGCCCCTTCAACAGCTCCGTTTCCTTCTCTGGACTCGCTCCAGAGCCTCAACATCCTTCTTGTGGTGAGGGGCCCACAACTGACCCCAGGATTCCAGGAGCAGTCTCCCCAGTGCCGAGTCCAGAGGGAGAAGAACCTCCCTGGACCTGCTGGCCACACTGTGTCTGATCCAAACCAAGATGCCACTGGCCTTCTTGGCCACCTGGGCCACTGCTGCGTCATGTTCAACCAACACCCCCAGGTCCTTCTCCTCCAGGCAGTATTCCAGCCAGGCTTCTCCTAGTCTGGAGCTGCTCAGGGTTGTTGTACCCCAAGTGCAGGACCCGGCATTTGGCCGTGTTAACCCTCCTGCCATTGGTCTCAGCCCATGGATCCAGCCTGTTCAGATCCCTTTGGAGCCTCCCGACCCTCCAGCAGATCCACACTTCCACCCAGCTTAGTGTCATCTGCAAACTTGCTAAGGGTGCACTCGATGCCTTCATCCAGGTTATTGACAAAGACATTGAACAGGGCTGACCAGGTTTCCTACTCACAGCATCTCACAGCTACTTGTTCCCTATTTTCTCTGCCCAGGGTGGTGTTCCCTCAGTGCAGGAAAAGCAAGAAAGATGGTGACATTATCTTCAAGCAATATGTCATGGACACAGGTGTGTTCCACTTCGGACCCCTGTTCTGTGGGAAATCAAAAGACTGGTACGTGCTCCCCACCCTGAGTGAGCATCCTGATGTGCTGCCTGCCTGGAGTGAGGTGTTGGGCTGGGATCTCCAGAGTCCTGTGCTTTCACGGACACGCTGTTGCAGCGGCACAATTCAGGGCAGACCCAGGTAGAAGCCTGGGAGATTCGTGGGGGTGAAGGATCACGGATGAGCCAACTTGAGCAGGCAACAGGACCACGAGTTCTGGAGTATCTGGGGAGGGATGTAGCTGATCTTGAACTTGAGTAGGCAACAGGAGCTGGGGAGGGATGTAGTTGATCTTCCTGCGTGGTGGGTGCCTTGATGACCTGAGCCACAGGCTGCTTCCAGCCTGAAGGTGACTTGGAGCAACTTGTGTCCACCGTCCACATCTCAGTTTCAGCACCTATGAAAATTAACTTTCTGGTGATTTTTTAAAGGACTTTGATCTCTACAGGTAGACTGAATGAGCAATTATTCTGCAGAATCTTGCTGATTCTGCAAACCATTAATTAATCTGTAGTATTAGCCAAACTTTATGATTCGACATGCTATTATGTTGGTGGGGGGAACCTGCAGAGGAATCCAAATGAGGGTGTTGTTTTCCTGATCCTCACTGCTGGATAAAGTCTGCCGGAAAAAAGTTGTCACTGTAGCTGCTGCCATATTTCTGGGTTTGACTTTGCTCTTCCTTTATTTGTTTCATAGCAGAAGCACAGTTCTTGTCACCTTGGGAGCTCAAGAGAGCTGGAGGCAGTTTGACCTCTCAAGGAAATTAAATCCAAACAGTTTAAAAAGCAAAAGAGGATCTTTAGCCGGGCTGATGAATGGTCTGGGGGGTTCTATTTGCTTTTTTAACCCCTGAGCTCCAATTTCTTTTTCGCACCTGAGAGAAGGGACATTTATTACATTTGACATTCCTCTTGGGAATTGATCCTTTCCATTTCCTTCCCCAAAACTTTGAGCTCACCCACAAAACACAGGGCAGTCTCATGACCTTTTTTGAAAGAGATATGGTGAACTATTTTTTAAAACTTCTCTTTGAAAGTGTTTCTTTATGCCCTGCAGGGAAGGAAACTAAACAAAGAGGGGGGAAGAAGCCATGTGCCTGACATACTTCAATTTTTCCAAGTGCCTTTGAATTTGTATTTCATAAAACATTTGTTAAGTGGCTTGTGCATCATCATACTTCTGGGCTGGAGGCACCAAGTAAAGGGGCGCACATTAAAGTAATCAACACGCGTGTGCAACATCCTCCTGAAAAGGATCCTTGTTCTCAGCCTGCCTGTTAGACCTTTTTTTCACGATGCAGCCTCCCACAGACGAGACATGGGGCTTTCCATGTGTGATAAAGGCAACGGTCTCCTCTGCAGCCTTTTCCCCTTTCATGAACAGGCACGAGGTGGAGCACTGTCCCAACTACTGTGAGAAGATAACCATCCTCAATGTCTCATCCTGGGAAGAAGAAGTACATTTCTCCTTTGACTGTGATCACAAAATGAAAACGTTTCATTTAGACCCTCCCATCATGATGCTGAAACCTAATGAGAAGCAGGTAGGAGAAGATGGGCAAGTAGGGCAGGGACCTGCAGAAAAGTCGTCTCTCCTGCTCATGGAATGCTCTTCTCTATTACTTTTTGTGGGGACGGAACTAGGAGCTCAGCATTTGGGCACATCCCACTTCAGCTGGGCTGGTGGAGGACAACCTCATCTGCACCATCAAAGAGAACTCGGAGCCGGTTGTCTTCCGCCTGTGCTGCCAGGGGATCTTGGCAAAGCTGGAGGTCAGACCCACAAAGGTGCTTAACTTCAACAAGCTGCTTCTCCACAGGTCAGTCACCCTACGGCTGCTCTTCTGGGCACCAGCGTTATCAGTGAGGTCCCTTTCAGCTTCTCTTGCTGGCTGTGTGGCTGCTCGGATCAGAGGCTGGGCTAACATCCCTCTTTCTCCCAGCAGTTCCCAGTTGCTCACTGTTTTTTTCTGCTTGCTTGGAGAATCCATGTCAGCCACAAGCCCTGTAGTCCCCAGCAAAGCCGTGTGATGAGCATCCTGATGCCTTTGTGTCTTATCTGCTGGTTCAGAGAACAGTCCAGTTGCTCCTCCTGATCACCCTTCTTTCTGATGCACTTTTAGTCCAGGACCTCACCTTTGAGACTCATGACACAGAGGTGCTTTGGGGCGTGGTTTAGTGGTTTAGTGTTTGATAGGAATGGTTGGACTCGATGATCTGGTGAGTCTCTTCCAACCTGGTGATTCTATGATTCTATGAAAACATCCAGCTGTGTTTTCAGGGGCACAGATGGGACTGCTTCAAATTGCCTCCAGTTGCGAGGCTGGTACGACTGCTGAGCAGCTGGTTCTGAGTGTCTTCTTGTCCCTGCAGGACGGAGAGAAAAACCCTTGCCCTGAAAAACTGCACCCCATTGCCCATGGCCTGGTGCATTTCTGGGATGATAAAACTCGGCAAAGGCTTCTCCCTGTCACAACATACAGGCATCATCGGTCCCCATGCCGAGTTTAGCGTGGATCTGTGCTTCAAGGCTACAGAGGTTGTCAGCTTTAAGAAAACATTTCAGATAGAGGTAAGAGGGACTCAGAGTGCTCTTAGGGGTGAATACTGTGCTTGAAAATACTAAGATAAACAGGGTAGGAAATTCTGGGAATCAACAAATGCTTGTCAAGGGGGGGAAGCCATGGTGCAAGGAGCTGACAGAGACAAGGACTACATTGTCTACCAAAAGGATTCAGGACAATGGTCTAAGCAGTATTTGTTTCTTGCTGCTTCAGGTTTCAGATGTGGAAAATCTCTTGGGCACTCTTTACACTGAAAATATCCAAGTCCTTGTGGATGTCTATGAGGTTTCTCAGGACATCACCCTCCCTAAACGTCAGTGGATGCCCCCAAAACAAGGTAATCCAGGTGTGTTGCATTGCCTCAGCAGAGGGACAGCCAAAGCGCTTGGGATGGGATGAGAAGAGGAGGCTGAGGGGGACCTCATTGCTCTCTCCAACTACCCAGAAGGAGGTTGTGGAGAGGAGGGAGCTGGGCTCTTCTCCCAGTGACAGGGGACAGGACGAGAGGGAGTGACCTCAGGCTCCACCAGGGGAGGTTCAGGCTGGATATTAAGAAAAAACTTTTCATAGAAAGGGTCATTGGGCCCTGGAACAGGCTGCCCAGAGAGGGGGTTGAGTCACCTTTCCTGGAGGGGTTTAAGGGACAGGAGGACGAGATGCTGTGGGACACGGTTTAGTGATTGACAGGAATGGCTGGACTCAGTGATCCGATGGGTCCTTTCCAACCTAGTGATTCTATGATTCTGTACCAAATCAGTCCTCCCAGATGGTGACCAGGACTGGCAGTACCTGATTTCTGCTGCAGGACAGAGTTGTTAATGTCCCAGCATCACCTTACTAGTTCTTTTCTCTTTGTGTGCCCAGGACCTTCACGGTTTTGAACCCAACCAGTTCTACATATTCCTTCCAATGGACTTGTCACAACCCCGAAGACCCACTGAAACAGAAAGCTTTCTTCTGCCTCACAGAGAGAGGTCAGATTGAGCCAGGGGAGAAAGCAGACCTGAGTGCAGAAAATAAAGAAGGGAGATCCAATACCCACGTGTGCCAGTTGAATACCAGCTGCATCTTCACTCATTGCGAGCTTGCCAAGACCATGTAGAAACCTTTAACTGCAGCATAAATGAACTGACAGATAAACCTGTTCTCACTCTGTACACCACAACTACCTGAAAGGGAGGGAATGGCCACAAGCTCCACCAGGGGAGATTCAGGCTGAACGTTAGGAAAACATTTTTCACAGAAAGAGTCACTGGGCAGTGGCAGAGGTCTGTAGGTCCCTAGAAGGGTCTTGGGGGTCTGTAAAGGGGTTCTGGAGGTTGCTAGAGGGGTCCTGGTTGTCCCTAGAGGGGTCCTGCGGGGATCTAGAGGGGACTTGGAGGTTCTTGGAGGGATTCATCAGGTTGTAGAGGGCCCTAGAATGGTTTTGGGGTCTGTAAAGGAGATCTGAGGGTCACTAGAGGGATTCTGATTGTTCCTAGAGTGGTCCTGGGGGGCTCTAGACGTGTCCTGGGGGTCCTAGATGAGTCCTGGTTATCCCAAGTGGGGTTCTGGGGGTCTAGATGGGTCGTAGGGGTCCCTAGAGGTCCACTAAATAGGTCCTGGGAGGCTCTATAGGGATCCAGTGGGTCTTAGAGGGGTCCTAGAGGTTCCTGGTCCAACACAGGTGACATTTCTGCAGGACCCTTGTCCCATGTGAGTCCTCAGCCCTCGGGGTCAGCTCCTCCTAGGATGGTGTCACCCCAAGCTTCTCCTCCATGGGTTGAGGTGGCCGTGGTGGGCCAGGTGATCCCCCAAACCCATGTCCATGCATCCCTCAAGATCACTGAGAGCACCATCGAGATCACACAGAGCAGCAAGGACGTGGACATGGCCCGCAGCACCGTGGTTGACCTCCGCTGCTCCATCCAGACCTTGGAGATCAACCTGGAGTCCTTTCGCAACCAGGTTGCTGCCCAAAAATCCCACCTCAGACGCAGCCCCACGGGGCCACGCACCTGCCCTGGGTGGTGGTCCCAACCCTGGTGTGATGCCGGCTTGGAGGCCAACCTGGTGGAGGTGGAGAACTGCTACGCCACGCAGGTGGAGCAGGTCAATGGGCGGATCCTGCAGAGCAAGGCAGAGCTGCTCCAGGTGCGTAACGAGCTCCAGTGCCAGGCTGAGGAATACCAGGTACTCCTCAACGTCAAGGGAAAGCTGGAGGCCGAGATCGAGACCTACCAGCAGCTCCTGGAGGGAGGAGAGGAGTTCAGGTGGAGTTCATCATCCAGGTGGGTCTTGGGATGGAGATGGAGATGGAGATGGAGATGGAGATGGAGATGGAGATGGAGATGGAGATGGAGATGGGGATGGAGATGGAGATGGAGATGGGGATGGGGATGGGGATGGGGATGTGATGGAGACAGAGACGGAGACTGAGATGGACATGGGATGGGATGGGATGGGATGGGATGGGATGGGATGGGATGGGATGGGATGGGATGGGATGGGATGGGATGGGGACAGTGGTGACTTCCAGTCAGGATGAGACCTGAGGAATGAGATGTCCTGGTGGCATCACCCATGGTGCTCTGAGGACACTAAGGAGACAGCAGTGGTGTCCAAAAGGGATGAACCCCAAGTGCTGGGGTGTCCTGGTGCCATCATCCAGGATGGTCTTGGAGATGGAATGGGATGGGATGGGATGGGATGGGATGGGATGGGATGGGATGGGATGGGATGGGATGGGATGGGATGGGATGGGATGGGATGGGATGGGATGGGATGGGATGGGATGGTCTTGGAGTGGGAAGGGGACAGTGGTGGCATCCAGTAGGGATGAGCCCCATGTTCTGGGCCATCCAGGCCCCGTCCCCCAGGACGCTCTGGTGGGTGATGGTGGCATCTCAGCCACACTGAGCCCCGGGTGTTGGGACATCCCAGCCCAACCTCCAGGATTCTCCAGCTCCATCACCTCTTGGTCCCTTGGGGTGACACTGAGAAGGGGGGCGGAGGGGGACAGATGTGATGGAACCAGGTGAGGAGAGGAACTCGCTCCCGCCCTACAGCCTGTGGGACGCCTTGGAGAAGGAGACCACATCCACCCTGCAGAGGAGCACGCAGATGGGGGTGGATGGCAAGGTGGGGACAGAGACCAAGGAGGTGAAGGTGTGGAACTACTGAGGGGACAACCTGGACCCCCCGCAACCTGGAGGAGGCCACCAAGGCCACCAATAAAACAGCAACGTACCACCTGGGGAGATGGAGATGATCCATCTGGTGTCTCCTGCTGCTGTTGAGGGGCTGGGGACAACAAGGAGGGGCTCCAGGGGGAAACTGAGGCACGAGGGGTCAGGAGGAGGGTGGAGGTGGGATGGATGGATGAATGGATGGATGGAGGGAGGGAGGGAGGGATGGCTGGAAGACGGAGGGATGGGGATGGGGATGGAGATGGGATTGGGGATGGAGATGAGGATGGAGATGAGGATGGAGATGGGGATGGGGATGGAGATGGAGACAGAGATGGGGATGGGGATGGAGATAGGATGGAGGGAGGGATGGATGGATGGAGTTGGACACTCTCCAACTGCTGACGGACAGACAGACGGATGCACAGATGGATGGAGGGATGGGGCAGGGGGGTAGGGGCAGAGGGACAGACTAGGGCAAGGGGGACAGATAGACAGGTCCCACCCCGACCTCAACCCCACAACTGTGCCCTACAGCTCTGCCCCACACTGGTGCCCCATGGCATTGACCCACAGCTGTGCCCCACAGCTGTGCCCCACGGCATTGACCCCAAGGCATTGACCCATGACTGTGCCCCACGGTGCTGTTCCATGGCTCTGCTTCATGGTGCTGCCCCACAGCTGTGACCCACAGCTCTGCCCCACTGAATGGCCCCACAGCTGTGCCACACACCTGTGACCCACGGGTCTGCCCCACACCTGTGCCCCATGGCATTGACCCATGGCTCTGCCCCACTGCATGGCCCCACAGCTCTGCCCCATGGCTCTGCCCCATATCTGTGCCCCACAGCTCTGCCCCACGGTGCTGCCCCATACCTGTGCCCCGAGAATTTTGCCTTTAATGATATGATAATAAATGAATATTTATCTTTAGCTTTGTAGCTTTTTACTTAAGGCTGGTTTTCATTTCTGGATTTAGAGACTCGAATCTGCCCCCTAAGAGGTCACACTTGACTTGTCCTTGCTGCAGCCACATGCAGGAACAAGGTTTTGCCCGGGTGACCTTCCCTGCACAGGGATGGATGAACAATGGTGCAGTTTCACAGGTGGAAACTCCCTTCACCAGGGTGACGTTCACCTCAGGCTACAAAGGTCTGAAAAAGTAGCTTTCCCTACCATGTTTCCTTCCTATGGGAATGAGTACTGAGGCTACAGCAATACAGCAGCAAGAAGATGAGACAGTAGCAAATCTGCCAGGTGAGCTGTGAGGGAGCAAGTGATCCCTCTGCCTCACATCTATCTCGACAAACAAGGTCTGTCATCCCCAGATCCACAGGGATGCTCTGTAGGAGCCTCCACGGGATGGCAAGTCCGTGACCATACTCCTTGGTTTTTTTGGTCATTAACAAGGTATGAAGCCTCCTCTTTAATTTCCAGGCTGACTCACTGCTGCTGGATTGTGCCTGCCCATGACAAGGTGGAACTGAAGGTCCGCTTCAGCTCCACGGAGCTGGGCCAGTTTAATCAGACTCTGCACTTTGAGATCCTGGGGACAAAGCGTCGGCACCAGCTGCAGTGCAGGGGCACCTGCCTGTATCCTGCCATCAGCCAGGACCCACAGTAAGGCTGGCCGCTCCCTCCAAACTCAGAGCCAAGGCTGCCGCTCGTACCCCAGTGAACTTCTGTCTCTGGCGGTGTGATACCTGAGCCACCCAGCATCAATTGCCATGCTCAGAGCTGGAAACCACTGCTGCTGCCTCCACCACGGAGAAGGGCTATGGCTTTCTGACCAGATTTTCTACTTGGAACATCTCGCAGCTCTTCATTCCCTACTTTCTCCTCCAGGCTGGTGTTCCCTCACTGCAGGAAGAGCAAGAGGGAAGGTGACATCTCCAAGGATTATGTCATGGACAAAGGTGGATTCCATTTTGGGCCATTACTCTGTGGGAAGTCAAAAGACTGGTACATGTTCCCCACCCCAAATGAGGCATCTGATGTGCCGCCTGCTCAGAGTGAGGTTTTGGGATGGGATCTCCAGGGTCTTATCCTTTCACAGACATGGGAACATGCTGCCCCCGGGGCGCAATTCAGGGCAGGCCCAGGCAGACACCTGGGAGGTACTTAAGGTTGAAGGACCATGGATGAGTGAACTTGAGCAGATAAAAGGCACTGTGAGCTTTGGAGGAGCTGGGGAGGGATGAAGCTGATCTTCCTGTGTGGTGGGTGCCTTGAGGATCAGGGTCGCATGCTGCTTCCAGCCTGGAAGTGACTCAGGGCAGCTTGTGTCCGCCATCCACCTCTCAGCTTCACCACCTGTGGAATTAACTTTCTGCTGCTTTTTTAAGGGCTTTGAGCTCTATAGGGAGACAGAATGAGCAATTATTCTGATGATGCCTTAGTAAACCACTCATTAATCTGTAATATTAGTAAAACATCATGATTTGATATGCCAGGAGGAGGAGGGAACCTACAGAGGAATCTAGATGAGAGTTGCATTTTCCTGATCCTCACTGCTGGATGAAGTCTGCCTAAAAGTTACCCTTGTAGCTGCTGGCGTGTTTCTGCTTTTGACATTGTCTTTTTTTCTCTTTTTTTTAATTGTTTCATATTCAAAGCACAGTTCTTGTCACCATGGGAGCTCTAGAGAGCTGGTGGCATTTTGACCACTCAAGGAATCCAAATAGTTTACTAAGCAAAAGAGGGTTTTTAGCCTCACTGATGAACGGTCTGGGGTTCCGGCCTGATTTATTTAACCCTTGAACTCCAAATTCTTTTCCACACCAGAGAGAAGGGACCTATATTAAATTTAGCGTTCCTCTTGGGAATTGATCCTTTTTGTTTCCTTCCCCAAGACTTTGAGATCATCCATGAAATACAGGGCCGTCTCATGACTTTTTTTGAAAGAGATAAGGTAGACTGTTTTTAAAACCAACCAAAGAAGGATGAAGAATCCATGTGCCTGGTGTGCCTTAACTTTTCCAGGCACGTTTGTCTTTTGTCAAACGCTTGTTAAGTGGCCAGTGCATCACCATGCTGCTCAGCTGGAGGCACCAAGATGGGCGGTCATCGAAGTAATGCAAGGATGAACACACTCATACCATGCAACGTCCCCCTTACAGGGATCCTTGCTCTGAGCCTGCTTGGTAGACCACGGTCTCCCAGTGCAGCATCCCGCAGCCAGGACACAGTGCTTTCCGTGATGTGTGATAAAGGCAACGGTCTCCTCTGCAGCCTCTTCCCTTTTTGTGGACAGGTACAAGGCACAGCATTGTCCGGCAACTGGGAGAAAATCAACATCCTCAGTGTCACATCCTTGGAAGCAGAGGTGCATTTCTGCTTTGAGAAAGAGTGCAGCGTGTTTGTTTTAGACCCTCCCAGCATGAGGCTTAAACCTAACGAGAAGCAGGTAGGAGAAGCTGGGCAGATAGGGCAGGCACCTGCAGAAGAGCCATTTCTTCTGCTCACTGAATGCTCCTCTCTTTTTCTTTTTGCGGGGACGGGGCCAGGAGTTGAGCATCTGGGCGTACCCCACTTCAACTAGGCTCCAGGAAGACAACCTCATCTGCTCTGTTGAGGGGAGCCCAGAGCCAGTGGTCTTCCACCTGTGCTGCCAGGGAGTGCGGGTGAAGCTGGAGGTCAGCCCCATGAAACTGAGCTTTGGCAGGCTGCTTCTGCACAGGTCAGTCATCCTGCAGCTGGTCTGATGGACACCAGTGCTGTCAGTCAGGTCCCCCTCAGCTTCTGTTGCTGCCTGTGCAGCCACTCAAATCAGAGGCTGTACTAACATGTCTCTTCCTTCCAGCAGTTCTCAGTGTCTTGCTCACCATTCTTTGTTGTCTTGGAGATCCCATGACAGCCACCAGCTTTGTAGCCCAAGCAATGCTGTACGATGGGCATCCTAATGGATTTGTGGCTTGTCTGGTTTGTGATGGCTGGTTCAGAGAGCCATCCAGTTGCTGCTCCTTATCTCCCTTCTGTCAGATACACTTTAACCTAGGCCCTCACCTCTGAGACTTGTGACAGAGAGAAAACATTCAACTATGGTTTCTGAGGCTTGGAGAGGGCTGCTCCAAGTTTCAGGGCTGGTATGATTGTTGAGCAGCCAGCTCTTATGTGTCTTCCCGTCTCTGCAGTACAGACAGCAAGACCATGGTCCTGCGCAACCCTACCCCGCTGCCCGTGGCTTGGTGGATCTCTGGGCTGGAAGATCTCGGTGAGGACTTCTCTGTATCGCAGGATGCAGGCATCATTGGTCCCTGCTCAGAGTTTGATGTGTGCTTGTATTTCAAGGCCACAAAGGTTGCCAGCATTAAGATGACATTCCAACTAGAGGCAAGAGGGACTTAGAGTGGGCAACCCCTTGACTTTGGGATGGAGACAGTGCTTGAAAGGCACCTTGCAAAGAGGGCTGAAGGGTGAGCCTTCATGAGAGTCCTTTCTATCTGCATTGCCATGCCCAGGCCCCTAGCAACAAAGGACTCTCACTGCAGGATAATATCAGCCCATGGGATGGGATAGCATGCAAGCATGGCACAGATACATGGCACACGTCTTCTGCAGGCTGCCAGGGGTGAAGCACTGTCAGGGCACAAAGACAGCCCTGAGTCCTGCACCTCTGAACTTGGAAGTATTTGACTCCATGTGTAGGCAGATATGGGGGCTTTGATATGGCAGTGATGTGAACAAGCAGCTAGTGACACCTGAAGGCTCATCACAGCTTGTAAAGTTGATGGATCTGTGCTTGGAAGCCAGGAGAGAGCAACTGAGCTCCTTAGCTGCAAAACCTTTCAGATATTCTCTGAGTAAGGGACAGGCCACAAAGCAGAATGAGAAGGATTTTGTGCCACTGGAAAACTCCAGAGATGTATCTTGTCACATGGTGTAGTCTGCAGTAGCTCACAAACGTTCACCATTTCTTACCTGGCTGCATGGGTTTTCTGCAGGTAGAGGAGATGTGGATTTTGGAACTCTTAATGTTCTGGATGAGGCAAAGCAAGTGCTGACTCTGAAGAACAAGGGGCAATATGATATTGGGTACAGGTAGGTTCAGCAGCCTGGTCCGTGAATGCATGGTGCCACCACCTGCCCAGGCCTGTATTCTCCTTCTGTCCGTGGTGGCACCTCCACAGTCTGGGTACGTACAGCACCTGGGCTTTCCAATCTCAAGTGGTTTCATAGGGAATTCAGGCTCACCCCAGCAATTCTTCACAGCTCAGCAGGAAGCAGAAGGAGAGACCCTAAAATTTAAGCCACTCACTGCTGAGATTCATTTTCTTGATTCAAGGGTCAGCTCATTTTCTCTTTATGAGGCTCTTTAAAGGAGGGGATGAAACAATGCGGTGTCAAAGGTAGCTTGCAACACTCACGAGTGTTTGCTCTCAGTGTCAAGATCCGGAATTCCCCAAGCAGGGCTGCACTTTTACTCTTTCATGGTTTTTATGGTCCCATGCAAAGTCTTGGCTGTGCTGGTGGCACTGGTACTTTTAACTGCTGACGTCTTTGTTTCTTCCATTTCTCTGCAGTTTCAAGCTGGAAACCACAGATACCAAAATACCTGACTTGGCATCCCACTTCACTATCCATCCACAGAAGGGCATGCTGGCCACCACTGAGCACTGAGCATGTATGTCCATCTGTCCTTTCACCCCAAGAGGCAAATGGACATTCAGAACAAACCCTTCCTGAAGTACCAGGTGAGCTGTGTGGGCCAAGTGGCGTTGGGATAGCATGTCCTGGAAGTGTAAGCAGGACATGTTTCTTCTGGAAGGAAGGCTGTAGCTGGAGCATTCTCTCTCATATGTGCACAAGGAAGTCGTTCAGAAACAACTTGTGGTGCTTCCAAAGTAGAGCTGGAAACTAGCTCTGGAGGAGGCTGATGGGGACCTGGGGTGGGGTCAGGGGACAGAGACAGAGGTTGGCCTCTTTGCAGTATTTACCAACCCTTTCCCTGGCTACAGGTGATTGATCACAGCACTTCTGAGGGAGACAAGATCGTCTCTGTCATCCCAATCAGAGTGCCAGCAAAAGCTGCATACAGCAAGTACAGAATTTCCCCTGCCTCGCTCATCAACTTTGGTATCATGCTGAAGGGCACCAAGAAAACCTCCACCTTCACCCTGGAGAACAAAGGCATCCTGCCCTTTAAATTCCACATCTGCGACATGCCACCAAAGCCAAGGTGAGAGAATACCTGCACCACCCTTCCTGCTGAGGAGGCCCTGTAGCACGGCTGCGTGTGAGAGGCAGCCAGGAGACCTAGGTTGCTGTCCGCTTGTGTCACTGGCTTGTGAGCAGAACACCTCACATGGTTAGGAGAAAGCTGGTGATACTGCTGACCTATCCGTAAGCTCCAGCAATGGGTGCTGCAGGCAGTCTGGGAGCCACCGGGAGCAGGAAGGTTTCCTCTGTGGCATTGAATGCCAGCTTTGTCCTCAGAGAAAGGCAGGGCGAACTCAGCATGATGGATGTTTCTGGTTTTCTCCTCTCAGTGCACATCAGTTGAAACATGCCCATTCCTCCGAGAGTGAAGACAAAATGACAAATGCTGTCTTTGCCACGAGAAGCAAGGTCTTGCTGAAACGGGATGCAAGCCCTGACACAGCCGTAGGTGGCTCCTACTCCCCAGCGTGTGCTGCTGCAGGTGGTGTGAGAGGGCACTGCTGTGCCCAGGATGGGGGCTCATGACCATGGGGTGGGACGACGTCTGCATGACGGACGTGCTCTGGCTTGGACCTGGAGTTGTGGAGTCAAGGGAAGGGAGGAGGTCCTGTGTTTGGTAGCTGCTAGCCAAAATAGGTCTGTGAATGCCACAGATGAGAATGTCCCTGTTTGAACTCCCAGTCCATAGGTATCAGGAGACCTTGCTTTTTCTTGTTTCCAATCCCCTCTCTCCTCTCCCATCGTTTCTGACAGCTCTTTCCGCTCTCCTATATTACCCATAGAGTCTGAAGGATCCTAGCTACCACCTGCACCCTTTACACCCAAAGTCCTTTGTCTATGCCACTCTAGGCCTGGAGCTCCTCCTGGCTTATTCTTCCCATCCTGAGGCTGCTGTTGGGCTGCAGAGTCATCTGTCCCTGCCCTGGAAGTGGGCTTGGGCCCAGCTGGAGGGCCAGGAGTGGCATGCTCCTTGCTGAGGATGCTCAAGATAAGGCTGTTGGACATCAGTCTCTCCTGGGACTCTTTCTGCAGGCTCTCATCAATGTCAGCATGTTCACGGTGTACCCTGCCTTTGGCTCCATCCCTCCTGGGGGCCAGCAGACGATCACGGTCAAGTGCTTTGCAGAGATGCTGGGGAAATGCAAGGGGCAGCTCTCCATTGATATCCAAGGCAGAGCCCCCATGGACAATCCCCATGGCATTCCCTACACCCTGTTTGCTGAGTCCTGCCTCCCAGGTAAGCCTCATCCACAGGTTCCAGTAGCCAGACCTTGTGCTGAGCAGACCTGAACTTCCTGCTTTGATAGAGAGGGGCCCTGACCCTAAATTCCTGTCTTGAAATGCTCAGAGGTTCCAATTATTTCCAAGTCCACCAGTGGGGAGAAGCTCGGGGAAGATGCTTGGAAGGACAAAAGGAAAGTCATGCCCTTTAAGACTGAGGGTGACTGAGCTCCATCCTCACAGCCAATTCCCTTAGCTAAGGTCGGGTTTTGCAGTGACTTGAGCAGAAAGGGCTTTTTGAGCCTTCTGAGGGGCCAACAGGGCTCAGGTAAAGGGGACAGAAAGGCTTCTCCATGCTCAGTGCTGCCTCTGGTTTACTTACAGGATTTGTGGTTGATGACATTGAGTCGATCTTTGAGGAGCATCGAATATGCAGCAACATGAATCTGTGCTGGACCCTACAGACAATAGAAGACAACGGTGTGTTCATCACAGATGAGCACAGGTTTATCTTCACCAATGCTGTAGTTGGGCGCAAGGCCACAGCTCGCTTCAAGATTCAGAATGTGAACAAAATCCCCTGTGATGTGGTCCTCTCCATCAAACCCATTGGCGCTCAGGTAAGAACAAGAGGCCAGGCCAAAGTGACTGTTGCTCTTTAAAGGCTGTGAGACAGGCTGCTGTGTGCTCCAGATTCAGTGCTTCCCCTTGCCAGGACCAGCCTGGCTCGGTGCAGGGTGATCCACAGGGGAGAGCAGCAGTGCCAGGGTGACACTTGGGTTGAATTTGGCGTGCCTCAAACAAGGTTTTGTCTCACCCCTGAATATCTGATGGGAGACATAAATCCTTCTGAATATCTCTTGCAAGCACACTCAGAGGAGGGGTTTGGTCACACCCCAGACCCCCGAGCCACATGCTCGTGTCCAGGCCTGACTCAGGGTGGAAGTGGATTCGTTTAGCCATGTGGTGATCCAGAGGCTAATAAGGTCACTCTCAGTGTGATAATCCAAAGCAATATTTATTCTGGCTCTGGCAACCCTGAGCACACCAAAATACTGAGGGGCAGAGCCGAGACATGGAGGTGCAACTACCCAAAGTTACAGAAACAAACCCCCGAGCACAACCCAGGTCACTCGGATCCAATATGACACGTGTATCACAAGGTAACGGGAGGGAGACAGGGAGAACGAGAGAGAGCAGGAAAAGGAAAGAAATCACCACATTGGTGGCAGCAGCAGCTCTTCCAGGCTGTGTGGTCCAGGCTGGCCCGATCGAAGAGGTCGAGAGAGAGTGTGAGAGCATAAGGGTGAGAGCAAGCCCTCCAAAGCATGGGAGTGAGAGTGAGCACCTGCCTGGCTCCTTGCAAGGTCTTTTATAAGGCCCATCCAACCCCCAGGTTTTTCCCTTCTCTTTCAAGGCCCATTTTAGATTATTCGCAGGGTTCTCCATGCAGTCCCCACCTCCTGTGTGCACTGTAGTGGCTGCCATCAGAACAAGCTTTTGTGCTCCTGGGCTTGATGGCAGCTCTCTGTGCAAGGTCAGCACTGCTTTGGAGTCGTTCTTGGAGCTCAAAGAAACCTCTCCAGGGAAGCAGGAAGGAAGGCATTGTCTGGGGCTGTTCCACATAATGCATGTATGAGTAAGACTGCAGCACGCTGGAGGAGGTTTCTTCCTGACACCACTTTGTGCATTTTCCCCAGAGCAAGAACTACATTCAAGGCATTTTCAAGGTGGATCCACTTCGGATGCGTGTGCCCAGCTGCTCCCATGCCTTTGCTACAGTGACCTTCACTCCACTAAAGGCAAAGAACTACCAGTGCATGTTTGAGGCTTCCCTTGATGTCCAAGCAAGGTAACTCACCTGGTGAATTCTTGGGGGTGAGAGGCAGGGGAGTGGGAAGGGGAGGGAGGAGGAACACCTTTCTGATAGCTGCCTCTCTTCTGAGAGGACCAGACCTCTTGTTACCCATAATGCTCTCCGCCACCGTTGTGAGACTAGGTAGGTGACACAGCAGGCAGTAACTCCTGGATAGAGCAGAGCAGAAAATGAGGCTCATAGTTCAACCTGTGCGAGTGGCTGTGAAGGCAGTGCAGCATTAGGCAGCCAACTGGAATTTACTGAGTTGCAAAGAACTGGAGACGTGTGACAGCTGGGGCTTTGCAAGGACTAAGGATTAGATGAAGAGGTTTCTGTGGTGGCAAGTCAGAGCACGTTATTTTGTCCTTTCTTCTGTTAAAATTAGAAGATCTGGTGTGATTATCTGGGGTATATTCAGATATTTAATGTGAAGGAGCAACTGAATCCTTTATAAAAGAGAAGCCCAGTTTCTTTGTGAAGGGACCTGTGTTTTTACCGGGGCTCTGACCTGTTCTTCCCCAACCATTTGGTTGCTGAACTGGGACAAGATCAGTCAGCTTTCTGCCCTGATAAGCAGTTCCTGGTTTAGTGTCCTTGGAAATAATCTTTACTGATACTGTTATTTATTTACTTCTCCCTTATTCCTTTTATCCTATCTTCATGCTTTTTGCATGTGCCTCTTGGCACTGTAGATGATGAGTTTGCCGTGTCTTCTCTGTTGCCTCATTGTTTACCTGCTGTACTGCATGAGTCGATTTAGCCTTGTCGCTGTGATTCTGGAAGGCTCTGGCTCTCCAGAGCAAATTCCTCTCATGAATGACCCTGATCTGACTGGGAGAAGAGGGATGAGGGGGAGCTGTGTCGTGGGGTACAGGAGAACCAGCAAGGGAAAACACAGGGGGTGGCAATTGCTTCATTGCTTAGCAAGTGGGAAATGGGTTAGTGCCAGCTCTAATGACTTCGCACTGTCTGTCCTGCAGTCCTGCAGCAACTAAAGCACAAAGCCTGACCTTCTCTATCAGTGGGGCTGGGAATCTGCCTGAGGTGACGGTCCTGCATCTGGCCCTTCACAATGAGAAGGGGAACCTTCTGTTGCTCTTCAAGAAGCTGTTGCTGGGTGATTCAGAAGAACTCCCTCTGGTCCTTCACAACAGTGGCATCATACCTGTTCAGGTGAGGAGGTAATCAGGGAATGCTCTAGTCTAGGAACAAGTTCTTATGCCATGGAGGAAAGGTACCAGAAACAATGCTAGAGGTGCACCAAAGTGCTGGTACTTTATGCCTTTATGCATGCAGTTGAACACCAAACGAACCCCGTTCTTGTACTCAGAGCCATTCCGTTGCAGGGAAACACCTCCCTCTGACTTTCTGGAAGAGGCTTTGGCAAACCAGTGGTGAGAGTCTTGTTTCTTAGACAGATCCCTCTAGCAGAGCTCCACCACCTTTGCAGGCACTGCTGTCCTGACCCACTCTTTTGTTTTATGCTGGCTACTCCCCACTGTGCCTCAGTGAATTGCATGGAATGGGTCTCAGAAATTCTTTTGAGGCAAATGTCTGAGGACTTTTTCAAGGAAGTGTGAATTTTCCTCTTGGAAGTGTGAATTTCTGACCAGTCTCTCCTTCCCAGTTCAATTCAACACAAGAAAGTTGGTGGTGTATTTTTGCCCCTGCTTCTCTTCTTACACTTTGGTTGTCACATGGGAAAGTGGTGTCTTGCATTAGATTCTATTTGATCATTTTTTACTAAATTGTAATCAAACTGAGTTGTAGCATAATTACATCCTGCTCATTGCTTTTAGAACTCTCCAGTTTGGTGATATTTTAACTCTATCCCAATGCCTCTGGACACTTTTCTTCCTGTCACTTAAACTTTGTCCTGTGAGCTGTGTTTGAGGCGAAGAAGTGTGCGCTGTCGATCCCTGTGCCGTCCTGTACCCATACTATTGTGGTCACGCTCTCTGTTCCCTTTTCTCAGCTGATCACGGGCCTGTTGAATGGAGGGGGAGTTTTCTTCTTGAACACCAGGTGCTTCTTGAACCACCACATGCTGCATCTACAAAGCCACAGACATGGAGGAGTATACTCCCGGAGCAGGTAAATTCCTTAACCTTGAAGTGTGATCACCCGCACAGGGAAAGTGTGTGCCCAGCTCTTGGCTTGGCTAAGCAGCAGCCAGGTGTCAGACACTGTTTCTTCCCTGGAACTCTCCTACCCCTTGTCTCTCATGTGGAGTCTTTGCAGGGTTTCCTCCTAGGGAGTTGTAGGAAGATTTTCAGTTCTCCTGGATGTGGCAGGTTGAGTTGTAGAAAACTGCCAGCACTTGAATGGACCATCTGAGGTCTCTGCTGCAGGTGGGTAGTTACCAGCCTGAGCGGAGGCAGCCCCTTGAGCCCACAGGCAGACAACAAAAGGTGAGTGAGAGCTGGGTGTTAACCTGAGGTTAAGACATTCAAGCACTGATACGCAAGGAGGTGTCTTAGTCTTGTCAATATAGGAGGAGGGTCTGGAACAAGTGATGGCAGAACCTGTACTTAGAGACAGCTGCATTTCAACTTCTTATTCCTCTCAGAACCCATGGGAATGTTTCCTCTGCATGGCTGTATCACTTGTCTCTGATTTCCTTTGCTGTGCAGGGAGGAAGCCCCACAATGGTCCTGCTTCCTGGGGAATCAGCCGAGTTTGATGTGCTTTTCAAACCCACACTTGCTCAACATGCGGTAGGGAAGATCTGCGTGTCAGTGCTGGGCAGCCCCAATGCAGAAATCAACATTCAGCTGGTTGATGATGGCTTTGAGGATGAATTCATTCTAGAAAACATCCATGGACTAGTAGCAGGCAGCAAGGAGTACGCTGAGGGCAGTGTGACAGAAGATGTAATTAAGGGTAAGAGAAGAGAGGCTGCCACAATTGAGCAAGGAACAGGAAGACCGACATTTCTGCTCACGCTGTGCCAGTGCAGGTGTGGTCCAGACCTAGCAGGCAGATCACGTGGCCCTTTGTGACCTGCAGGGCAGCCACACTTCAGAACACAAGGGAAGATCCTCTGTCAGGGTGAAGTATGCAGGCTGGTAGGGAAGAGTTGGAGATAGTACTGTGCAGCAGAGTATCTCCACAAGGAGATCTGCCAGCCCATGGTATCCTGTAGAGATGAAGATGCTGTATGATCATTTGTCCCCTCAATATAACCAGGCCTGTGCTGTCACCTGCTGGAGCTGCTGGCCTGTGCCAGTTGTGTGCGCAGAGGCAGTGCATGCTGTACCGCATGTCCCTCTGCACAGACACAGCCACCTCTTCAGGGATGTGTTGGGGCATTTTGCTGAAAGCAGCAAGATGGGGAACTGCGTTTTCCAAAGGAAGGAAGGGTTGGAGGGAGGAAAAAGGGTGGACATATACCTGTATCTGGGCACGTAAGGGGAGCAGATGGGGCTACCTCACACTAAGATCACTTGCTCTCATTCTGAACAGCTGCCAGAGTGGATCACATCCAATTTGGAGACTGTCACGTCGGGACGCCCTACACCAACACCTTCACTGTTACCAACCACAGCAAGGTGCAGGCAACGTGGTTTGAGTGGCTGGCAGGTGCCTCATTTCAATTCTCCCCCAAGGTGAGCTTGGACATCTCTGTCTTTCCCCACTGCTTGAGCACTGCCTGGCAGGTTCCAGGAGCTGCCGGGGAATCACCACATACCAGAGAGAGCCCATTTCAGTGCTACGCAGAAGATACAGTGCCTGGCTTTGCTGAGGCAGGGCTGTCAGCCACTCTGTGTTGTGGAAGGTGGCATCTTTTTGTTTGTACTTTTGTCTATCAAAACTCGGAGGAACACTCAGAAAGGCACAGATTCCTGGCACAGCTGCTCACCACATCAACCCTTTTTCTGTCAGTGCTTCCTCACCAGTGATTTCAGTTTGGCCTTGGCTCTCTTGATTCTCTCTAGGTGGGACACCTCCATGCTGGCTGTACCAAGGACATCACAGTAACCTTAGAATCGGATGTTCCAGTCACCTTCAAAATGTACCCTGTGAAGTGCCGAGTGGCCAAGATTGCTTTCCAGCTGCCACCAAAGGAGGTGACTGACTGTGATGACTGCCTGTGCACTGTCAAGGAGGTGGATGCAGCAAGGGACCTCACCGCCACACAGCCTTCCAAGGAGAAGGTAGGAAGCACAAGAGCAAAAGCTGTCCTAGCTTCTTCAAAAAGAATTGCTGACAGGAGATGACTGCTGTTCCTGCTGGCTGAGCAGCTCCTGCTTCCTGCTGGTGTTTCATCCATCCGTGAGCTTATAACCAGCAGTGCATTTTAGGGGAGAGGCACGGTGGCCTGATATGCTCACTCCACATGGGGAAGTCTTTCTGACAGACATGCTTAGTTTGGCAAGAGACATTTAGCCGGGTGCAAACTATTGGTCTCTGCTAAGAGCTGAAGCGTTGCAGTCTGTGTTGAATGGGAGGTCACATTTTATCATAACATGTTTTATGGTGTTAAAATCTCTTAATCCAATCCAATGCCTTTTCACCAAGAAGGAGTTAAATCCACTGCACTTTGTATCTTGTTCTGAAGTGGAGAGCAACACTAGTATGTCTTCTGTGTATGCTGTCTACCCACCAGCACATTGTGGGTGAGCTCTGAACTATGTCTACCCTGATAGCAGCGATTTGGGTTGCAGTCTCTATATTGTGTGGGATGTCTCACCATGGAGCCGCCCAGGTCCTGTGTGGCTGTCATGCAGGAGTCTGGAGAAGGGGGGTCTCATCTCCAGAGACTCTTGCTTTTACTGTCGTTATTGCCAAACACTTCTCTTGGGTGACGGTTCCTGTCTAGTTTTTGAACCATTGTAAGACCTGTAATCCAAATTTCTTCCCCATCAGAGCATCAACAGTCAGAGCCCTTTCTAGTGAGTTCATGCTCATCCCCAGTTGCCCATCCCAGTACGACTCGAGCCCCACACGTGACATCTGGAAAGCACTTTCTCCTAAGACAAGAAGGAAAAGGTGCTTTCTGAGTTTGTTCGTTCCTGGGATTTTCCATCTCCAGCTGAGGAACTTAATCCCATTTTAGAGGCCTGCTAGACTTACAGGGGTCCAGGAGTAAGATCAGACATCCTACAGGGTTGAAACAAAGGGACTGATACCTGGTCATTGTCCCCTTGGGTGCGTTGACAGGCACAGTGGTGACTACATTGATGGGCAGGTACAAATAAATACTATAGGGGAAGGGCCAAACGTTGTCACCTTTCTGGGCTCTGATCAGTGATTCTTCTTATCATGATTGGAGGCGATCAAGATAGACCCAGAACCAGCTCACACTGTCCTGGAGGAGAGCAGCTACGAGGTAGAGCTTCGCCTCAGTGCTGTCGTTGACTATGCCAAGTTCAAGCTGGACAGGAAGATGATCCAGTTTAAGGAGACCTTGCAGTTCCAGATGAGTTCACGTGAGTGCTGGTGGCCAGGCAGGAGCCTGTGCGTGGCAACTAACTTTTCCCAGGGCTGACCCAGTGTGTGCTTCCCCAGAGCCACCCTATGCTTCTGGTGGTCTCTGTTTTCCCTTCTACTCACTGTGCGAGCAGGGATTACACTCAGATGCTCATTGCTTGGCCACTTAATAAACCTCTTCTAATTGCAAACAGGCTGATCAGCCTTGGAAAGAGGTGCTGCTGCCTGCTGGGTCTGAGGTTTCAGCTTTTACAGACAATCTGGCACATCCAGGGTCTGGAGGTGTCCCACGTGTGAACCGGAGTTCCTTTTAGCTTGATGCCCAGTCTCACCTGCTGTTCAACCCTTTAAACAAATCATTTCTTGGTTTATCCTTTCCAAGTCCTGTCTGAGTGCTGGGGCTTCTATATCTGCCCAGGAGATAGTGGCTGCCATCCTGTCAAGATGTGACTGGAGAGGTTCAGTTCTGCTGTGCCTTTCTGCTGAGAACACCCATGGTTTTGCTCACATGGCATGGTTGCCTGTCCTCATCTGCTCGAGGATGAGCATGCAGTCAAAATAATGTCAAATTGAGACATAAAGACCAGAATAAGACTCTTGGAGTAAGTCTCCTGGGCACTACGTGTGCCCTTTCCTCTTTCACTTCCAGACTTTGCAATACTTGGTCTTGGGGCAGCTCAGGGCGATGATTCAGCCATGGCTGAGTTGCCTGGGGAAGATGATGTTTCTCAGCATAAAGAAAGGGCTGCCAGGAGCCCATTGTACAGTGTTACTTCTCTGCTTCCTTTGTATTTATTAGATTTTTTACTCCTCCTTGCGTTTCAGTTTCCAGCTGTCCAATACAGGGAATGTGGCCCTGGAATACAACTGGATGGCAGCTGTGCAGGATGAAGGGGCAAGAGCTGAGGAGCAGCTCCCATCCAGCCTGGACGGTAAGGCATGAACTCTGAGGCAGCTGGAGGTTCCCAGCATTTTTCAGTTTGTGGCTGAGGGCTTGGAGAGAAGACTATGCCCCTTCACCCAAAAACATGAATTGCTTTTCCATCCCTGTCCAGTTGTCTGCTTTGATCAGCGTCTTCCCAGCTGCATCTTTCCTCCAGCTGCAGCTGGAGACACTTTCTCCCTGTCCCTTCTCTGCCTCTCAGACTCTCCCGTGCTAGCTGTCACTTGTGCTCTGCACAGAAGCTGAGCCTGGCTCAGGGTAGAACCAAGGCTCAGGTAGGTCAGGACTTGAAGGGAAACATCAGGACACCTCTTTGAGAAGTCTCTGAGACTGGGAAGACTGGTGCTGTGACAAGGAAGTAGCTGTAGTCACTGTCTGCATGCGATTTCCCTCATCCAGCGCAAATGTAAAGGCACTGTCTAAAATTTACCCTCCTAGCTCCTGCACAGGAGTGCTTGCTGCAAGCAGAGACCCTGCTCACAGCAATCATTGGAGCTCAACAGCAAAGCAGTGACTCATGAACCTGCAGCAATGCAGCTGTGTCCAAGTTCAGGGTCTCCTTGGGAGCAGCACGGTGCTGCAGGGAAACGGTACTGTGTCTCCAGGAGGTGTCGTCAGGAACAGGAGTGAGGAGAACTGACAACCTTCGTGTATCGGACCAAAGTCCCTGATGCCCTGAATGTGCTTATCTCCCTCCCCTGTGGGTCCTGGTGCCCGCTGTTCCCCAGCACTTGTGCTGAAGGTGCTGTGCTACACCGTGCCATTAACCTCCTGGGCATTGCTTATGAATGCCTGGCAAAGAGAAAGGAAGGAACAGGTGTGAAGGACAGAGCAGAGCTGTTCCCCAAAGCCTTCTCTCTACCGTGCACAACAAGCCAAATTCAGTTCCGTAGGACCTAACGCTGTCCTTGCTGCAGAGGCCGGCTGTATTGAGATGCGAGATCTGTCCTGTTAACTCCTTGATATGGTTTGGGAATGAATGCTGGCCAGAAACAATTCTGCAGGAGAAGTCTGCATCTCACTCCCCAGTCCTGGAGAAGGAAAGAGTTTAACAGCATGGAGTGAAGTAGCTGGCTCGGGTCCTGAGCCCATTTCATTTGCTAACAGACATGGCCTTCCTGGCCATCATCTGAGCATCTAGCACAGGCTGATGGTCAGTGGTGTGTTCTGATTCAAGGAGTTGTCTGGATCTCTAGGCCCTTTCATGGTGTTTACTGTCCCCCTCCCTCAGTTCACCCTTCTGTCTCTTCTCACTTTCACACCTGTGTCCAGGACTTTCCAGATTTATGATTTAGCAAGCAGTAACACAGAAGCAAAAAACAACCCAACTGCTGTCCTTGTTCTTCATCGAGAGTCCTCCTGCTGAGAGAACTTGGGCCAGGGCTGCTCCACATGCATCTCAGCTCCCTTCTGTCCACTACAGCAGGAGGCAGTGTTGCTGGGAGCAAAGGATTTTTCTCTTGAAAGATGTTCTGTTACCACCTCTTCTTTCTGCAAGGCGTTTCCCCTCCTCCACTCGTCAGGTCTCTGTGAAGCAGCTGTCCAAACGCTGCAGGAAGCAGTTAAAGCAGTTGAAGCAGACGGCTTTGGAGCTCATCTCTCCCTCCCGGAGCTCATCTCTGAACATCGACAGTGGTCCCTCGCCATTCTCTGTCGAGCCCTGCAGCGGCACCATCCCTGCTGGCCAGGAGCAGTTGTTCCAGTGCATGTGGGCTACTTTAAGACTCATATGCTCTGCAGGTAGGAAACTTTTCAGCTCATGCTGCTGACAGGCAGTCATGATGTTGCCTCTCGTTGGGGTGGGTGGGAGCATGGACCTGGGGGGAGGCAGCAAAACCAACCACCATACAGGAGCAAAGAAAGATGGTCCCCAGCCTTGGTAGAAGCAGGTATGGAGATAGTGGGAAAAGACGTTGTGTGGAATATGAAGCTCCTGGAGGACTGCAAAATCTGGAAAAAGAGACCCAGAAAAGCTGTCAAGGAGCCAGCCAGTCCCTAGCTGTGCTTCTGTATCAGACAAGCACGGCTTCCCTGTCTACAGAGAAACCTGCATGCTGTAGTTGGTCTCTAGACATGTAACTGCTCAGGTTTCTGCTGTTTGACCTCTGCCGCCTCCATGACAGGGAGCCCAGGGGTTTTTTTTCCCCTTTATTTGCTGGTCAGTGGTTGCCCAGAGAGAGGATGCCATGGTCTGTGCTGTACGAGTAGAGAGGCAAGCAGCTGGCTGCCTAGAAGCATTGGTCTGGCTAATAGCATTCTCTGTCTTCCTAGCATTCCAAACCTGAAACCAAATCAGAAGGGCCCAGAGGCTGCTGGGAAGGGGAGAAGCAGCCGGGCAGACTACCACTTTGACCTGGAAGACTCTGACTACATCACTGCAAGAAGGCGCAAGTCAGAGTTGAAGGGACCAGCAGGGGCAGTGTTAGATCCCATCACAAGAGTGATTGAGTTTGCCACAAGTGGAGTGTGCAACAGACACAGCAGGTAAGCGTGGACCTGGCTTCTCCTGTTGATGGTCTCCCTGTCATCCCCCTTAGCCAGAAACCTTTCTGGCTTCTCTTCCATGCCCCAAGGTACATCTGCACCTTGTCTGTGATCTGCTGCCACTTGGCCACCATCTTGTTTTGGGGCTGGAACAAGCTGGTCACTGAAGACCAGCTGGCCAGGTTTTTGTTCTTTTTGTCCCTTTCTTCAAGAAGGTGGAGGTCAGTCTGGGAGGGCCACATATCCCCAGCCTGTGCAACCAGTACAGCCTCTCTCCCTTGGAAGAGCATCCTTAGGACATTCTTCTGCTTTGAGAGAACAGTCAGACTGGGGCAGCGAAGGCTGAACCACAACAGAGAATGCCATCTTCCAAACCATTTTCACTTGATCTTCTTGTTGTAAAGTCCAAGAGTTTGGCTGTATCCTTACTAATTTCTTTATTGATAGCTGTTAATCTACAGCCACCTGGGAAACAAAGAGAGCCCCTAGAAAGCAGGTGAAATGTTTGTGTTGCCAGCATCATTTCCTCTACACCAAATCACTCCTTCCAGATGATGAGCAGGACTGGCAGTGTCTGATGTCTGCTGCAAGACAGAGTCCTTACTGGCCCAACACCACCTTAGCAATCCTTTTCTCTGTATGCCCAGGACCTTCATGGTTACGAACCCGACTGGTTCCGCTTATTCCTTCCAGTGGACTTGCCAAGACTGTGGAACTCCATCAGCAAAGATGGCTTTCGCCTGCCTCACAGAGAGGGGTTGAATCCAGCCAGGGGAGAAAGCAAAGGTGGGTGCAGAAGATTAAGCAGGTAGATCCAGTACTCACGTAGGCCACCAGCTATGCCTAAACTCACTGTGAGCTTGCCACAGACAATGGAGAAACCTTCGACTGCAGTGTAAATGAACTACCAGGTGAACAACATAAGGTGGAGGTTCTGTGCCTTTCTTGGTGGCATAGGCTGCATACCCATCCCCTTACCCTGCTAGGCAGCAGGCTTCTTTCATTTGCCTCTTTGTCCCACAGATGAAGTTTGAGTTCATCCTGCAGCACCTGGACATCACAGAATCGTTCTGGGTCTTTACAGTCCCTGATCTGAGCATTTCAGTCCCATTCCTGTTAGTGGGCAATGCCAGCAACCCGCTAGTGGGTCTGGACAGACCCCACCTGAACTTCTACTCAGTGTTAACCGGTGAGCATTGTGGTTGAACCGTGTATCAATCCAGGAGCCCAGCAGTCCCGTTATCACAGCATGCTCCCATGAGGAAGCTGGAAATGGCAATGGGCTCTTGTGAGCAGAGCACCCAGTGCCAGGCACCCCAAGTGTATGATGGGAAAGAAGGGGAAGGGAGGAAGGTGTGTGTCAGGGACAGCACATGTAGTTGGGTCTGTTTCCAAGAGGGAATCTAAGGGTGGTGCAGGAGAGCCCAGGGAATCACAAGTGTTCAGCTTTGCTTTCAGAAAGAGCTCTCTCTCCTCAGAGGGGTGCAACGTGAAAGTAGAGCCCCTGAAAGGCTTCATTTCTCCTCCTTCAAGGTAATAGGGGTCAAAGTCCAGATTTCCTCTCCTGTGTGCCCAACACAATACTGTCATTTTGGTTTTGAGTCTCTCTCCCCTCTGCAATCACCAGATGACTCTCAGCCATGGTGTACATCTGCCTTGTTTTATTCCTTCCTAAGCAGAACAGGAGGAAACTGCAGGTTTCTTCATAAAGAGGCTGTGTCTGTGTCCCTTGGTCCCTGTCTTTGGCTGTGTTTGATCACATACTCAGAAATTACATGGAAATTACTCACAGAAAGTACACAGAGGCAGTTAGATGGCTCCCTCATTGTGTAGTCATGGCAGGAGCTGGATGATTTCTGTTTACAAGGAGGGTATTACTGTTGCCATGTAGATCGGAGAGACTAGGGTTCTGTGAGTGCTTTTCTCAGTGTTTGGAACAGAAGCAGGGTCTCGTGGAACATGGGCAGGGCAGTAAGGTCAGTGTTAGCCTTTGCTGCCTTTCTGTTGTATCCTCTGCCATTTCATTGCATGGGATCATCATACCCTGAACAGTTCTCACCAGGGCGTGCTCCATAGAGGGAGATCCTGGCAGGGCAGAGTGCTCTCCTGGTTTCTCCTGGTCCAGGGGTCTCACCACAGCCACTGCACAGTGGCTGTCCTGGAGAGTAGAAAATGTGGGGCCAAGAAAGCTGAGAGATGGTGAATGGAGCTAAAAAGGTCTTCTCTCTGCAGGCTTCCTGTTCCAGTCTTCCTCAAACCAAGACGAGAAGGAGAGGTGGTCCTCAACCTTAAGTGCGATGTCAAGAGGAAGAGCCAGCCCCTGTCCTTGAATGTCAAGGCCATCGGCTTCAGAAAGAAGGTGGAGAAACCAAGGGCAGAGAAGAAGTAACCTGTTAAATGAGACCAAGCACAGACCTGATAATAAAGCATCACACTGATTTTAAGGGTTTGCTGGCAAGGTACATTTGATTATTCACTGCACAGAGGACAGGGTCAGACTTCCTCCCATTGAGTCATAATGTTCAGAGCGGACCCCCTTGCATTGTAAACCTCTCCTCAGAGAAACTCTAGGTAGGTGCAGCTGGATTAAGGCAGTCCAAGACTTGGTTAACAGTTTATGTCTAAAGGATCACATCCATGCAGTCCTATCCAAGCAGTCCATCCTTTGTATCTCTGCACTAAGATCACCAAGTCTCCCTGTGCTTATTCCCAATTTCCTCTCCAAGGTTCTGTTGCAGCAAGGATTCTCTCACCCTTGAGGAGTAACTGTGAGAGGCATCCCTTTCCAGGGGAGATCCTGACGTGCAGCCTGCTGTCATTTCAGGAGAGCTCAAAAGGCTCTTGGGCCACTCACTAGGGAGTGAGATGACTGACTCACAGTCACATTTACGCACCGACCGCCAGGGCCAGGTTCTTGCAGATTTGGCTGGAGTGGGACCCTGCCAAGCACCAATTTTACATGCCAGTGAAGATTCTGCTCCCTGTCAGCATGTCATCTTCTCTGAATAGCTCACTGGGAGTCCATGGCAGTGACTTGAAAGTCACATTTGCAGTCATTGCCACTTCTACTTAACTGGGCTGTTACCGGCCCGAGCTTTTCTTGCTGTTTCTCTTGCTCTTCAGAAACAACCAGGTGCCCGGCACTACTCTGCTTTGGAGAGGGGAGCAGCTGTGGCTGAACCAGTGAGAAAAGCTCATTGAGGCTGGGTCCTTTTGTTTGAAAAACAAAGAGCAAGTACAAGTCCAAAAGTTTTCCTCAGAGAAGCTGTGAAGATGAATTGAGAAGAGAAATGCATTCAGGGCTACTGCTGCTCCTTCACATCTTTCACAGGAGGTTCCATTTGAGGAGGTTTTCTCCAATCAGTTTCCACCTTCTTGTCTGGTCCCAGGGGGTCAAAACCGATCTGGAGAAAAGTTCTCCCTGTTTACTGGAGGGTGAGGGCAAGCACTAATAGCCCAGCCCTTTTAAAATTTCTTGTACCGTTCTCTCTCATTCATTTCCTGTTCTCTGCATGGTGATGGATGGGGGAAAAAGGAATAAAAGAGGTAAATAATGAATGCCTTCAAGAAGAGTGTTGCTTGTGTTCCTTGTCCAGATCTTGTAAGAGCTTCATTTAATGTAAGAATAGTAAGAAATAGGGTGGAAAGGAGGGAAGGGATGAAAAAAAGAAGAAGAGAAATCAAGATACGGCAAGGCAATCAAAACAAAGAAAGGCAAGGCATGGCTTGATTATTAGACCTTAGCACAAGAGATCGATCTTGGATCTCCTGAGATGTAACAGCCCATCCCCTCATATTGTGCCCTCATACAAAAATCTGGGAGAGAATCTTAGATCCGCAAGATGAAAAATGCCAGATGAGGTTCAGCTGCTTAAGGGAAAAGTGCAAACTTGTGGAAGGAGAACCAAACCAAAGAGACAAGCAGAAAATAAACCTGAGCTTAACTTCCCTGTGCAGCAACAGAAAAGCCTTGTCTGCACCGCCACCTCCCTGGGTCCCAGTGTTCCTGTGCCCCATGTTATCCTCCTGATCCAGGTGGCCCTGAGGGGTTGAAACCTGTTCTATAAAGGAAGTGAAGGTTTTTGTTCAAGGACGATGGGCAAAGGGCAGTGAACTAAATCTGAGATGGACCATGAGAGAGAGCTATCTTTGATGGGGCTAAATTTGCTTCTGAAGAGGAGAGTTTCTCAGGTCTGTGAAATATCTAGGCAACAGAAACCCTTGCAGAAATCTCACAGTTCTGAGAACAATCCCACTCCCTGTTCTGCATCCTCCTCTCCCAAGGTGCCAGCGTCCCATCTGGCTACCATTCCTCAGACAGACCGGATGAAGGACAAAGGAAGAGACAAGGAATGGTCCCACAATCATTGCCTCTGGAGCGTCACACAAACCACTGCGCTTACAGCAGCCCCATGGCCGGGCCTGGCCCTGCCCACTGCCACAAAGAGATGTTGGACTATTCCTTCTCAAGAAACTGACTCTGGGAAAAGGGTGCCAGGGCCTAATGACACTGTAGCCAAGCCTGGGCTCAGCCAATACAACCAATGCCTCCAGGAAGGGCTCTGCCGTCTCCAGACTCAGGAAGGATGTTTGGGTGTCGGCCCATAGAGAAAGGAGAACTGACCTCCTCTGGGGGAGTGGCTCCCTCTGCTCTCAGCAATGTCTAGTTGCATAATGCATCAGTGGGATCGGCGTCCAGCTTATAAAGGTGCCGGGGGACTCTGAGAATAAGATGGAGGGATGGGGGAGTGGCTCCCTCTGCTCTCAGCAATGTCTAGTTGCATAATGCATCAGTGGGATCGGCGTCCAGCTTATAAAGGTGCCGGGGGACTCTGAGAATAAGATGGAGGGACAGAGCAGGTCCCCTCACCCTGCACTGAGCCATAGGCAATCCTCTCGCCTTGCAGGATTCCCTCTGTCCTCCCTAAGCACAGCAGAAATGCTGAGGGCTTCTGGAATCCAAGAACACCCCTAGGGCAGATGGGGAGAGCTGTCAGAAACTCAAACTTCTCTTTGGCATCCCCATTCCTTAGAACCAGGGTTCGGATGTTGACAAGCCCTTCTGTGTTAGCAGCGGCTTTAGATGAGAAAGACGAACCCCAGGACTGCCCCCTGCCTCCACCATCCCTTGACCCCACTGCTGCAGAGCAGGGCTGAGTCCCCAGCAGCAGGGCCCTGCTCTGCCCAGCACCAACAGGAGCTTCAGCCGTGGAGCAGAAGGAAGGTCTCCTTGAAAATTGAAGGGGGGGGGGGCGGTCTGTAGCAGGGTAAAAGTCTAGGACAAATGATCGTGATTTGGCTCAAGGAAATCGCCCTTTGCTTCTCATTGACTTTTCTCTAAGGACAGGAACCCGTGCTTAGAGGATACAGGATGGGGATGTACCGGCTTCACCTATGGAAGCTCGTGTTGGGGAACTTCTCTGCCTGGTGGCTGAGCTGAGGGAGCTAGACTAGGGAGCTAGACTGAGCTAGCTGAGGCAGCTGGACTAAGGACTATCCGGGAGTGTGAGAGGGAGATAGATGAGTGGAGCAGCGCCCTCTCACAAACTCAGCAGGCTGCCAGTGCCAGCACACCTGTGTACTACCCATCTGCCAGCTGCAAGACTGAGGGAAAGAAAGACAGGGAACGAATGGCAGCAAGTTCCTGCCCAGCACAGAAAGCCTGTTGTCCCCATTCAGACAATGAGCCCACAGACTGGATGTGTGGGAATGCCCTGCCTTTCTTTCTTTTCCTTTAAAAATACAACTGGATTTTTTTTAACTCTTCTTCATGCGAATCTGCTGATTTGTACAGGGATTTTTTATGGAAAAGTGCAGAAATTAAACTTGCATCTTTGCCAGTGATGACAAACCCCTATGCTACATGGAATTTAATTTGGGTAAAAATAATGAACGCTCCATTGATTGCTGTAGAAGGCTGAAAAAGGCTTTGATAAAATATGGAGGGAGGACCCTTCAGGATTTTAATAGAGCATTGACCATCGATGTGTTTCTGGATCAGCCATCACAGAACAATAACAAAAAAAAAGAAAGCGTTTTAAGAAACACTTTGAATAAATAGAACAACAAAGACTGAACAATTTCAGGCTGTTGCCGGCAAGCTCAGGACGTTAGAGGTCTCCTCACCCTTCCTGAGTGGGGCTGTGTTTTTCTATCATTGAAGAAAACACCTTACATCGCCCCAAATATGCAAAGTCTGGATCCAGTCGCTTGTTCCCCAGCCCCCTCCTCCTAGAATGTGGCCAAGGTCCCAGGAGAGGAGGAAGCAGCTGGATATTTCTTATCTTTAAGCCAGAGGGCTGTAGAAACACAATATTCCACCACAATATGAATTGTCCCTGGATCACTCGTATGGATCGCCTGTCACTCCAGGCTTAGAGAAACCAGATCCCCGGGACGCGTAGCAGCACCAAAACGTTCCTGTAATCCCCAGTGTCATGGTGGATCCATGCGGAATGCCACAGAGATCCTGCTGCACATCTCCTCACTGTCAGAGCCGGCAGGGCTAGAAAAGCTCCCTCCGGGAGCCGCCCTGGCACTTTGGAAAATGCTGGCACTTGGCACAGAGATGCCCGCAAGATGTTGCGTGTTACTCAGCAGAACCAGGGCTCATAATTCCAGGTACGATTCCACGTGCTGCAGATGAGGAAGGACAAGGCCTTGGGTGTCGCGTAAGGTGTCCTGCCTTGGGGCAGGCTGCTTCGGGCCAGGGCTCTGCAAGACAAGAACACGCTCTCTGGCTTGGAAGTGAGTGAGCAGGATGGCAGGGGGATCCCCCTGTCCTCAGCTCATACCAAAATGACAGCAAATAAACTCTCTCGGACTAGTTTTTGAGTTTTAGTGAGCAAGCAGCCTTTATTCCAGCACTGGACACATGGGCAAATGATTCCAAACACTGTACGCAACGAGACGAGAGCTGGGAACAGAAGATATCTCCTATCACCATGCGTACGTAGAACATTGCCCGCAAATCTCATGCATATTCTATTGCTTCCAAGAATGATTTTTAATGTTACTATAAGCTTCTCAACAGCCATATCTCCACTGAATTGTACCAGTTTCCTCATCTGCCCAACCATACATTCCTCAGCTAAGGAAAAACTATAAACAAAGAGGAAAGGATGACTGGAGACCCATCTGCTCAGCACATATTATAGCTGGCATGAGATGTTCACTTTCCTAGTGAGAAGACTGTCGAAAAACAGAGGCTGCAAACAAGTTGTTTGAAAATCCTACTGAGACCCTCGCTGGCTAAGAAACAGCAGCCAACTTCAACGCCTGCAGTTACTTAAATGAGCCTTAACTGAAGTGAGAAAATTGATCCTACAGTAGCTCAAACCAGAACATTCCATGTTTGCCATAGGAACTACTTCACGCATCACAGCCAGAACTTCTGTCTGCCATGGAAAGCCAGCTGAGGCTTCCTAGGCAGTGCCCTGGGTGCCAGGGAGGTCCAGCCCAAAGCCAGCCTCCAGAACCTGCTTCTGTCTCACAAGAGCCAGCAGAGAAGTGCCCTCTTTCTGCCAGGGCTCCCTCAGTGGAGGGTTGGGCCCTGCAGCTGGAGGAAGCACCCTCCCAGGGACAATGCCAGAGTGGCCAAAGGGGATGTCTCTCCTGCATGGGTGCCAGGATCCCTTTTATCCCTTCCCACAAGGGTCTCACATGGCAGAAGTCACCTTCCCCATCTCTTGCTGCCTTGTGTCTGGATGCTGGCTGGGCAGCACAGGAAAGCAAAACCTCATACGCTTCTTCTGCAGCTTCTTAGGAGCCCTCGATCTGTCTATAACAATGATCTGGAACCTAGAATGTAAACAATGATACAGGAAGAGGAAGGGTGAGCCCTGTCCTCTGCAGCTTCCCACCCCTAATCCTCCTTTTCCTTTTCCTTTGTGGCCACGCACAGGTCTTATCGGGAATCTCCCCCAGCCAGAAGGTGGAGCTTAAAGTCCTCTCTGCGTGAGTTCTCTCTGATTGGAGTGATGACGGGCATCAGCCCGGAGACACAGTCGACATGAAACTGCATGCAGAGGCCGTTGCCTTCACAGCACAGGATGCCGATGGCCTGGAAGGTGAAAGCAATGTGCTGCCTGTTCCTCAGCTGGAATCAGAAATAGTACAGGAGGATGGTCTCTCGCACGCAGCCCTCCAAGATGCTGGTGGGGAAGGAGGTGGCTTGCAGGAGCCACCAAAAGTCCAGCAGCTTGATCTTGACATCCCCTGCAAGGAGGAGGAACATTATTACCACCTGAGCAGCCACGGTTCCAGAATCGTGGAATAACAGAGCGCTGGCCTCTTGAGGGGATTGATACAAGCACTACTGCCTGATGAGCAGAAGACCTTTATTAAGGCTTAATGGCTCCTTTATATATGTTAACTGGTAAGAACATGCGATGTATTCTTTACAATGATTGGGTTTTGCTACTTGTTCCCCCGCCTAGGCCAGAAATATTATTGGCTAAGATTAACTGTTCATGCGCCATGGTATTTCTTCTTGTTACTTTGCTTCTCCTTCTCTCGGCCAAAGTCTTTTCAAGGACAGCCTCCATTTCCCTGTGTCCTTCGGCCTGCAAAAACCTCCACAGCCTCTGAAGGCTGTAGGCCCTGTGGTAATTGCTTAATATTTAACAAAACCAATTGCATTAATGTTTTGGGTTAAGGACTGCCCTGGACTGCACAGGAGCTTGGGAACGCATCCGACAAGCACACAAGTAACTAGCAGCTAGTGGCATCAGCATGACCAGGATCTCTGTGGAGGACCAGGGGACCCACTTGTGCCTTTAGAGTGGAAACAACACAGCTGCAAGTGGGAAGAAAAAGCAGGGAGGAATTTTCCAATTACTGCCTCTGTCAACACTTGTTGTTAGTGTATATCTTCAGACATGCTTCTGCAGTGGCATTAAAGAAAACAGTGGTCATAGAATAAAATAAAGCACCCATTTAAAGTTTATGGAAAAGGAGATGCCAAGCCCACTCTTACTCACAGCTTAGCTGCAAAGAGCTGAATCTGAATCTTACCACCATCCAGCATTCACCTCACCTATCTTTTCCCTGATGTGAGTGTTACCTCCTGGGGTGCTGGTTTCTAGGCTCTGTGTCGAAAGAAATACTGAGGGCCATGCGGGGCTTGGTGCCTCGATCTCACAGTAAAGATCATCCCAAAGTTGTCTGCCATGGAGCAACCTTCACTTGCTCCATGAATGTTTGTGGCTGTTTCAGTAAGTGCGCTGGAGCTGTGTGATCACATTAGTAGAGGGCTCAGCTGGAGGTAGGCTCTGCTTTGCCTTTTTGAGAAGGAAGTGTCTTGGAGAAATGCCTACTAAGGAGAGTCTTAGTTTGAGCCTGCTTCAAGTGGTCCAGGAATTATTGATCAGCTCAGAACATGGATGGTTAAGCTCCTGTTTCCCAAGAGTGAGCCAGGCAAATGCACTTACCAAGGGACACTATACTTCTGTGGAGACCAGTCTTGGATTCTCATTCATGAATCTTCCTCCCAGCAGCTGAAGCCCTCACCACTGTCTGTCTTGTGTCTCCAGTTCTCAGCAGCTGACCTGCAAAAGAGTTTGTTCCATCCTTTCCCGACGGAGTTGGTATTTCAGAACTTCGTCCCCCCGAGGTCTATGAAAAGGCAGAAACAATGACAAGGTAAGTGCTGGGACATGAAGGTTTGATCACAGAATCACAGAATGGTTTTGCTTGGAAAAGACCTTTAAGGTCATTGAGTCCAATCATCAATCCAGCCCTGCTAAGTCCGACAGTAGACCATGTCCCCAAGTATGACATCTACTTGTCTCTCTGTTTTCCTGTGTTCCTCCTTTTTCTCTTCTTAAGCTTGCTTTTATTCCCAGTAAGGCCACGGTGTCTGTGGTCTCCTTCTCTTGCTGCTCTAAGTGTGTTGCTCTGTGGCACCACGGCTTGACTGCCTCACTCACGCCTGGTCTGTTATAAGAGAATTTTTTCCTTCCTCCAGGATAACAGATACTGTTTGCCCTTGAGAGAACGCATTCCCCCTTTGGAGGTGTGACTGCATGGGTGTGTGTAGGCAGAAGCAAGCAGGATCTTTGGGCTGGTTGATGGTGTGACTGTAACTCCGTACTGCTGGTGTCTTCCCTGCTTGGCGCTCCCTTCCCAGAGAGGTTTTGGCCGGCTACCTCTGGCCTAGAGCTGTTTGCCCAGGCAGAAGGGATTTGAGCCCCCGCCTTGTGTGGTCTGCACACTTACCTCTGGAGTGAAAGGTGCTCTGGCAGGGAGGCTGAGGAGGGATTTTGCCAGGGTGTGGCCAGGTCTCTTCTTGTGTTTCTATGAGTGCCAAAATTATAGTTTCATGTCTTTCCTTCAGGTTCCTCGGGTGGTGAAGGTCACCATGGAGATCTCAACATATTTCAAATTGGTCAATCACAATCTTGTCTGGCAAAAGGTACCACCTGGCAGGACTGCAACCTTCCGCATCCTTTTCATCCCTGAGAAGAACAAGGTGTGAGTGGAGGCCCCAGGAGGGTCATGCCTTCAGTGGAAGATGAACCTACAGGGCTGGCTTTGGAACAGGGCATCTGATTTTGAGGAACTGTGCTGGTTTTAGTGGGGTGGTACTGGATCTAGAACTGAGGGAACCTCTGTCCATGTCGTGAAGATGATGCTCTCACAGTCTGAAGGCTCTTCAATGTTTCAGATTGCTTTTATCCTTTAGTGCTGGGCCATGTCTGCTGGCATCAGGGATGAAAGATTCTTCTGGCCATGACTGGGCGGCCTCTCAAGGTTTTGGTTTCTAGCATCTGTCCATTGCTGTGTCATTCTGGGTTTGCTCCACTAATTATAAATGCAGAATTCTGTTTAGAAGTGACTTGTGATTTGGAAGACCCAAAGTGAGCCTGATCAGAGCAAGGACCACCACCTTTTAACTCTGGAGTCACTTTAATGTCCATCATGATGGACACAGCAGTGAGACAGCCGGACATGGTGTCTGAAGCTATCCCTGGTTTTGCACACTGTTACATCCCACAGTCTGCTGTGAGCTCTGCTCCAGGCTGTGGCCAGGCAGGCTGCAGCTCCTCACAGCTTGGCATGACAAGGCTGGGACTGGCAGGCCGTGCTTTCCCTCTCTGCGCTTCCTTGAGCCTTCATGAGGGAAGGTGAATACGGGCAGTAGGGAAATAGCAAGGAGGGGTGTTGATGAGATGTTTAACCATCTCTCTAGTCAGTGCTATGGGTTTCGTTCGTTAGGGAAAATACTAGGGAAATAAAGAGATCCAGAGAGATTTTCTCTTTCCTGTTTGGAAGCCGCTCCCCTGACTCAGCCTGGGCTGGAACAGAAGTGGTGCCTTTTATACCATCTGTTTCCAAGCCTCGCAGCTGTGCTGTCCCCAAGGATACCTGCTTGCCTGTGATCCAGCTGCGAGTCTAGGGGAGAGGGAGTGCTGTGCCTGTGACAGGGAGCCAGACTGCACAGACACGCTAAGCTCCAGATGCCCTTTGCTCAAACAGGGTTGCTGTGCTGCTGATGGCTTTGAGATGCCTGCCTGGAAGAGCCTGTATAGGAATAAGTAGGCAGACACCAGAGCCTGAGGGCAGCTGTCCTGCTGTGCCTGTGTCTTCATGCACGTAACTGGGGTTGCTCTGCCTACAGGCCCCTAGTCCATGCCAAACGTTCATTGCTTTTGCTCGGAGGTTTGACCGTCGGTGCTGTGATCCTTGCATGTCTGAATCTCAGTGCTGTGACGTGAGGGGTCAGTGCTGTTCTCTTGGCCAGTTAACGGAGAAGGATTTAGTACAGGCCATGGAAGGGAGGAAGCATTGCAGGGGAACAAAAGCAAGCAACATCCTGCTACCTCTTAGCATGGCTCTGTTGGATAACTTTGAGCCAGCAGATGTTTCTGCACCAGGCCACAGGTGCAAGATCTCTTTGGGCATACCTGTTTTCTCATCTTTCATTTGGTGTTTAGATTTAGTTTTACAACTTGTGTTACCCTCAAACAGCATGGATATAGAAAATTAAAGACAAAGTACCCTGTGATCTCTAGGTCCCCATGCTTATGGAATTATCTGTTTCTTTGGAGAGACTGAGAAATTATTTAACATCATTAATATTTAGGGTAAAAATTATGCTGGCTTAAGGCAGTTCTGCAAGCAACCAAGTGACACGAGCTTCATCTCACTGAGACAAGCTTTGCCTAATACACTGGTGCCTTTAAAATAGGATTTATTAATAACAAATAGTGTTCATTTTTGGGGTGCATGCAGCTGCCTGTGTGCAGAATACCTGCTTTTCTTTGTGGGAGGTGTAGGAGTGCTGCCTTTGAGCTTTCTCTGCTTCTCTGCTGTGGTGTCATCCCCAGGGGCTGTGGATATCCCCATGAACTGGGATGCAGGTACAAACTCCTCCATCATGGCTGGAGTCCTCCTGCTGTGGGGTTGGTTTACAGAATTCTCTTGCTTTGAATTTGTTCTTCCCTGGGGTAAATCTGACTTCAGTTGCCTGCTGCAAGGACTTCAGAGAAGTATTTAGGACTGGTTATGTAGCAAAAAGAATGGCAGTTTGCTGGTGTCCTGGGCAGCTGTAAGCGACCCAAGCCGAAGCCAGGAGGGTTTTGTTTGGAATACCCAAGACAATATAAAAACGAGGTCAAGTGCCATAAATCAAAAGGCTTTTCTTTACTGCAAAAAAAATGCAGAAGATGAAAGGCAAGGTAGTATGAGCAGTGATAGGAAAGTGAGGAACAAAGATAGAAACTCAAGCAAGAGTTCAGAATAGGATTGCAAAAATAGTTACCACTGTGGGTCTTCAAGGGTCCGTGTCTCAGCAGCCTGGTGAAAGGCCAGGGGTCCCACGAAGAGTTAGTGGTAGGCAGAGGTGAGCGTGTGAGTTTTTTGGATGCTTTTATAGCTTCCCTCAGTCCAAGTTGTCATGTCCTCCACAGCTTCGCCCATCTCGGCCTGGGCATTGTCACGCAGTGTCTCCAGCTCAAGTCTGCATCAGCTTAGCAACAGCAGCAGTCTTTGAGGCAATGATGTTTCCATCTGGCTTCTCACAGCAGTTAAAGTTGTTGTCACTGTGACAATTATTATTGTTAGCCTGTATTTGCAAAGAGCCGGATATGACATCTCTTCTCTAAGTGGTTGCTGTTTTTTCAGTGGATGCTCATTCAAATGTCAGTGGTGTCACTTGGAAAGCCAGAGCTCATAAGTGATTGCTTATTGGATGTGAATAAGAGAAGAGGAGCCTTTGTCTTTATTTTCCTTACTGCCGACAGCTCTATGAAGGATGAAGTATTCTCATGAAAATCTAGAGCCTGAAGCGCTCGTCCAAACCCAGCATCTTTAATGCATGGAATTGATGCAGCCCTTCTATCACCCAGATTTTTTTGTTTAGAAACCTACACTAAAACAGTCTGCAAAAGGGTTGCAGTTGCAAAATAAAACCTAATTTTAAACTGGTTCCAGCTGTACCCTGGCTGTGAGTAAGTGTGCAGCAGAGCTGGTAGCACAGGGCAGTGCTGCTGGGGAGAATTGTAGCTTTTCTCCTCTCCCAAGGAGGGCTATTCGAGCTTTCAGAAGCTTGAAGGGTCATAGGTTCACAGCAATGTGAGCAACCAGCTTCTGCCTGGCACCCCTATTTCCTTGTGTTTCCCCCTATTTGGCCTGACACTGCAGTCAGCTTTGATGCCTGGTCCCACTTTGGTGACGTCCTGGAGCTTGGCCGAAGGGTTGACACATGCTGAAGCGCTTTCCCAAGCCAGGGATTTTGTGGGAAGCTGTCTCCCAGGGCATCCTCGGAGAAGGGACTCAGCACAGAACGTGCTTGTGCATGAATGACAAGAGGCAGCTTTCTCTCTTGAGGTCGTGGTTGTCTCTGTGAGGCCAAATACTTGTTGCTCTGCCTGGCCTTCGAGTTTCTGGAGAAGTCCTTTTCCCTGTGGGTTGCTGTGCAGGTGGTGCCAGCACCCATCACCAGCAACAGAGCTGTGAAGGCTGCCTTTGCTTGTTTCCTGGGGGGAATTTATACCTTGAGCTCTTACTTATGTTGCTGTTGATCTCTTCACTCCTTAGCAATGACAATGACTTGGAAATTGTTTTCTTCTGCTTCGTCAAGTACCTCTAGTTGGGCCCAAAGAGTGGTAGGAAATGGGGTTCAGTCCATCTGGAGGCCAGTCACAAGTGGTGTCCCCAGGGCTCAGTGCTGGGTCCAGTCCTGTTCAATACCTTTATCAATGACCTGGATGACGGGATCGAGTGCACCCTTAGCAAGGTTGCTCTGTGCAATTCCTAAATCAAATTGCCCGCTTGCTGCTCCAACAGTACGGAGGTTCTTATTACTGCTGTGATCTCCCACTTGAAATGACTCAGGTTTTGTGCCTCAGAATGGAAGTATTGGTTTTGTCTGGTTCTGTCAGCTTGCTTCGAGAGCAGGTGGAACCATGGGGTTGTTTCTTCCTTGTGAGCTAACAGCCCTGTGCAAGTCCTGCTGCTGGAATGAAACATTAAGGTAAAAAGCACCGTTGCACTACTGAATGCTGTAGTTGGAGTCATAGAAACACTTGTTTTCCTTCTGCCACGGGGATGGTACCAAATGCCAAGTGCTGAGACTGTTTCTTTCCCTGCAGGATTACTTCCACCAGCTCACCTGCACCACAGAAAGGGAAAAGTTTACTGTGTCAATTCGAGCTATTGGTCCTCGAGCTGTCCTGGACTTCCCTGCCAACCTGGACTTTTCCATCTGTCCAGTCAACTCGGAAAACACTGCTGGTTCTCAGCGTTGGTAATCGGGAGGCTCGCTACCGCATCAGCACTCAGAGGTAACAGAGCTTGTTTCTTCTGCACAAAATACTGTTGTGTGATAAACAGTGAACAGTAACAAAAAGGAACCAGAGCGTGGGAGCTTTTCTTCTGTGAATTGTGAGGATCCAAGAGAAGCTTCCCCCAAAGCCCTTTGAAGCAGACTTCTAGGATGCTCTTTGAGCAGGCTGCTGCTTTTCACTGTGGGAAATAGTGGGATGTAGTCTTCTTGGACTTTAGTAAAGCCTTTGATACAGTTTCTCATAGCGTTCTGCTTCAGAAACTGTCGGCCTCTGGGCTGGACAGGCGCACACTCTTCTGGGTGGAAAACTGGTTGGATGGCTGGGCCCAGAGGGTGGTGGGAAATGGAGTTTACTCCAGTTGGAGGCCAGTGACAAGTGGGGTTCCCCAGGGCTCAGTCCTGGGTCCAGTCCTGTTCAGTGTCTTTATCAATGACCTGGATGAAGGCATTGAGTCCTCCCTTAGCAGATTTGCAGATGACACCAAGCTGGGTGGAAGTGTGGATCTGCTGGAGGATCGGGAGGCTCTGCAAAGGGATCTGAACAGGCTGGACCACTGAGCAGAGACCAATGGCATGAGGTTTAACAAGGCCAAATGCCAGGTCCTGCACTTGGGGCACAACAACCTTATGCAGTGCGACAGACTGGGAGAAGTCTGTCTAGAAAGCTGCCAGGAGGAGAAGGACCTGGGGGTGTTGGTTGACAACTGACTGAACATGAGCCAGCAGTGGTCCAGGTGGCCAAGAAGGCCAATGGCACCTTGGCTTGGATCAGAAACGGTGTGACCAGCAGGACCAGGGAGATTATTCTCCCTCTGTACTCGGCACTGGTGAGACTGCACCTCAAGTACTGTGTTCAGTTCTGGGCCCCTCACCACAAGGAGGATTTTTTAGGCTCTGGAGTGAGTCCAGAGAAGAGCGACAAAAATGGTGAAGGGGTTGCAGAACAAATCTTATGAGGAGCGGCTGAGAGAGCTGGGATTGTTTAGCCTGGAGAAGAGGAGGCTGAGGGGAGACCTTATTACTCTCTACAGCTACCTGAGGGGAAGTTGTGGAGAGGAGGGTGCTGGCCTCTTCTCCCAAGTGACAGGGGACAGGATGAGAGGGACTGTCCTCAAGCTCCGCCAGGGGAGGTTCAGGTTTGACATAAGGAAAAAAATTCTTCACTGAAAGGGTCATTAGGCAATGGAACAGTCTGCCCAGGGAGGTGGTTGACTCGCCTTCCCTGGAGGTGTTTAAGGTACGGGTGGATGAGGTACTGAGGGGTATGGTTTAGAGATTGGTGGGAATGGTTGGACTCGATGATCCGGTGGGTCTCTTCCAACCTGGTGATCCTATGATTCTATTCTATGATTCTATAAAATACATAGGCAGGAACCTGTCAATCACTCTACAGTTTTCCTCTGGGCTTTCCAGATCTCCTTGTTACCACCAAAATAAATACCCAGGACATGTTTTCAAGGTGACAAGCTGACCACCAACAAAACACTAAACCAGATAACATTTCTTTTTCTAAGTGCCACCCAGCCCAGCTGCCGTTGTGCAGAAGTGTTTCATTTGGCTTATCACTAAGCACTAAAGCACTGAGTTTTGTATCTGTCAGCCAAGAGCTGTTTAGCTGGCAACAAATCATTGTCATCACTCATATTAATTTGAAGAATATCAGCACACTTTCATAATTATTTCCAACTCATTGCACAGAATTTATCTGCTGGGCCAAGCAGAGAGTTTATAAGCTTGGAGTACAGCCCAGATTCCCAGACTACATTGCTTGGGAATAGAGAAAACCTCCATTAAGTTCACCTTGATAGGTTACTGTTAATGGTGTTAAATTTAGCTCAGCATTTAATTGTTCAGGCTGTAAATGGGATTCTTCTTTTGTTTCCGTGGGGTAGTATCTAGTCTATGTTTGCATTCATTGAGATTTGTCTGATGTCTCCTTTGCTCAGAGCAGCTTTCATTGCAATGCTGATAAAATTGGACCTTTCCTAGCCTCAGCCAGGCTGTTTCTTCAAGGTAAAAAATGAGTGCTGAAAATTAAACCGTAATTATTCTCTGGTCTTCAAGAAACACTTTTATTCTCCCTGATTTATAGACTGTGATCTCATTGGAACAGGTATTGCCTTGACATTTGCATCTCTGAGGTGTGGTTTATAGGTGGCAGAATTCCTGAGGCAGTCAGGGTCAAGTTGTGTGTGCAAACAGTTCTCACCACCTCTGTGCTCTTCAAAAGCCATTCTCTGACTATATTGCTCGCAGCTGGACCCTTGAGTCTCACTGCAGACAGCTGGGTGGAAAGTAGGGAGGAGATGAGGTCGTTTTATACCATAGGATCTTCTGAAGAGCTGGATCCCTTCAGAAAGGAGAGTCAGCAGCTCTGTTGCTGATCCTGGATGTTCGGGTTTGCTTCTGCTGACTGTGGTTTGATTGTTCCTTGCTTGCATAAGTGAGCTGAAGAGAACTAGACTGAAAAAGGAATATAGTCCTCAAGACTCCCACAATAGTGCTGATATCTCTTTCCGTGTTGCAGCCCTTTCTCTGTCGATCCCTCCACTGGGAACCTTGGGATTGGTGAGGCCACACAAGTAACAGTGGAGTTCCACCTGCTGGAAACCGGGGATCATTCCAGGTCCCTGGTAGTTCACTATGACACCGGTAAGAGCTGCATGCTGCACACTCTCAGCTTCCTTCAAAACAGTTACAATGCAGTTATTCTGAAATAAACTTTAAGACGGAGATACGGAGATCAAGTGATTACTTGAGGGATTGTCTCTGCAGCTTCAAAGCATGCAAATAAGCTAAAGGCTGCTGAGGTGAATTGCTAAAGTGAAATGGAAATATTTAATCAATCAGTCTTAAAAGCTGCTTATTGCAGGCATAGAGCAGGGCACCAGGCAATGTCACCCAGCCTCACCTGGCAAGCCCTGGCTGCTTTGTCCTGCCCTAAGTCACGCTCCCTGTGATTTGCATACAAAAAGCAGCCAGTGGCAGCGTATCCCAATACCTCATGCTGCTGTCAGTGTGACTTAGGCAGGATCAGGTGCACATTATATTGGTTTAATTTTTGCCATGTGCTGCTGCTTCACTTGTTCCTCTGAACCTCCCTTTTCTGCCCATGTGCCCCCAGATACCTTTGCTTGTCAGCAACAAGGGGTCAGGAGAAACACAGCCCTAGTGGCAGGTCTGCATGAGACTCTGCATGAGGCCTGACTGAACTGGGACACTTCAGTCACCTGAATGACCTCAGTCCAGAATTCCTTGTGACCTGAGTGGGATGGCAAGCCAAAGGCCCCCTGGGCACATCTGAAAAATCTCACTGTCAATAGTGTCACAGTGTCACCTTGGGGCTAGATGTCTACAAATACACAGAAAAAGGGTGCTTAATGTAGTGTCCAGGACATCCTCATGCATGCCACATGCAGCTATCAGGATGTGGTAGATGTTCTGGTCTGTGAAACTGTCAATGCTGCAAAAAGCCATAACACTTCCTTCTGCTGCCGGTGGTTTGCTCTGTTCTAGTATCAGCAAGTGAGGTGAGCGAAGACTCTGCTGTGCTTTGTTCCAGGTGAAGATAGCCACACAAAACTTTATGGATCAGCTGTAGATGTCAACATCGGGCTGGAGAAGGGCTCCTTGACAATTGAGAAGACTTACCTTACTCTGGCAAACTGCGTCTCTGTGGTCCTCCACAATCAAAGTGAAATTACAGCCCACTTCCAGTGGAAGGCTGCTGTTACTCTGGAACAGAAGGATCAGCAAAAGCTGAGGTTTGTTTTAAAAACTCCTTTCAGCTGGATGCTCTGCACAAGGGTAAAAATAACGTATGGCCTCAGAGTGATGTCAGTGCTTCAGAAAGGTTTAGGACAAGTAAACCATCCACAGTGTCAGAGGATGTCACTGAGCTCCAAGAGAACAGAGCTCAGCACTTCCCATTCCAGTTCCACTCATGCTCCAGCTAAGGATTATAGTCTGGGGAGGAAAGTTTGATTGCAATAACTAGACAGCAAATTTGTGTTTTGTGGGAGCAGAGACCACTGAGGTCCAGAGATCCCTGGGCTACAGAGGGTCCATGAGGCTGAGGAACGTAGCTTCAGGGAGCAGAACTATTGTGACAATCACTGCAGTTGCTTCTGCTCCAGCTTTGATAAAGTGGCAGCTGGTTTCCTGGCAGGGTGCAGGCCAGAGTGGTTTGGTCCTGGTTTCTAGCAGAATGAAGTGTTTCTGCCCTTCCTTAGAATCTGGTGAGAGTTTGGAGGTGGAGGGTTCTGTAGGGAAGGTAGGACAGCACAGAATCGAGAAACGCATTTGGGCTTCAGCTGCCTGTGTCTTCATGGCAGTGAGAGATGGGGCAGGTTCTTCAAATGGCATCATTGGTGAAGCTTTGCAGTTCCCATTTAGGTCAGCAGAGAAACATAGCTGGGTGAGTGAGTTGGAAATTACACACAAAAGCTTGGGTGACCTGTGAAATTCTTGTGTGACTTCTCAGCCTTGAGTGGATTTAGGTCTCTAGGATTTAGTCTGAACCTATCATGATTAGGAAACTGTCCTAAACTTGCACGATCTTTACGGGCTTCTGAGCAAATAAGGTTCAGTGTAATTAGGTCAGAAATGCCTTGAAGGACAAAACAAGTTTTTCACTGCTCTCTATTTTTAATTACCCAGTGCATGACTTCCGTGGAATCTCAGTGTGTTAAAAGAAAACCTCTTGACCTTCTCTTGGTACTTCCCGGACCATTCCTTTTCCATCTCTTCCTACCTGCCTGTGTCTCAGACTGGACCCTGAGTGATCCTCTTTTCCCTCAAGAGCAACCAGGTTTCTCCACAGTAGACATCGACCCTTGTTTTTTTTTCTAGTTACATTTGATCTTGCACTAGTTTGCGTCCTCAGCGCTGACCAGGAGGTTTTGTTCTTCCTTACTTGCAGTCTCAGGAATGGCCGTAGCTCCAGGGTCACTGTCCTGCTTTCAGAGAAACTTTTGAGGTTTTGAAGCAGGGAGGACTTCTTTGAGGGAGGAGGCAGTGTGGGACTCTGCACTAGGATGTGACCCAGAATGACCTGGATTGTTATGAGGTCTGTCCAGGGATTTGCTCTGTCTCGCTCCTGCAGGACTTTCTGGGATGTAAAGGTGGAATTATTGTCTGTTGATGGGTTGAGTTGAGGGTTGTTCATCTCCGTGATTGGAAGCCCTCCCCATGCACAGCATCGTCTGTCAGCCCTGGAGAAACATTTCCCGTTGCACTGTATGGGAGTGAGCTGAGTGAGGGTTTTTGGTGTTGGTGACAGCATTTGCCCGTGGCTCTGTGTGCAGCTCCGTGGCTGTGGTTCCTTTCTCTCTGCATTTGAATTTAGCTGGGTAGTGATCGCTATCCTGTTCTTACTGCTGCATCTCAATCTGCCGCACATGCAGCCTTCCAGTTATCCCTCAGAGATGTCTCCTGCTGGTTATTCCCCGCCAGGGGACAGGCGTGGGAAGGCAAGACAGCAGTATGCCAGCTGCACAGCAGCTGTGCTGCAGCAGTGGTCCCTTCTCTTCTCTTGGTTGTGAATGATATCTGCTACAACTACCAAGTGTGGGAGAGATCATCTGCATCAAAGCTGTGCATTGAAGGCCAAAAAAGAAAAAGAAAAGGTGGTTTAAGGCTAGAATGAAGTGTTTGAATTCAGAGGTGATGCCCCTTCCTTTCTCAGGGCCTCTGTTTTCATGCATATAACCCCATTAAATTTCACCAAGTTGTTGCGATACCTGAATTCATTCATCTGCTTTTCAAGTGTTCTGGGATCCTGTGCTGGAAGGCAGAACTTGTAAGTGTGGAGTAAAACTGCCTGTCATGCCAGAGGGCAGCAGGTGGCAGTTGGATCCCTTGGGACCCTGTGGCACAGGGTCAGCCCCTTGCTGAGCTGCTGCTGTTCCTCCTCGAGTGTGTCGCTGCCCTTGTGCTTACCTGATGGTCACTGCAAAGATGTTGCTTATTAAATGGTCTGCTTGGTTTGTCTCTCCCTTGCAGGCTGTGCCGCAGGCTGCAGAAGCAGGAGAATGAGATGGATTGTTTTCTCAAGGAGTGCACAGAAGACCCCACTCTCCGAGAACACGTTCCTCTTTTCTCCTGCGGCTTCCAGCAGCAGAGGGCAAAAGTGCAAGAAGACCCCATGCTTTTCTCCAATGATATTTTCACCATTGACCCAGTGGTAAGCCATAGCTGAGAAGCTCCCTTCCTTCTCCTCCTCCCCCTTCTCCCTGACAAGGTTTCTTGGCAGCTCCCACATCATCTGGTTGGATGTGCTGAGAAAGAAGACTCCAGGTTTATCTCATGGGGCTGGGAGAACTTATTGCAAAAATCATTTCTAAACTGCGGGCCTCTGGCAGGCGGTCAGAGCTGCCTAAAACTGATCTCTGTTGCAAGGGCTATAAACTGAGGGCACTTAAGTGTCCTTACAGCCTTCAGAGGTATCAGAGTGCACTATGTGCTTTTAGGTACATGTGCAGGAGAAGGGTGTCAGTGCAGCACCTTTGTAACCGAGAAAGGAAAAATACATTTGATTTGTTCAATCTTTTCTGATCTAAGTCAAAGTGTTTGTGTAGCCATAGTGGCACAGGGAATAGTGGCACAGGGATACAGTGGAAGATTTGGAGGAGAGAGGTCCCTTAGACTGCCTGGTACTTCTGAAGAAATCCTGCCTGATTTGCTGGAGTGTGAGCCAGTTTGGTTCCTTCTCTATAACCTGAATTTAACCAAATGCTTCTCCCAGGTGCTGGTAAGGGTGGAGGACTTAGAAAGTTTATTTTGCAGCTGATTCCGGATGCTCCTATAAATTTTGGTGACAGGTGTTGCTGGCTACTTTCTCTGCACTGATGGTCTGAGTAAGTGCTCCAGGTGTGGAGCTGAAAACAAGAAATGTAATATTTGAAGATGCATGATTTGTCTTCTGCTTCTGTTTTAGGAGGAAGATGTCTTGCCAAATTCTTCGATTGAAATTAAAGTGATCTTTAAACCCCAAGAAGCCAGAGTCTATCAAAAACCAGTCTACTGCGACATCTCAGGTATGGCCCCTTCGTCTTCTGTCAGGCACAGGGAAGGCGAGGCTCTGTCTTCCAGCTCACTCTGCTCTTGTGTCATTGCTAGGAAGGGTCAGGGATCAGCAGGGTTGTGCTGGCACGTGCCCACTGTCCCTGTGGTTTCCAGGTAGCCTTCTGTCCAAGACTAGCCCTCAGGATGCCTGGCAATAAGCTTGGATCACTGATCCCAGAACAATCAAAGCATGAATTTGCCAGGCTTTGCCAGCATTTGCTCTCCTGTGAGGTGTCTGTGAAGGCCAAAGAACTACAGAGCGAAAAGCTTTAATGGACAAGTACAATGCTCCTGTAGACCATTTCCTTCCATGATGAGTCTTTATTATGCAGATGCATCATCAGACTACTGAGGTGGTAGGAGCTGAGTTACCACTGTGCTCGCAGGGCCCAGATCAGTTCCCACTGCCCAGACGCTGCCAGACCTTCGGTGGCTGAGCCCTGCTGAGCACAGGGTGTCTGCGAAAGGACCTCCTCTGCACATGCTTCTCTCCCTGTGTGGGCTTTATCACCTTGTAGCTCTGAGTCCATGGTGCATATGGGTAGCATTGCACAGGGCTGGCTGTGAGCAGCAGGGTGAGCACCCTTCCTGGAAATCGGAGTTCAAGCAGTCTGTTAGACAAGCTTTATATTCATCCCATATTTCAGAAGTGCTGTCAAGTCTTTTTCTGGGAGCAGTTGTCATTGCCCTATCCAGCTTTGCCCCTCACAGCAAGCTGTGTGATTCAGGTTACTTTGTCCTTCCTCTGCATCTCTGCACGGTGCTCCTATAGGTGGTTTTCAAGAGTGGGTCATGGCTGTCTAACTTCCATCCAGGGAACATTATGTTTTTTCCCATCTGAGAGGAAGAGATGAGAAGCCCGTGATCCCCAGCTGCCATTCTGGAAGGTGAAGAAGTGACTGACCCAGCTGCTTTGTTTCTTTCCTTACTGCTCCAAGCTGACAGATACAAATGTGATGGAGCAGCTTTAAACAGTAACTGTGCAGGGTGTACTGGGCCAACGCCCCCTGGGGTAATTACAAGTGGGTTGTGTCAACAAGAAGTCTTCCTGCCCACCAGCTGCATTTATTGGGGCTGTGGAAGGAAAAGATTGATTTAAAAAGGTGCTCCCAGGTGTTCCTCACTCAGTGCTGTTCTCCTGGCTCTGAGGTTCTTGTACTGGTGATAGGAGGGTCCCTCACATTGCTGCAGGGCTCTCTAGGGGTTGTGGCAGGAAAGCTTTTTTGTTGCAGAGAAACAGGAAAACTATTTGTGTGCAAGCTTGTAACTGGTCTGGGAGTTACAAGAAACAGAGCTGAGTAAATGATGTGTGTTTAGCAAGAGGAGTCTGTTCTTGAGAGACCCTGGTGGGCCCTGGGGAGAGGTGAACTCTTCCATTGACTCCTTGGGAGAGGACCTCTAGCTGGTCATTTAAACGATGTGCCTGCCCCTATCTCTTATAGAATAGAGCTGATCCACTCAGTTGTCAGGATGGAAACTGTCCCAGAGCTGAGGTGCCTGGGTACAAAGAGTTTAAAGAAGAAAATTATGATCTTTAAGTAGAGAATCAATTAATTCTGCTTCTTGGCTTCTCTCACTGCCTTGTTCATGCTTTTGGGTGCCTGTCACAAATGCCTTTGGAGCGTGATGTGCGGGTGGCATGCATGCCTCTTGCTGGGATTATCTGTCAGCTTTGCTGCAGTTGCAGTACTGTAAATTTTGCAGCTGGATCTCCTGCCTCACTGGAAAGGGACTTTGCTGGCCTCAGCTTTTTTTGCAGGTCCTGCGCTAATGGCTTAGCAGATGCTTCTGGATTGGTTCTTTACAGAACTGATCAGCACTGGTCACCTTGCAAAACTGGCAGTTAGGCAGTGGTTGAAACTTGCTCTTGGAAAATATTTAAGCTCAAAATGAACTTTCTTAATTATTCATGCAAATAAAGCCGTGGCTCTTGGACGCAGGCAGGGAGCACATGTTGTGGGGTTCAGCTGCCGAAAATTCATTTTTGCGTTCACCTGTACACAGAACGGCAATTGGTTAAACTTTTAACTGATTGGTTAAAAATTAGGCAGCAGCCCAAGGGCGTAACTCTTGCGGGTCCTGTATCTTCTCCTGGAGCATCTAGAGCTGGCCCCTTCCAGCCTGGAGTCAGGGACTAGCGTGGAGGCAGCCTGGAAAATCCAGGTTGACAGAGGGAAATATTGTACCGAGGCAGAAATCTCTCTCCAGGCCATCTCTGCCCCTCCACATCAAAGTTGAGAGCACTGGGCCCCAGCTCTCCTTCAGCTACGAGCAGCTGGACATTGGGAACATTTTTGTTGGATTGGCCCACTGCTATGAGGTGAGCAGTAGGGGTACACAGGAATTGGGGTGGATCCTGATGGCTTTCTGGGCAGCTGTGAACCTTGTGGACCTGCGGGATTTCTGGCAACACAGGCAGTTGTGGGCAGGGAATATTGACATAACAGTCAACTGGTGGGGGGATGGTGGTGGTGGTGGTATCAGAGAATGTGGGTGCTTTTTGATGGCGTCCAAAATGGGCACATGCTGTTCATGAAGCCCTATTCCCTGCCTTTGGGCAGCCTCCCTTTGAGGTCAGCTGGGAGGCTTCATGCAAAAAAACCCCAGCACCTTGACACAAAAGCAACACTGGATCAGAAAGCCACTTCAGTCTTGGGACATCTCTGGCGCTGAAGAGAACAAAACGTTTCTGGAAAGAAGCAGAGAACTGTCTACATATTTGCAAATTTGCCCCTCCTCCCCCCACTGTCAAGACTTCTGCAAAAAACAAGATAGAGCAATGAAAAGAGGTAGAAAATGAGGTGATACAGCATGCCAGATGCTTTCAAAAGATAGACTCTGGCAGGGGAGGACACATTAAGGTGTTTTCTTACCAAAACATTGTGCTCTCTGCATTTTTAATGCTGACGCTTTATTGATTCTCTCTGTATCAATTTATCAACATAATTACCTGAGAAAATATGAATAAGTAGGTGATGTTATTAGTGCCACACTGAGCAGCAAGGCTGGAGCTAAATCTCAGCTCAGCGTAGAATCCCTGAGTGTAGTTGTTACTAAGGTGTAGAACAGATGAGAGAAGAGAGAGCAATTTTCAATCCACCACTGCAGAGCTGAGGTACAGGAATATTTTCAACAGCAGCTGCAAGAATAAAAAGCAGAGACATCTCTGCTTCTATCTCAGTTTTTCAGACAGGTTTTACAAGGCCAAAAGTTAGGGAGCCAAAATCCAAAGCAAAGAGATCAGCCCACAGAAGTGGCAGGGCTTTCCCCTGAAGCAGTTAGTACTATTCCAGATCTGTTCTGGGTGGGCTTCTTGGTGACAGCTTGCAGGCAGAAGTGGGCACTCCTTCCCTGACATGAAAAGAAGTTCATCTTGGCAAATGCTGCGGGATTGTGTCAGTGGTTCAAGGCAGATGATCTACAGAGTGTTGAAGAAAATAGGCGTGGTTCTGAATTTTCAGTTATTCTCACAAGGGTAAATTCATTTGTGGTGGCTGTATTTAGGGAAGAGAAATTCTTTGGAGTAGATGGTAGCTCTGCACCTCCCGCACCTCCTTTCCTGACATATCTGTCTGAACTGTCACATTGAAGTTAAAATTAAAAAAAAACCCTGACTGATGTCCTGTAGCAGAGCTGGAGAGCGTTCCTGAGCTTGGTTTTAGTGCAGCCCCAAGGTGTCTGCTGCAGGCAGTGGTCTTGTCGGCTGCAGTGGAAGCTGAACGTATTCTGCCTTCGGCAGGACCAGACTCACCTGGGGCAGAAGCTCTTGTGGGTGAGTCACACACGAAGCTGCAGTTGGCTTTTAGGGTTCTTAGGGATGGGGCTGCATTGACAGGGTGTTGCTGTGCGGCTCCTCTGCACTGCAAGTCGAAGCAGACTGCTCTGTGTCAGTGGGATAAACCCAGAGTGATTCTGTTCATGTGAAGTTATCACTACTTTGCATGAAAAAAAACAAAGGCAGAACTTGTCCTGTTTGTATTTTCTTTGGCTTCAGCTAAGCACAGCCCATCAGCCTTCGGTGAAATGGAAGATTTCTTAATGTATTTCTGGTTTATATTCTTACTACTGCAGGTGTTCCTGTTTAACAAAGGAGTCATCGATGTGCCTTCAGCCTGATACCTCCAAGTACAGCTCTGGGCTCCTGCTTCACCTTTCATCCCCAGAAGGGCATTATTTCACCGGATGGGCTCCAAGTCATCAAGATCTCTTCAGTTCCACCATGCTGGGGAAGTTCACAGAAGAATTCAGGTTCAGGGTGAATGGATCTGCTGAGCTTCTGACTTTGACTATCAGGTAAGGAGGGATGTAGGAGCTCTTTGGGCACATCTGTAGCCACCTCTGGATAATCATCTCCCACCAACCTCATTTTGTGATGAAGCAAAGGTGTTGTCTAAGGTCTTAGTGTGGGGTTGCTAGGATCAAGACGAAGACAAAGAGCCAAGGCTTTTTAACCTTCACTCCAGTTTGAATCCTGCAATTCCAGCAGCAAATGAAGCACGGTTCTTTATAAGGGGAAGTGACTGTGCCTCTGATGCTCTCAATACCCAGAGTAGCTCTGAAAGCCTTGGGTCCCTGTGGGAAGCAGCTTTGCCTTCATGGTGGGTTGCTCTGCAATTTTCCGAGATGCTGTGTGCATGGAATTTGGCAGCAGTGGGTTCTTTCTGTGACCCTTTGCTACCCTTGTGTGAGAACCCCAGGGCTTTAAGTGATTTCCGTCATGGGAAGGAGTTTGCCTGAAGGCTGCAGGGGAAAGGTGTGGAGTTGCCTGCTGCCCAGCCCGGGCTCCCAGGGCATTATGGATGGGGAAACTGAGGCACAGAGCCATCCTTTGTTCAGGGTCCTTGATGGAGCCAGCAGTGACCCGAGGCCAAACCCTGCCTGGCACAGTGCCCTGAGCTGCATCAGCTGCTCTCAGATGCTTTGCCTGGGCTGCCTCCTGTCCACATGGATGTCATGCTGAGCACGAGGGTAATTGGTTGATTTGAAACATACTGTGGTTCTGAGGCCAGGTTTCGTTGTTTTTAGTGGTAATGCAAGCTGAAAGCTTAGCACGTCTCTAACCAAGCTAACACTTGTCTTTCTCCTCACAGGGTCTGTGTCATTGCACCAGTTGTTCATTTTGCTGTACCTTCCCTCGATTTTGGTGATGTCCCCTTTGGTGAGTGCACCCTGGACTGGGACCTTGAGTTGAGAGGTCTGTGTGTGGCCAACATGGAGCACTGCAGCATGAGAACGTCCGTCACTTGTGTTCCTCCCCAGCGGCCTTTGGGGTGCTAAACCAGGGCTGCTGGTTGCTTAGGCAGTATTCAGCAGCCATGAGATGAAATGGGACCAAAGGAATAGAAAGTCAATGTGTCCTGATATCCCTCATATCTGTCCAGCCCCAACCTCCGATCCTTGGCAGGAGAATGGCTATGCAAGTCCATGTCCCAGAAGGGACCAGGGCATGGGACCACAGGAGAAGGGAATTTATGAGCCTGTAGCTGCTCTGGGTGAATGTTCCTGATGCAAAGCAAGGCCACAATTTCCCACCTGACCTTCAGCGTGAGATGTTACGTAGCACTGCCAGGGCACCTTGTCATCACCGACCAGCAAATATGCCCAAATGGTGGTTCTTCATCAGGCACTGATGTCCTTGGACATGTGGGCTCCTTCCTTGATGAAAGGACATCTCTGCTGACAGAACCCGTGGCTGAGCAACCAGAGCATCTCCGCTGAAATGCAGATTCTGGTTTTGCATCTCAGTCTCAGAAAAGGCTTTTTCCTGAGATGATGTCCAGTTTAAGTGCAAAATCACTTGTGGATTGATTGAAGGGCCGTTATCGTGCTGTGCCCAGGGTGCCTCTGTTTGTGGACCATTTAAGAAATCAAAGGTCAAGTGGCTTCTTGTGGAGTGGCCTGCAAGTTGTCCCATGCTCGGTGTGGTTCACCGAAAACAAGAGATGCCTTAAGGGTCCTGCGTAAAGAAACTGCATTGGAATGCTTTTCATCATGCTGTAGTTCCCAAGCTCATCCATCCTTCATCTTCCTGTAGCTTCTCCTCGATGCCAATACGCTAGTTGTTCACAGAGTTAACAGGGGATTTTATGGATTCAGTGTTCAGAATAAGTGGTCTGTCTGGATGCGCGCTCATAAGTGAAACATAATTCATGCTGGTTTGGGTGGGGGTGTGAGAGAGCTCCTCAGTTAAAGAGAAAGAAACTTCTTGTGTTCAGCGTTGCTAAGAGCAGGCATTACCAAGGAAGCAAGCTCTGTGATCAGTATAGAAGGGAACTTCAGTGACAATTAATTACTTATTCAGTTTCTCAAATTGGCTGTCATTCAGATAGAAAAGAGCTAAACTCCAAGCACAGTTTTGTCATAACAGGGTATTCACACTAGGAATCCTTGGACAGTTGGGTACATAAATTCATACTTGGGTTGTTTTCCTAGGCTTCCCTCGCACACTGTCCTGTTGCCTCACTAACACCTCTAACACTAGCACCTTGGTGCCCGTGACCTTCAACCTTTGCATTCCTGGGGATGGCTACCGAGCGCCCAGTGTCACCAGTTCTGCTCTGATGTCAGATGAGTCCAGGAGAATGGGAGCTCACGGGAATATCAGGCCAACTGAATTTACCATAAATCCCTGCAGAGGGACCATCCACCCCCAGGAATTCTTGGATATCCAGGTATGGGAACAGTCTAGCCATACGTGCTTCAGCAGGTGGAGCTGAAGCTTTGCTGTTGTATGAGAGGGTTTTAGTGCTGCTAGCATACACAAGTAAGATACATGCACTAGTGTTTGGCTTTTCTTGGCTGGGTTACTCTGGGGCATTTCTGAAGGAGCACCATTATCTTTCCATAAGCTGAAGGTCTTGTACTGTATTGTCAAGGAGAGAAGCCATTCGTGTTTGGAGAACTGCTTAGAGCAATTTCTTTGATTTACTGTAGGCAGAGGAAAGATGAGGACAGAAGGTGGCTGTTATAAAAAGAGACATGTCATTCCATGAAACTGTTTGTTTTTCTGCTCTATCTGATTTTGCCTCTCCTGTTGATCAGAAGGAGCTGTATTCACTGCAGAGATCTCCAGTGCAGGCTGAAAAAGCTCTGAGTCCTGTGAACTTCACAGTGTCTGCTGGGCCACGTTTTGCCCTCAGCTTCCCACTGTAAAATTGAGCTCATTTTCATGCTGTCAACAGTTTTCCCCTGGTTTTACATTATTGTAGTCGAGATTAAAAATTGGTCCCTTAATTTTAATGCAATGGTGAGTAGAGCAGTAGCCCAGCTGTGTTTTGATTTAGCTCATATGTGCTCTGATAACTGCATGGTATATTTAACAAAGTAGATCTTGTCAGAAGGCTGTTTTCACTCCTGTAGCCTGTGCTCTACATGTGGACCAGTAGAAGAATTAGGGCAAAATCCTCCCTTTCCTTACCACGGAAGGAGAACTGGAGGACACCTTGCATAGCCAGTGGCTTTTGAGAGTGATGAAGCATTTGCTGCTCTTCTCTTCTACCAGGTCACTCTGTGTTCCAACACTGTGAAGAGTTACAAACTGGCACTGAAGGTAGATGTGGAGGGCTTTGGCAGGAAGGTGTCATCATTGCTCCTCACAGCCAGGTATCTTTACATTCTTTGCAGCTCATTGTCTCTCTTGGTGTGTTCACCACCAGCACGCTGCCTTGCACAAGCTTTGCTGACTGCAGCTTCCAAGAAACATTGCCTAGCTAGCCAGCTTTGCCCAGCCAGACATGGGAGCATCAGTGCTTTGAAAGCAGCCCCTGATGTGAAGTACCTGGGCTCCAGTGGACAGGCCCGGCCCTGAGACTTCTTCTAAATGGAACAGTCATTGGAGTCATTATTGGCCTGGATTTTGGTGCTTGAGGTGTAAATTTACAAAGGGCCACCTCTCCTCCTTCGTGCAAGTGCTAGAGTTGTGCTGGGTTGCAATCAAAATGCAAATATTGTTTAGGATGCAATGAGCCTGCTGAAAGCTACTGTCTGGTTCAGTTAATGAAGGTGCATGCAGGTGGGGAAGGGGCTTGTGGCAGGACTGGTGAGGGAAAAATCAAGGTAAGATCTCATGAAGGGGGAAATAGTCCTTGTTGTGGCAAGTGAGCTCACATTTTTCTGCTTCCCTCTGGTTCTTTTGAGCATTACCATTCTCAGACTTAAGCTGAACCTGCAGCCAGGTTCAGTCCTGTTGTGCTGCACTGATTATCTGTTTGATTACAAGAGGGATTAGTTTCCCTCTCGCAGACACAGCCATTCAGTCAGTATCTGGGCCGCAATTTTGTAAAAGCAGAGCAGATGGGAAGAGACGGTGTATGGACCCACGGAGGTGGAATTAGGAGACGGCGATCACCCACTGCATAAAGGCAGATGGTGGCAGGTGCCCTCCATTGCTGGGACAAAGTGGTTGAGTTTTCAGGCAGGGCAACAGTGCTGTGGGAGGGGAGGGAGTCGTCTTTGCTGAGATACTGAGGTCTTGTGTTCCCTGAGCCTTGGCCAATCACTGGGTCCCATTGGGAAGGCTGCCCCTGAACTCATGCCTTTCTGGGACCATTGGATGGGTCCTTGCAAACCTCCTACAGTGAAGGTACCCATCAGACAGCTCTGGCATAGGGCAAGTTGCTTTGCCTGGGCACCTGGCAGCCTCTGTGATGCTGAATCTCAGGGTTTTCCCCTCCTTTACAAGAGGTTGTTGAGTAAGGAGTTAAAGGCAGTTGATTGTTGCTGGGGTACCTAATGTCTGTTTGGCAGTGACAACCACATTGTGCTTAATTTTTTGCTGTTCAGGGAGTAAACGAATTCTGCATTCTCTCAGTATCTCTAATTGCCTTTTTGTCATCTCTCTGCCTAGATGCGAAGTTCCTCTGCTGTGAGTGCTCAACCCTGTTGTGACCTTTGGACAATGCTTCCTAGAAGTCCCCTATCAGCAGATGCTGACCGTTGTGAATGACTGTGATATTCCAGGCTGCTACAGGATTCTTCCTCAGGTTTGGCATTGCATCCGCCTTCTGCCCTCTAATGCTATTGAGGGGATTATTAGAGAAAAAATAAGCAGGGTTCTGTATAAGACTGGTGAATTATATTCAGGTTGGTTCCTGTGTTCATATTCCTACCTGAATATAAACTCTTTAGGAAGCAGTTTAGCTCCTAATCCTTAGGAAGCTTTCATGAAGGAGAACTTAGAGGATTGTGAAAAGGTGCTGCAAGGAGGCTGCTAGCACAGGTGTGGGTGTGAGTCCTTCAGCTCATTCTCCTTCTGCACTCTAGATCCAGCGCCATTTCATTGACACTAGAGGAATTCTTTTAGAAACATTTTATGGTCACGTGAATGTGGGTTGAGGTCCTCAAAAGTCACCAAAATGGAAACCAATTGCTAAATCATCTCTCAGTTACCCTTAATTTTAATGCACTGTCCACAGCGACTGAGATGATGTTCTTCACAAAGCTTTTCCTTGCTGTCCGCACAGAGATCACCTGCTGGATGGGAATAAGCTTAAGGGCAGCCAAGGTCTGGCTCTTGCTGTGGGTTGGTGCTAGGTTGCTAGGTCAGACTTTTGGGAAGTGGCTTTCTTGCCAAACGCACAGTCAGATAATGGCTTTGGGGCACTGAAGCTGGATGACTGCTGTGAAATAGCAGGACCCATGACATTTTTGATCTCCCCTAGAAGATGCTCCCCTGGGCTCAGGGCCCGCTCCTCCCTGGGCCCAGCCACCCCTCCACCACACTGGCTCCCCAAAGCAGAGTGACAGCTTCAGACATTCATCCCAAAGAATGCTGGGAGCTGGTTCCCTCCCTCAGTGCATGCTGAGAGCTGGTTCCCTCCCTCAGGGCATGTTGGGAGCTGGAGTCCCTCCCTCAGGGCATGTTGGGAGCCGGTTCCCTCCCTCAGGGCATGTTGGGACTGGAGTCCCTCCCTCAGGGCATGTTGGAAGCTGGTTCCCTCTCTCAGTGCATGTTGGGAGCTGCTTGCCTCCCTCCGGGCATGTTGAGAGCTGGTTCCCTCCCTCAGGGCATGTTGGGACCTGGTTCCCTCCCTCAGGGCATGTTGGGAGCTGGTTCCCTCCCTCAAGGCATGTTGGGAGCCGGTTCCCTCCCTCAAGGCATGTTGGGAGCTGGAGTCCCTCCCTCAGGGCATGTTGGGAGCTGGTTCCCTCCCTCAAGGCATGTTGGGAGCCGGTTCCCTCCCTCAAGGCATGTTGGGAGCTGGAGTCCCTCCCTCAGGGCATGTTGGGAGCTGGTTCCCTCCCTCAAGGCATGTTGGGAGCTGGTTCCCTCCCTCAAGGCATGTTGGTAGCCGGTTCCCTCCCTCAGGGCATGTTGGTAGCCGGTTCCCTCCCTCAGGGCATGCTGGCAGCTGGAGTCCCTCACCCCAGCCTGGATGGGTTTGTGGTCACACTGCCATTTTCTCCATTGGCTGCCAGAACAAAGTTCCCCTAAGTGACTCATATCAAGAGAATGGGGTCACCTTGTGGAAAACAGATGCTCGCAAGTCAGGATTCCTGTCAGGATCAGGATCTATAGTTAAAGGATGTTTCCATTTGAAGAGCTGAGTCCTCTGGGAGCTCCAGTCTCCAGAATTCCAAACCCCACCATTTAAACAGAGGTCAGCCCTGATGTTTCTTACTGCTCCTCTCTAACAGAGTTTCTCTGGTCCCTTTCTTTGCTTGGGTTTTAATCTCTGGTAGGTGACCAAGCTCTTTTCCATCAAACCACTCACAAACCTGCCCCTTGCCCACCTTCTGCTGTGGCCAAGGCAGAGGGATGAAGCCTTGTGCTCCAAGCAAGCTTGAAGCAAAGCTGAAGTGCTGAGAAGCTCCCTGGTGAGCCCTGAGCTGAAGCACACTTATCGAAGCCGTGATGAGACGCAGGAGCCCTGAACGCCGTTCATTGACAGAAGGTTTTAGAAAAAGACACGGTGTATGTGGCAGCTGGGATTCAGGGATGCCTTCAGCTTCGTGGCTGGATCGGTCCTGTCCTTGCACGTGAGCCAAGCTCCAGCTGAGAGCAGATGTTGTTGTTACTCACTGTGGGTGCCAGGGCTCTCCCTGCCCTCCCTTCCCTAGCGCATTAAATGGATCTTGTGTGTCTGTGCAGGGCCTTGATAATGCCGCTGTGTGGGCACGGGGAGGTGGGGGACAGGATTTCTGCATAGTTGTGACTCATCTTTCTTGTTTCTTTGAAACGGGAAACTGTTGATCTGTATTCCACAGGAACCAAAAATACACAAGGGACTGATGGAGCCCGAGTTGCCAGGCAAGGAGGGAGTGCAGGTTAGTTCTGGTTGTAGCTACTCTTCAGCGTGATCCAGCTTGAAGCCCTGTCTTACATATCTGAAGTGAGCTGGACTTCTGGGTATGCTTCCTCCATACACAATTCTGTGTTGCTGTGCAATTTACGAGCCCTTGTCGTGGATTGGAGCCTGTGCTGCAGAGACGCCAAAGTACAAATCCACAAACCCCTCCAAGTGTTCTTTCCCTAAACGCTCCAAAGGCCAAAGAAGCAGACGACTGTGGGTGGGCAGGAATACACAGAAACAGGCCATGTCACTTGGAGTGAGGAACAGTGATGTGGGTACAGCTGGAGCGGGGTGCTTTTCATGGCTTGGGGCAGCACAGTGAGGGTTTCCAGGCAGCAAGGCCAGTGGTGTGCAAACAGCTCCCCTTGAGCACAGAGCCGGGCTCCAGGAGCAGGGCTGCTGGTCAGCCACATCGTTCTGAGGAACAGCAGGGACCAAGGGTGACAAAACACTGTGTGATGGCTCTGCTAGGGATGCTGGAATGCCCTGATCTGCAGGAGCAAATCTAATCACTAGGGTAAACTGAGCCTCCCTAGGTGGTATCTTTTGCTGGGAATCCATCACCCTGTCACTGGCTTTTTGGGGCCCAGGCTGCAGGGATCCATAAGACATGTGATGAGAATTCCTTTCTCAATTTAATTGACTGGTCTTTATAGTTTGAAAGTGCACTACCTTGGTTTGTAGGTACTGAAATGCTGTATTGGGATGAGGCAGTAATTTTTTCCTGGACACTCAAGTCGTGTTCACAGAATCACAGAATCACAGAATCACAGAATAACCAGGTTGGAAGAGACCCACCGGATCATCGAGTCCAACCATTCCCACCAGTCTCTAAACCATACCCCTCAGTACCTCATCCACCTGTACCTTAAACACCTCCAGGGAAGGCGAGTCAACCACCTCCCTGGGCAGACTGTTCCATTGCCTAATGACCCTTTCAGTGAAGAATTTTTTCCTTATGTCAAACCTGAACCTCCCCTGGCGGAGCTTGAGGACAGTCCCTCTCATCCTGTCCCCTGTCACTTGGGAGAAGAGGCCAGCACCCTCCTCTCCACAACTTCTCCTCAGGTAGCTGTAGAGAGTAATAAGGTCTCCCCTCAGCCTCCTCTTCTCCAGGCTAAACAATCCCAGCTCCCTCAGTCGCTCCTTATAAGATTTGTTCTCCAGCCCCTTCACCAGCTTTGTTGCTCTTCTCTGGACTCGCTCCAGAGCCACAACATCCCTCTTGTGGTGAGGGGCCCAGAACTGAACACAGTACTCAAGGTGCGGTCTCACCAGTGCCGAGTACAGAGGGAGAATAACCTCCCTGGACCTGCTGGTCACGCCATTTGTAATCCAAGCCAAGATGCCATTGGCCTTCTTGGCCACCTGGGCCACTGCTGGCTCATGTTCAGTCGGTTGTCAACCAACACCCCCAGGTCCTTCTCCTCCTGGCAGCTTTCCAGCCAGGTTTCTCCTAGTTTGTAGCTCTGCTTAGGGTTGTTGTGCCCCAAGTGCAGGACCCAGCATTTGGCCGTTTTAAACCTCATGCCACTGGTCTCAGCCCAGCAGTCCAGCCTGTTCAGATCCCTTTGCAGAGCCTCCCGACCCTCCAGCAGATCGACACTTCCTCCCAGCTTGGTGTCATCTGCAAACTTGCTAAGGGAGGACTCAATGCCTTCATCCAGGTTGTTGGTAAAGACATTAAACAGGACTGGACCCAGGACTGAGCCCTGGGGAACCCCACTTGTCACTGGCCTCCAGCTGGATTTAACTCCATTTACCACCACCCTCTGGGCCCAGACATTCAACCAGTTTTTCACCCAGGAGAGTGTGCACCCGTCCAGCCCAGAGGCCGACAGTTTCCGAAGCAGAATGCTGTGAGAAACTGTATCAAAAGCTTTACTGAAGTCCAGGAAGACCACATCCACAGCCTTTCCCTCGTCCAAGAGTTTAGTTACTTGGTCATAAAAGGTGATCAGATTAGTCTGGCAAGACCTGCCTTTCATGAACCCATGTTGACTGGGCCTGATCACCCGGTTCTCTTGCAAGTGTTTCATGATCGCACTCAAGATCACCCGCTCCATGACTTTCCCCGGTACTGAGGTCAGGCTGACAGGCCTGTAGTTTCCCGGATCCTCCCTGCACCCCTTCTTATAGATGGGCATGACATCAGCCAGCCTCCAGTCCAGCGGAACCTCCCCAGTCATCCAGGACTGTTGGAAGATGATGGAAAGAAAGACAAATTATGTATATACAATTCAAAGAAAGGTTGATTGGAATGTTAAAAATCAGGAGTAGTAATATGCAATTAGTTGTGATTGAATCACTTAAGGCTAACTGTTGGTGCATAGTCTCTCAGAGGAATTGGCTGTAATTTTGCAGTTCATTGGTATTTATCTCACTAAATAGTTCCCTGAATTTCAGTTTTGACTGAGAGACATTATCAGTAGCTACCGTTTCTGTAATAGCACAGTTTGTATCAAGCACTGTGTTTGGTCCAAAACCCCAAAATAACTGCTCCCCTTTCACCTAATGAAACTGAGATTTAGGATGAAAATGTATCTTCTGGAGTCCTTGAAATGTACCTGGTATCTAGTTATGTATAAATGACCTCTAGTTATGGAAAAAAAACAAGTTACATACAACCTTTCAGCATTTGTCACGTTATGGAACTTCCCTTAGTAAAATATCGATATACAGTGCTCATCTTTAGTTAATTTTCTAATCTTTGAGTGTTACTGTACCAGCTGAGCAAATAACAAAAAAAAGCTCTGGAACTTTTGCTTATTTTAATAAATATAGTTTTAATATTCTTTACATATTTATTTAGTAAGCACAATGTCAGTTCCTGAGAAAACTTTGGAAACAGTTGTAGTCCGTGAAGTGGAAAAGCCACATTTGAAACAACAAGGAGAAATGGGAGTTGAGGCAACGATTTTACATAGCAACTCATTTTCTGAAGTCATGCATTTTTTTAATTCACACAATAGAATATTCAGCCTGTAAAATTCGGGTTACTTAGACATTGTAACTGATATTCCCAAAAACTGCAGCAAAAAAATTACTTTATGTTAAGATTCCCAAGTGATATCCACAATAAAAAAATAATATCAAGTATAAAAGCTCTAATAAGGGAAGAAAAATGTACACATACAGTAGAAATCTTTAGGGGATTTTGGACTGTCAGGTAATATTTTCTTAGAAGAATAAAAGATATTTTCCTGAAAAAAATGCCTCTTCTCTCTCAAATTTTGCATAATGCTTTTATTTTAAAGTTTCCAGTGTGAATTGCTAAAGGTGATATTTATCTTACAATATTACTGTATATGCTCTCTTTTTTGCTACATGATCAGGTTTTGCAATGACAACCCAAAACAAAAGAAGTGACACAATACACATCCAACACATTAACAGCCATTATCATATTTATCATACACAGAGGAATAGCTATGTTCTCTGTCTGAAGTGGTGAGAGAATATGGGACCATTTACACATCTGGAAAGTCACAAGCTATTCCCATTGTAGATCATGAAATTTTCTAGTCCTCCTGGAAGCTCTGAAATCCTCTTTGATCATCCATCCATTAAGTCAGGAAAGGGGAAATTACTTTTTTTTTTTTTTTTTGCATTCATAATAAGACAACTACAGAATTTGGTTTACGTTCTAAAAGCCAGTCTTGGCAACCCAAAGGAGTAAAATATATGTTCCTCTAAAAGAAACATTACTTTAGATTCCACAGAACAGTCATGATCTATGGGAGTAATCCACATTCCCTCTCAGCAAGAAACATCAGTTTCCACCACTCGTCTCACTAAGCTGCAGTTGGACTAACTGAACGTCCTCACCTGAAGAAGGGACTTCTAGCTCTGAAGTTTGATACAGGATATTTAACAGCTGAAGAGTATTCAGTATTCCATCTCAAGTATTTAATTACAGAATTTCCTTTTCATGGAAGTGTCCTATTGAGAAGTTTTGTTTTCAGAACATTTTCTTTCCTCTCCTCTTTTTCATACCCAGAACAACTGTGAGAATAAATACTTAAAATGCTAAGAACAGCATCAGAATCGTCTGTTTTCTGTTCAGATAGAAGGAATGTAATAATTTTAATTGCATTTTCCTGCTTAAATTACATATATGACTCAGATTCAACTACGGATCCATGCTATATTCAAGGGAATGCAGGAACAGCCATATTCACAGTGTGCTTTCTAGCATACCCTCTTCTGGTTCATACAGCTGAGAAGTAGTCTGCATGTGGGGACTCCTCACAGTCTGGGTGGACTTTTGAGAACAGACCTGAAGCTTCACTGACTACAACAAAAATAAATCTGGTTCCAGGAAGTGCCTCTGCAAGGCCAGTTAAGTCTTGCCACCTGTCCTTCCAAAGCAAAGAGTTTTGAAGACTTGTGCCCAACAGAGAGATGGACTCCCTAATGGCAAGGCTCATTGTTCTAGTTACTCTCAGGAAACCTCTTCTCAAGGATTTTTTATCTTCTTCATTTTCGTTCTCTTTACGTACCCTTTTACAGCCTAGGGTTCAACCTGGTCTCTTCCTCCTTCTCAAAAGTTCCTTTTTTCAAGTAAATACACAAACCTGGGTAGTTCTTAGAGATAATCTATGTCCATAGCTGCTACTTCTAGATGATTCTGTCAACAGCTATATCCATAATTCAGTAAGATAACTAACCCTATTTCATAGCAAAGTTACACAAAAACGCAGATCTGTATTCAAGGTTGCTCTACAGTGGCCAGCATATCCTTTTTTTTTTTTTGCCTGACATTCCCAGCATCTTTGAAACATGCAGCTATTCACTGGGTCTTCGGATCGGACTTTGTTGTTCACTATTGTTCACTGTTTATGTAACTGACTTTCCAATGTATTGTTATTCCTTATTTTTTATCTGTTTCAGATTGCTAGTCTGCTGCTATGCCTATAAAGAAAAAGAGACAAATAAAGTCAATGTTTTTCTTCAGTATGCATGGCATCTCAGAAGGTAATGATGTGTTTCCCCTGCCAAACTCTTCACAGATAATAAAAATTACAAGCTTGTTGCAGACACGCTAATTATTTGCAGCTATGGACAAAAAAATTGAATCCCTTCCTGAGGTTCAGATTAGTTTGTACTGAATGCTGCCTTTGGCAAGACATTTGTGAATTTTATTTTAATTTTCTTAGCAGCAAATTAGAAATGTATTTGAAAACTATTAAATTTGAAATACAGCCAGTGAAGCCAATGAATTTTATTTATAGTGGAGCTTCTCCACCTTCTATTCCTGACTGAAAAGAAGGAAATTATTTCTTTGGCTCGTATAACATGAGTTTAGTATTTCATATAACAAGAATATCCAGAGATGACAGACAAGACCAGGACTCTGCCAGTTGCTGCAGAAACATGTGTAACTACAGTTTCTTTTCAACAGCTCAAAAAGTGACTTTGTAGATACTATTTCCTATACTATTAATAGCAGGGCAGTGGGGGGAGGAAGTAATGGCTAGAACAAGATAGCCCTCTGTCAAGCTGAAATTTCTAAATAAGCCCTAAGAAATGTAGGCACATGGTCACAGGTTGTAAACCAACTGCTGCCTGGCCCCAGCATTGCAGAGGACGTCATATTGCTGATTCCTCTGCACAATCTGCTGCCTGCAAAAGTCTTAGTTTCCAGGCCTCACTCTGTTGTGCCGGATTCATTCAGCTGACAAAAGACACGTGTTTTTAATTGGTTTGTCCTAGATTTGGGACGTGGTATGGCATTGACAAAAGAAAAAAAAATCAGTCATAATTTTAAGAACAATCCTTTTCAAGCTGTAAAAAATTTCAGAGACCAGTTCCTAAACCACTAGGCACTCCTCTACCTTTTAAAAAGAAAGATGCCTGCTGTATGTTTTAGAAACATCCAGCTTAATTAGGAGAAACATTTCTATGGACCTTCAGTTCAAGGGAATGCCTTCTCTGAGTGTACTTACTAGTAGCTGTAGCTATAAGAACCAGAAAATAAAAGCAGAAGCACTACTAGGAGATGAAAAAGTAATCTTAATTGTCATCCATCCAATGCAGGAAGATTTGTACCTCATATGAAAAAGGGGAAAGACTCCAGCCACACAAGTTCACCAAGGAATGTTTCTGGCCTTTTCTTTGTGTCAAAACAGTGAGTTGGAACCCTGGCCCATGACCAAAGCCTGTGTCCTCTGCCTTGCACAACAGGCAAACGTGAAGGCAGCCCCTGCCTGGGTAGAATGCAGCGTTCCCACACTGGCACTTCTGTACAACTCTCTCGCCATGACAGAGCACAACCCCGCATCTTTCTTATGGCAACAGATTTTACAGGTGATTGAAGGCATGGCATGTGAAATCCTTACAAAGGCTGACAGAGCTCCAGCCAGGTACGGGGGAACAGCAGATGGAGCAAGACAAAAAAGGTGACAACATGGAAGTTTCAGTTTCATCTTCAGATGAATAAGTTTCTGAAGACCTAACAGATCGCTTTGGGGCCCAGAGGAACACCATGTAGGCTTAGCAACTTCTATTCAGAAGCAAACTAGACATCAACCTACAGGCTGCACTAGGCTTGAGTCATGGTGATTTTTATCTCTGAATTTAAGTCTCCAACCATCTCCTATTCTGCAGTAATAAGCACAGAGAAAACTCAGAATCATCTGCACTGCCAACACCAGTTTATCCTCCATTTAATGAACTCCCCTTTAAAAAGTAAAGATCAACTGTAGGGAGACAAGTCTAGTTATAGCAACACGAAGATCGTGTTTTCATTCTTTCTGTTTTCCACAGAGCTACTACCAGCAGCAATGCTTTGCAGGCACAGTCAGCAGACAGAACAACATTCATCCTTGTGCTCACCCACTCAGTTTAAAGGAATAGAAACATTGCTCCTTTCATTGCCTTATGCATTTAGGTACATTCATCATTTATTCTTTCAGTTACTATAACTTCCTCTCCTCCATAAAAACCATTGCTAGCAATGCCTATAACTCAAATCAGTCATTCTGGGCAGAAAGATTTCATTTGCAATTCCCATTATCATACTCAGACAAAACAACAATAAAACTCTTGAAGGTGTGTTCATTTTTAATTATACTTCTTCTATAAACAGATTGTCAATTAGCACATCATTTAGATTATAAGAAAGAATAATGAGAAAACATTGCATAGACAATAAACAAAAATATACTTCAGGCAACATTACTGTAAACCGCTTTTACCTATGGGAAGAGTGTTAAATGAACTCACAGTCCCCAATCCAGTCAACTTCCAAACACATTAAACTTAGATTCAACAAAGTTCTAGGGAAGAACACAATCACTGTTTTCTAAGATGCTTCTCCTCCTCCTGCTCTGAACTCCTCTGCTGCTTTTAAAGGACAAAAGCATAAGAGGAAGCTTCCATTATGTGGAAGGGACAATGGCACAACTGTAGCAAAAGTACTTTCAAAACGCACAAGAAAAACATTTCAAAAAAGAAAAAAAATATCAGTTTCTTCACTACTCCTTACTTCAGTTCACTTAAGAGTATGTTCAAAATCTGCAGCCAGAGCTACCTTTTGTTAATTAACCATATCTTTATAAGCCTCCCATGAGCAAAATACAAGAAAAGTACTACAAAAGTATTAATATAACCAACAAAATAAAAGTTAATATTCAAATATATTTTAAGAAAGCTGTTTTAGATAAGACTTTTTCATGTTTTTATCCCCTGGTACATAAAAGAAAATTGTCCAAGCTATTCAGGCAGAAACATTTTACAAAAGGGATTTATAAGAAGTTATACTGAACAATATGTTTTCTAGCTAATAATTTAGTCTAGTTTGCATTTTAGGCATCTCAGCTGCATAGCTTCACTTTGACTTTAAGAAGCTACCTGTTTGGTTAGATATACTTCCCTCCCAGCCTTCTCTGTTTACTTGTAACACAAGATAACTACCCTTATCAGAAAGGTACTAATGAAAACAAATATTAACAAATCTCCTTAAAACGGGAAGAGAATAAATCAAAAGAGATTTGCAGCATGACCCTGCAAACTGAGGTTTCAGAAATGAATGGGGAATAAAAAACTGATACTAAATGAGATGCGTTTACATACATCTTAAAAGGCCATTAGAGTTAGGTAAGCCAGGAGATATAATCTTGTTTCCACACCATTCTGAGGTAAAATGAGAAAGTCCATATAAAAGGGTTGTAGCAATGTCCTGTGATTTGCCTCATATTTATGAACTACTAAGAAAGTAGATGGTAAAAGGGATTAATTCCTGATTTATATATTTTACTAATAAAGTGACAAGGTCTTGTGGAACAAACAGAACAGCTGCAAATTATGTAATTATGTATCTGTATGCAAATTTGCAGACATCTCATAAATGCTGGAATACTATTTGCCATGCTAATTAAGTGTCTTTTATTGCCTTTGCATAATTCCTACATGTGATTCTGTGCCAGATGTCATTGTATCTTGCAAAACCTTTATTGCCAGGTTAGCTGAGGTAGCACTCATTAACAATGCTCATAAAATTCCTATTTTTAATTAAATTATCTGCAGTATCTCAATAATTTCTCATTGTCGTCCTGACCAAATCAGCGAGTTGATTTCTTTCTTCAAATCACACAACTGAATCACAACTTCCAAAAGTACAGAAGTCATTTTGCCCCATCTTGGCAATATTTGAAAGAAAAAAAGGAAAGAAAACAGGAAAAGTAACATGAACAGTACGTTCAAGGGATTGACAAACAAGGGATAGTGATTTTGACAAACCTGAAAGTGTCTCAGAGCAAAAAGAAGATATATGGAGATTGTAATCATCTAGTGGCATCAGTGAATTTCTCTTTTGGATCGTAACTATTATGTTCAGTGTGTAAACGTTCCTCCTTAAGCCATTCTTATGAAAGGCCCAGTCTGAACAATGTCTTCCACATACATTTCTTGATTTTAGGCCAAATAACTGGGTAGTAAGGCCAAAGAAAAAACAATGATGAGAAGAAAAAAAAACAAACAAGAAAATTAACTGTTTCTTCCTCTGAAAAAAGCAGCTGTGCATTAGTTAGTTCTAATAGTATAGTGCATTTCTTGCACTATATGAATACCTGTTTTGGGGAGGTTTCTGGCTGATCCCATAAAATAAAACAAAACACTTCAAAACATTTGTTGAAATTAAAACTGAGATATTGGATTATACTGCAGGGTTCCATTTTGCTTTAGAAAAAAAATAGATGATTTCAAGTGAAGATTGATTCTGAAACCAAAGTAGATAAGTCTCATTTTGATAAAGGTTAACTGAAATATATAAGTTTTACCTATTCTTTTATTGGCCAAAATATGAAAAATACAAGAGGCTTCGGTCAATCTAGGCAGTTTTCATAAAGAAAACTTTGTTTCCTGAAAGAAATCCCTTGGATTCCCATAGCTCTTACTCCAAATTACTGGGGTTTGAGCATTTATTTCTTTTATCACATTGAAAATGTCATCTGAAGTTGTAATAGGTGTGCTAAAAGATAACAAATCTCACTAAATTAATCTTGAGTGGTAAGGAATTTCAGAGTAGCAAGATGTAAAGAACAAATTAATTTTGACTACTGCTGAGTTGCTTCCCTGCAAGCTGGCTCCAGGAACTCTTTGCCCCTTTGACATCTGGTGTTCTATTTATTTCTTTTTAGCAAGAAAAATTCCTATTTCATGGTTTTGGTAAAAGTACATCCAAGAAAATTTATGAATTATTAACAAGTAAGCATCGTACTATCAGATGGCAAATCTTACAGTTATTAAAATCGCTAGAATTAGTACAAGCCAGTTGATAATACTTTGAGACTAGTCTTTCCTGCAGCAAGATTTTTGCGCTTTTATTAGAAGGAGAAAGATTTATTTTCTTAATACTCAAGAAAGACTTGTAAGTGTAGTAGTCTGGCCATGCATAACAGTTTTGAAGGAGCACTCCAGAAAGTAGGCAACTACAATGGGAACTGAGAAGATACAGAAACTTGACAGTCATGCCTATTGCCAGACATGAACTGATCTAACTGTTTTTTTCTATAAACTTAAAAAAATAATAAAATAAAAATAAAAATAAGTAAAAATAAAAATGCAGGAGACACGAGTTTGAATGAGGTTTAAAAGCAGCTTAAAGGATGAACCTGAATTGTAATATAACGCTCCAGGAGGGAAAGTCCTGGTGTAACATAGTGATTTATTTCTTTCCTAAAGGAATTCTAAGAGGAAGAAGCACAGATTTTTTTGAATTAACACAAAATACTTGCATTTTAATGTGGACATCTGTAGTATAATACTCAGAAATTCAGATTGCCTTGCCTTACACAATAAAAGCACCTCAATAGTCATGAATAAACTAGACATAGCATCATGTTTGTGATAAAATAATGCACAAAGCATGAATGTTCAGGATACAGTTTTTATTTTTCAGGGAAGACTGCAAAACTGCTGATCAAACCAGATAAATTCATACTGTTGCGATATGAACCAAGTTTTTTAAATTTATCAGACAAAGGTAACACTTGACCATTTTCATCTTCCACAAAAGTATATAAGATTAAAAATACGTATTTTTACTACAGAAGTCACATAAGGCCAAGGAGAGTCCTGGGAATTTTTTCAACTTCAATATGTGAAAAAGAAGCCACAGTATATGACTAAAAGTGAAAGATACTCCCCAGCTGTTTTTTAAAAGCTTCCAAAAATAAAACTCAGGCTCAGCCAGCATTAATAGGGTCAGAATTTCCATGCCAAGTAGCAATACCAAGGGAACTGGAGAACAGAGATGCAGTTCTAATGTACAAATAATGACTCATCTCCTTAGATTTTTGGAAAATGTCAGGCGTCCAATTCTTCAGCCTTTGAGCTTGCATACTCCCAGGAGTCCTCTGCTGCAAACAGGACAACTTGTACAGCAGAATCATGAGTAACAGTAGCACAAATGAACAACGAGAATAAATTATTTTCCAGGGATCTAACGTTTCCTCACACATATTTTTCAACTGCACAGCACTTGAAGCTGTGGAACTGACAGTCTATGCTGCTAGACTTTGGAAAATAGCATGCTTACAAAGATTAGGAAAAATCTGACATACCTTTCCAATTTTGTTGTAAGGAAGTTACTTGCACTGTTTCATAAATCTGGTGCATGGCCTAGTCTTTCTGACAGATACCATGGCTTCATACTTCCAGTGTCCTTTCTTCCTTCCATATTCTGTTGTGGCAAGTCCTGAAGTCTGTCAGTAGTTTCCTGCATGTCATGGTAATTTTAAGACGATTTTGTTCAAATAAAATAACTAAGATGAAAGGCATATATAAAAATCATTTATCTTCAAGCTGAAAATACTGTTCCAATAATTCCTTAACTATTCTTGCACTTTATTAATTCTTGAAAGCAATTTTATTCAGTTCGTTATGTAAGTGTGCAATATGGGAATAGGCTCTCCATTTACGCTTCTAATGATTTCCAAGGAGATCTGACCCATCATCCTTACAGCTCAAGGTCAAACAGCGTTGGTCTCAATGTCTTTTTGCTCATTAATTTGTTGCTATGCTGAAGCCAATGGGATATAGGTAGAGACACTTCTTCTATTGTGCCTTTTGGCTTTTGCTTTCCTTGTTTCGCTGTTGAAAAAAGTGTCTTTTGAACCAGCTCTCTGCATCAACAAAAATCCCAGTTAGTCAAAATAAGATCAGGGCTTTTTACAAATGCATTTACCCCTGTGTTTATAGGTGACATATCTTTACAATAATTATAAAAGAAGAAGAACCTCAGAATACAAAAAGGTCGATTACATCCCTTTCCACACTAGAGGTGACCTTAATCTTGTTGAGGATGTGTCCTGAAGAGAGTGAAAGAGAACTTGCAGGTAAATCTGAGCCTCATGTACTCGGGTGACTCATATACATGTGTGACTTGGCACATCCACCTGCAAACAATCACCTTCTGCTTCTCTTTCTCAAAAGAATAGCACATCACTAATAACAGAGTCAACGTCGTTAGGTCCCAGAAGGTTATGAAGGGAAAATAACATTCTTTCCTCCACTAAGCTTTATCTTAATAAGATTAACACTCTCTTGCTTCACTTGTGCTGCTCCCACCCCTGTATACAGACTGTCATACAGAGGACAATTAAGCAAGGGAAGGTCACTCTGCTGGTTTCTATCTCCTCTGAATGAGGTTCAGACACAGTAGGAAATGTGTGCATTCTTGAGAATTCTGAAAACATCAAATCCCTCCCCAGACGCTGTAACAGAACTCTTGCAAATTTCCGAAAGCTGCTCTGTGTCTTAATGTAATTAGAGCAATCTTCATATTCTGGCTTCCTACAGCTGTTCTGTACCACTGCAAGTAACCTGTCTGAAAATTCAGCTCTTTGGAAGGAAGAGAATACTGACAGATGGTGAATAAATTCAAGGCTAGTTTATTTTTATGACTGGAAAATAACTTTCAGACATCCTGGTGGTCTACAGATTGTTTCCAGGTCTTTTCTATTTTAATGATATATACAATATGACTCAGATTAATGATTAGGCAATTTAATTCTAGCCAAATTGCAGAGAAAAGTAAATGCCAGCTCTTATTCTAAACTTTAACCTTCTGAGCCACTGAGACATTTATCTTCTGCAAAAATTGTTGCAATAATAACAATACTTTCTGGTTTACATCTGATTTACCAGGAAATTAATATTTGGTTTTATGAACGCATTAAGCAGATGGTACCTATTGTTGAAATTATCCAATAAAAGTACTTGTATTTGGACTTGGTTACAGTGTATAGCATTTGACTCTTTTAAGAGATTGGTGTAGTCTTTTCTTTCTTTCTAACAAGCAATTCTAAGTCTACAGCATGCAGTCTTGGAGTTAACTGTGATGACTTCCTAGCTACATCAATTTAAAAGTCATTGACTTCATCATTTTTCTTCATAAGGATGAAAGTAAAGACCAATATTAATGAAAATATCTTTCAGAGTTTTTAGAATTCTCGTCTCTCATTAGCTTGATCAATATCACAGATAAACTGAATAGCTCTTAGAAGACTTAAAGAATGGAGTGGAAACACCTGTTGGCATTGAAGTGAATGCTAAGCTTCCCTAAAGTTTCTGCAAAGTTTCGGTCTCCTTCAAATAGCAGTCTTGAAGATACGCAATCATGTTACCTGATAGCACCTTCAGAGAACTACTGCCATTCTTCTGAAATTTCAACAACTAATTCCACAAGAAGTCTCACTGAAAAGAAAAAAAAGGTACTCATTGGAAATTGCCCATGACAAATGAGAATAACTGCATGTGTACTTCAGTCTGATTTTAAGACAGACTTGTTCATGTTCTTACATTACATTGGATTCACCATCATTCAGCCACTGAAATTGTGTGCAGTTAAGTCAATAGAAAAACTCCCATTATGTTTAGGAGTTTTAAATCAATCTTGTACTCCCTAAAATTTACATATTTTTTTAAGGACATAACAGAAGCACATGGAGCATTAAATAATACCTTTGCCTGCAGTCCCGACAGCGGTCCTATTTTTGACTTTGTTCCATTTCTAAATTAACAGATACAGAAACTGTATTAGGTACTTGTAACTGGCAACTGTGTCACCTTCACAGCTGAACAAAGACTAGCGAAAAAACTCTTATATTAGAGATGTCTACAAGACATCTTTTTATTTTTATCACGTAAAGTCAAGCAAAAGGTGGAAATAATTTTTAAGAACAACTTCACACTTCATTTAACAAAATCCTACCACTAAAAGAAATGGTTAAAGAAAATATTGCTCAACTCCACGTGATCCTATATGCACCTGCATGTAATTTAATTCTCTTAACACATACTAACTGCAGCTTTATTAGAGGTTTTCCAAGCTACATAACTAAAACTAAGATTCTAAAATTATTTAAAAATAGGTTAGAAACCTGATTTTCAAAAGTGGTTATTTTGCCATTAATTCTTTATGGCTTTGCTGCAGAAATATTAAAGCAACTCGATGAAAATGTTTATCTGATGTAGTCAAAAATGAAAAGTAAGACCTCCACAAATCACTGAGTGCTCAGCAGAGTGGAAAATCAAACTAACAAATCAGATATCTAAATGTAAACACAAGAACTTGATTTTAGGCACACAGACACAGACCTGTGCCACCTAACTTCTGCCACTTAATCTCATTCCACAATGCTCCTCTGCTATGAGGAAATGTATTCAGATATACAAAGCAATTCAGATATTATTTGGACTCTGTCTACACCTGGCAGAATGGGAACTTAATAAGAGTAGAGATTTAGGTGTCTCAATTAACTCTCTAAAGTTAAGTTAGATAAACTGAAACTATGTTATGAAAATCTTAGACACACTCTCTAAACTGGAAAAATAGATTCGCTTGAAATTGTTGCACTTAGACAAATATAGAAAGATCCCCAGTAGACTTCTAAAAATCAATCTCAGTTATAATTAAATGCAACAAGAAACTAATATTCACTCTGCTTCAGAAGATTATCTATAAAGCAGAAAATCCTGATTAAGACAGGCAATGTTGTGCAATGTATTACAATCTCTCAATCAAAGTGATGGATGAACCACTGAGAACCATTGACCAGGAGACCTGGAATCCTCCACTCCAAGATGGTTACAGGCAGCTTGCTGAGGAGGTTGGCCAAGAAAACTGGTGGGAGCCCAGTAGGCTTCTGATTAAAAAGTTCAACTGGAACAGCACCAAAAACTAAGCCACCAACACAGAAACAAACACTGGGAAGTTCTTTCGTGCATTCTTATTTTTATATTTACATAACACAATATTGCTTCTGGTTTACTGAAAATGGCCTGCTGATTCAACTAGACAAGATGCATCACAAACCACAAGTAGTAATCCATCAGAGGAGTTTTTAAATCAACCTGGCCTCTCCTCAGGAGAATTATTTGCAGGCACATTCAGCTGCAAACAGTATTGTAGCCGAGTGCATACAGGCTGATTTCACCGGATACAGCGGTATCTACAAGTTTCTTAACAACCTCTGACAGTTTCTTACCAGTTACTGATAAACATACCTGACTGGTGGGCACCTAAGAGAAAACATCTTGTGACCAGGTCCCATCTGACTCTGAACTGAATCTTCTGCAGCAGAGAGTGGTCCCTTGCCTGAGCAAAATCTAACAAAATGTGTATTTAGATTCTGGTTCATAGTCTTTGTGTGTCCTCTGCAGCAGTACAGGACTTAAAATATTTCAATCCTGTCATTTAAAAAGCAACTCTATTTATTTTCCAGAAACAGATTAGCTTTCTAGAACATGCTTCTATCAATCCCTGTACACATTTCAACTCTCGCTTTCACAGGCTAAATCTGTCTAAACACTTGGGTTTTTAACTTTTTCAGGTGACTTGGGGAACAAAGGAGCAAAGGAATTTGCCTGTACCCAGATTGCATTAGAGTGTGTCCTTCCTAGTGGTTCAAAATGTACATATGTAAGTACAAATTCCATTTACTCTGAGATCAGGTTTCTAGCACTTCACAGCAAGGAAGACTTACATTCTGTTGCCTTTAAATCCTGAGTGTACACATTGTACTTTCCTGGTAGTCCCTGAGGAAAATTAGCTATTGTTTGCCTCCCAAAATGATACATACCTTTGCAGACCCAGAGTGATTGTTGTTTCATAGCATAAAAGAAGGCTGAACCATCCTTACCATAAAGTTTTGTTACTGGCTTCAACAGCTCAGGAATTTTCCATCCTATCATTCTATTTCTTCAGTTATTTAACACTTGGTAATAAATTGCACAAACCACTGAGTGAATGAAGGCCCACTAAAATCAACTCTGAAACTCACAATGATTAAACCATGGCCTGATTTTGACACTTTAAACAACAATACGAAGCAAAGATTCAATCTTTCCTAGCCTCTGGTGAGCTAAGCCTAGACTTGAGAAAGAAATACACCAAGTTATATTCCCTAACAACTCCTGAAGGTAAGGCCCTTCAGCAAGGGTAATTTAGCACTGAAATTACATTGTTTTTCCTTGGAAATCTCTGTGATCTTCACCATCTGTTTCATGCGATAAAATAAGGTTACTGATTTGATGTTGTATCTTCCATGTCAGAATAAAGACCAGTTCTAATTTGCATCAAGCAGCAAAAAAAGGAAGTAATTATAAATTCTAATGAAAACAAGCACATGCTTTTCCACATTTTAATGAAGCAGAGGTAGCTGCACTGGTTCACAGTTCCAATCAAATTCAGATCACGTTAGTTGGATTTTTCAGTTTCAGACAAGTAACACTATAGCAAGCAGGTATAGTAAGAGCTCTAATGAGTTTCCTCACTACATAAAAATTATCCAGCAACAGTACAAAGATCACTCAAATGAAAACAAATACTCAATAAAGCAGATAACTGACTCGAATCTTAGTTAAAATATGGCCCCAAACTGCCCTGCAAAATGTGAAAGCAACTAAATATAAGTGTTAATCTTTGTTAGCAAAGGAAGAAAAACTTCTATGTTGTTCCCGAGACCATCTATACAGTTTTACAGGAATATAAAGTACTTTAACAATAATTAACTATTTTACATTGCAGTTCTGGCTTGCCGTTTTGTTTCGGCTTTGAATCTGATAGTTTATGATCTAGAGTCCTCATTATCTTTTGAACCAGTCAATATCAAATTTTACTTTCTGTGCCAAAAAAGGACACTAGTATGGGAGACACTGATAGCCAACATTTTTTAAAAGGCCTAGTAACTGTCAGCTGAGGCTACCGTAAGCTAAGCTCTTGAGCACGCACGTACACACATATATACACTCAATCACAGTCTAATGGCAATACAGCAAATTTAATACATTTTTCATTATTATCAATCTCTCCCAAGTCCTGAGATAAATGATCACAGAAATAATCATTGAAGCAAGATTCCCAGAATCTCTCTGTAGCCAAAAAAATATTTTTTACAAAAAATAAATAAAAAGAATACTGAAAAGTTCTTTCTGCAGTGCCATTTTGATGTTACTCTCAATGGAAAAGTCTAGAATACCAAGAAGACAACAGAAATCCTCTGGCCACCAAGATGTCACATATCCTGTTGAGAATCCAGCCAATTCGTTATTACTCTCTCCATAACATTAAACATTGAGCTTAAGTGCTTTTCTTGATAAGGATAGAAATGGTTGACTATTTAAGCCTGCTGTCTCAGCACAGCAGAGGGAGTACCCAACGTGCTTTTCAAAGCAGGTTGTGCGAACTGGTTACAAGGGACAAAATATTTAGTAGGTCTCCCTCATTATGTCTATTTTATGCTTCATCATTCCGTTATGCCCACCAATATATGTTATCTGTTAATGACAACTATGGTTTTGGAATAATAGCTCTATTCTATGCCAGCTCCATTCACAAATCCATATATAGTTAGTTTATAAGTAAGATGACATTGTAGAGAGTAAAAACACAGAAGTCCACTATCTCCTTAGTAATATTTGATCATATAAGGGTCCATTTTCTGCAACTGCTGATTCCATATCCCCCCTGCTCCTTCAAGGAGGATACTACTATATAGTGCTATTCTTAAATAGCACTGCTGTTTTTTAAAAAATCCTTCTAACGTCAGGTTTTTGTGAGTGAGTTAGTAATAATGTAGCCCTTCCTCCTGTCTTCCCTTTGGCTATCCAACAGAATCAATAACTCCAAACAGCTTCCCATAGCTTCTTCCCAGAATGCATTTTCTTTCTTACAAATAGTCACAGTGATGCTGACAGATGAACTGTTGGTGAACTCTCAGCAGATTCAGAGATTTGGATAAGTGTATTAACTTTGATCCTTATCTAGACTTTGTGTTTATTTCTTCCTTACCCAACAACAAACTTTCAGTCTTCCTTTCTTCACAGTTACAGTTCCCTGTTACTATTTACTACTTGCTGACCTGTCTAACTCCTTCTTGGATCTGCCACCTTAAAGAGAGAAGGCTGATAAAGAACTTGCTACGTGCCAGCTGGAAACCACCTTTTCAGCTGGTTTTCTGCCTTCAAGGAAAGTGCTTAGGTGGGTTGTTCTTCCATTTCATCCCCCCACCCACTGTTACATCTCTGTAACCTCTCATGTCTAGGTTTTAGAACTGAACTTCTAACAGTTTGAGCACTAAATGATCCTTAAAATTGAAAAAGCAAAGATATGCTTGGCCTTCCAATGAGAACATAAGCAATGCAGTAAGAAAAGAAAACCAAACTATCATGACTCCCCAAGAGCTAGCTTCCTCTGCAGCCTCCTTTCTGCCACAGGGAAAGGCCTGCACTATTTTGAATTACGATTCAAGCCTCTTTCTCTCACAAAGATAAAATCCATAGGTTCATCTTAATGATGATGAAGTTGAATACTTACTTTGTTACATATGACATGCCTGGTACTGTTAAGCATCTAAAAAAAAAAAACCCTGATCTTCTGAAATAACCTTTTCAAACATTTGGAGCAGAAGTAATCCATCAGTGTAATAGCAATGAAAAATACATGAGTGTAATTTCTTCATTGATGGCAATTTGAACAGAAACAACTCACAAGCATGATCCTCATGCACCTCCTCGCTCTTGCTGAAGGAGTGACAAGGAAGAACAAGATGTGACATAACATACAGACAAATTCCCAATGAACACTCACATCTGAAAACTGCAATTTCTCCATGAATACACAGTAAACTTAAAGCAAAAGGCATCCTCTTGTACTGGCTCAATTCCTTTCTTCTTTCTCTCATGGACACACCAAGCCCACGATTGTCTCCAAGCATCACAAAATTACAAGATTTCTTTCTAATTCTAAGGCAGATTTCCACTGCCAGAAGTCCCAGTAATACAGAGCCAGACCTCTGTATCAGATGACGCTTGCATTCAATTCGTGTCATTGATTTATTCTGTCATCCTGAAAAATTCAGTTAAGTGCTCTCTCCCTCAGTTCCTCTCTCTACAAAATAATGATATTAATCCTGAATTCCAGGTAAGGCCTTTCACCAGCTATAGCAAAAAAAGTGTTATATAATTAGCTGATATTACTACTAGGTCTTACTAATTCTTTTATATGTCTTTTTATAACTTTAGAATGATTTTTGCAACTCTGCACAGAAAAGATCTGGTTCGTTGACCTAGTTCAGCCTCAGAGCAAATGGCTTATGCCTCACACCTAACTATAGCATTTAATTTCAATATAAAACACTTTTGGTACAATTGTACTTCCTTCATTAATAAAAGTTATAGGTAAATACACAGAAAAAAAAGTTCATTCTAGAGATAAGGCTATAACGTTTCTAGCAAGCTTTCCTGTGATCAAGGAAAAATAAGCTGTAAAAAGTGGACAAATATTAACAAGTTTGAACTCAATTTCCAAATGTGAACTCCATACCAGTGCACAGAGGGGGAAAATTCTGAAGCCAAGGGTCTTCGTGGTCTGCCCAGCTGCCCCTCCTCACAGTAGAGCAAACAGACTATAAAAGCAGACCTGCCCAATTTTCCCCAGGTATTTCAGCTCACATATAGTCTTAATCTGTGTCATTTGTAATATTTCCACCAGCGCACAGATGGGATCTATTGGCATCTACAAAAGTGCACGTATTGAGAAGGGAATTGAAATAGCAAGAGATCTAGAAGCCATTTGGCATGCTGCTGGTCTATCTTGCAATACTGTAAAGGAAAGAAAAGTGAAAAACATTCCTTCAGAAAGGAATTAAAGGAATATCAAAGTAAGAGTTTCTAAAGGAAGTAACATGAAATCATATCTCCAGCTGTGATAATATTAGTATAGTGACCCATGACTACATAGCCAACAAACTGGAAGTGGTGATGCTAATGACTATATAGAAAAAGGTGCTGAACGAGGGGGGAAAAAAAGGAGTAGAAGGGGAAATAAAATACTTTAAAGCAAATCCAAACACAATATCTATCAACCCACCTGCTATTTGTTTCTGTCAAACCTGTCAGTCAGTGATTTTAGATGAGAGATTGGAAGCAATAAAGTATGTGTGTGGTGGTGGAAGCCACAAAATTATTATTCCAGAAAGTGTCTTCTGAGCGAGAGAGAATCAAGGGAAATGTTGTTGATGACACCTAAAAATGGAAATAAATGGGATGATTTTCAGTTACCCTGCATGCAATCTTCCGTAATAAGAATGTATGAAGTTGTTGAATGCTTAAAATGAGACACATTAAAAGGTCAAAAACTGGCCCAAATCTCATGTATTTTGGAAAATACCGTTTACACACATCTCTCTCACTTCAATCAGTTATTGGAGGCACAAATTGAATGGGGATCAGTATAAGGGATACTTAACTTCACATAGCTGTGCACTCTCTATATAGAATCTCCTCTCTCCCCAGAATAATCTATAGCAGCCTCAGGAAATTATCTGATTTTGCTTCCTGTAATTCCCTATCAAGCAGAAAATTTCCACACCATAACAGGCACCACTTCTATCAGAGTTTGGAAACAAGAGAAGTATATAATCCTTTTCCCAGCTTTCTCGGTGACATATTACGTATAAAAATTTCTCAGGGACCAAGTACATCTCACCAGTAAACCAATCAAAGGAGTGTTATTTATATTTTTAAAATCAATATGCAAGGGCAGGAGTACACTAGTCATCTCACTTCACCATGTGGAAAGATACAACAGCAACAACCTGACACCACTTTATGCAAAGATACTCGAGATGCATTCCTACATGTCAGTCAATGTAACGAGGAAGGTATTTGGGTACTGACTTTCTTTGTCTAAATAAAAGAAAGGATTTATGCATAGCAGAAACCTGGTCTGGTGGACCTCAAAATACTCCTGCAGTATAAATATTAAGTAAAGAATATGGGGAGTAATAGATTTATGCTTCCTCCCCTTCCCTTCACCTACTTTCAGGATTAAGGAAGGTTTCTTTCTTTCTGTTCCCTTGTACATATGGAGAGAAATCCTGACTCCTTAAAATTGGTCAGAACTGTTCAGTTCTGCATACCTAGATTTTACACTAGGAGTGTCCTCTAGCCCCACTTGGAGATTTTGTTGAAATCCAGTTAGTAATACTATGATTTTTAAATTAAGAGCCGGAAGTTTCTTTTGCATATACTTGCATACACTAATCAAATATTGAAACTAAACACGGTGAAACAAGTTTGGTACTTGTGGATACTATGTTCATCCTTTATAGAATCATAGAATCATAGAATGTCCTGAGTTGGAAGGGACTTTTAAGGATCATTGAGTCCAGCACCTGTTTCTGCATAGGACAACCCCAAAATGTAGTGTATTGTGTCCTGAGCAGGTATTAATTTCTTCTTTGGGAGAAGTCCTGATAAAAGCACCATTAACAATCACTAGGTAAATTATTATGCAAATGGTTGCTATTTTATATCCTTAATTCTCTCCTGAGGGCAGGATTTCCTTAAAGGAAAGAACAGAGAATGCAGATCACTTGATGCCAAGGTGGCAAGGAAATCACAAGGGACTCCAAGGTATGAAGGCAGAGACAGGTAAGGGTCAGGGGGGCACCTGAGACACCAGCAAAGTAAGTAGATCCAGGTAAGGGAGACCCTGCAGAAGGAAAAGAGAAAGGGGATTTTCTTGGTAACTCACATCATTGAAGAAAATTCTTCGTGGAACTTCTGTGTCCACAGGAGCAGAAGTGGATGGCTCAGCAATGTGCAGAAAAGGGGCTCCTGTATCACATATGAAGAAATGGTCTAGGGTGCCTCAGAGTTCAGGAAAGCCTACAGGGACTTTTTAATGTTTATGTTCAAGAGAGAGAGTCTAACCTCCATGGACAACTTGTCATCTCACTGAGAAGTACTGACTTCACATGTAGACTGACTTCAGTAAGTTCATCATAACATCCTTGATACCTAAAATCCATCAATTACACAGATATATTGTTTAGGAGGTCAGATAGGACATTTGCGACAGTCTGCTCTGAGCTCCTGTTATTATACAGTCAGAAGGCTAATCCTGAATTCTTGCATGAAACAAAGCATAACATTTAGTGTGAAACAAAGTCCTTTCAGTCTAAGCTGCTACATTTCCATCAAGAGAGAACATCCTTACTTTTGCTGTAGAAAATGTTTTATTGTGAGCAAAACATGCACAATGCAGCTTAGGAAAAAACAAAAAGAGGCTACTTAACTTTACTGTTTCATACTTCTTTGTTGATTAATTACTAGATCAAGTGTATTTATTTTTAATGTATGCACACAAGATGGAAATCATTTTAATGCATTTAAAATTGCTGATATTCTTAAGAAGGGCTTGAGGAGGTAATTAACATTATAAGAACTGAGTGACAATGCTTGAGGGCATAATACAAAACAGTGTGAAACAACTGCCACAACGCACAGCCAAAACAAAGCTACTCTGTGGAATATGATTTCTTTGAAATTGTGCAACAGAAATACTTTTATGTGCAGTCCACCCTAGAGAACGAATGAACAGGAAAGAAAACACAACTCCAAAACCCTTAAAAAATCCACTTTCAAAAGCCCTGTGTCTGCCACCTTCTAACAAGTATTTTTACTATCTTACAATTACTTCTACCCAACTGCTTTAGGAATTAAAATGCATTTTTCATCACACTGAAGATGGTCTCTAAGCCACTCGCCTGTCTGCAGCAAACCAAACCTTGGAGCCTCTAAAGTTCTTTAACAGGCAACTGAATAAAACAAATCAAATTAATCTACATTATTAGCAGTCAAAGCATATGTAAGTAAAAACAAAAAAAAAGTATATTCCTGGAAGAGTCATTGTGACCTCTTAGTCAAGCTCTGTCTCATTTTAAGTTAAGGGAAAACTGTAGAAAAAATATCAGTGATAATTTTATTAATGAATGTCTAATCCTTTGCCCAGGTTATAGTTCTTCATTATAGTGTTACAGTGAACTTATTTGCCTGACACTGTCCTTGGATATGAAATGTCATTGAAAAAAATTGTCAGGATCTCATCATCTGATAAGTTCAGTGGAAGAACAAGAAAGTGTGAGAAACATGAATTGAATAGGTAAATGAGGCATGTGTCTTGTGATGCAGGGTTTTTTTTATTTATTTATTCATTATTGCAGTCACAGGGGCAACTCCTTCTAGCAAGAAGGAAAGTGCTCAACCTTTGTAGAAAATCAAAGAAGGTTATATATTGTTTCTTTTCAAGGCAAGACCTCCCTCTCCCCAGATTTACAGCCTATCACAAACTTATTACAAGATGGTTACTAGGCTACTTTTTACATATTAGATTTCTTTACCCAGTCTGTTGTTTATAGGCTCTTGCATTCTTAAGCATATCTTGTACTGTACCATAAAGGTACCAGGATATAACATTTCTCTTCTCCAAATACTTTTTCAGCCATTTCTCAGTGAAAAACCGCTTAAGCAATCGTATTTTACAGGTGTGTTTTAAGTTCAATTCAGCAAGGCCTTCCATCTTAATGCTAAAACTTCCATTTTCTAAAAACACAAGTAGCGTATCTCTCACAAAAGGAAACAGAAATCCAATGCTTCAATCTTATTCATAAAAGACTCAGAAGAACTAATGATCGATGGAAACACATTCACATATGTTCCCTTATGGCCTGAGATATGCATCTCACCTTCAGAGACAGCATCTTTCTCCTGCTTACCAGTCTGCTGTCACAAATTTTCAACAGCCAATCTGGTCCAGCGCTATAAGAGAGGGCAAGGCTAGAGATTTTCAGGGGCAGTAACAAGGTAACTGCAGAAGCTAGAACAGCATCACTGCAGAAAGATTAAAAAAAAAAAAAAAAGCATACTCTGTCAATACAGAACAGGACAACAACTCCAGATTCCATTTCTAGACATGTAACAGATCTCCACAGAAACCATAAGCAATTACCAGACATATCCCTACACTTCAGATTCTCATTAGGTAAGACGGAGATAATATTTGTAGCAGCTTGTTCTCTGCAGAGGAAAACCTCTATTATCACGTTTGCTATGCGGGTATCAGCCAATCCAGATTTTAACTTGGAATATCCTTTTGCTACAGTAATATAATAATGAAGTGCAAAAGATTATAGTAGAATAAAACCATTTATGTTGGAAAAGACTTTTAAGATCATCAAGTCCAACTGTTAACCAACCACTACCAAGTCCACCACCACATCCCTGAACACCATCTACAGGTTTTTTAACTACCTCAGGGATGGTGATTTAACTACTTCCCTAGGCAGCCTGCTCAACAGTCTTTCAGTAAAGAAATGTTTTCCTACTACCCAATCTAAACCTCCTCTGTCACAACCTGAGGCCATTTCCTCTTGTCCTATAGCTTGTCACTTGGAAGAAGAAACCAAAACCTACCCCGCTACAACCTCCTTCCAGGCAGTTATAGACAGTGATAAGGTCTCCCCATCGGCTCCTCTTCTCCTGGCTGAACCACCCCAGTTCCATGAGGTGCTGCTCATAAAATCTGTTCTCTCTGTCTTTCTTTGGAAGAGCTCAAGCACCTCAACCTCTCTCTCGTATTAAGTGGCCAAAACCTGAACACAGTGCTTGAGGTGCAGCCTCACCAGTGCCAAGTACAGGGATGCAATAATTTCCCTGGTCCTGCTGACCACGCTGTTACTGATACAAGCTAGGGTATTGTTCTCCTTGGCCACCTGAGCACACTACTGGCTTATATTCAGCTGACTATCGACTAACACACCCAGGTCCTGTTCCAATGGGCAAATTTCCAGCCACTCTTTCCCAGGTCTGTAGCAATGCATGAAGTTGTAATTCTGGTTCAGGATCCACCATTTAGTCTTGTTGAACCTCACACAACTGGCCTCAGTCCATTAATCCAGCTTGTCCAGATCCCTCTGTAGAGGGGATTTGTAAAGTTTAAAGATTAAATACGTTCTCATAGAGGACAACTGAAATACGAGAGCAGCTATAAGGCAGAATAGTCTCCTTTATTAATTCAATTTTCTGCATAACAGCCTAAGTTGTCTGATGCCATGTCATAATTTTAAAGTTGAATTTCAGTGTCCTACAGTTTGCAAATATATAGCAATATTCACATTCTACAAACTCCTGCTGCCCACATGTAGGCAGTAATGCAGTTGCTTCTGCAAATTCAGTAATCAGACCAAATATGTATATGCAAGAAGCAATGTACACTTGGATCGATGCTCTGTCTGAAATAATTTTCCAATACACTGACTAGCTAGCTGAGTGCATAGTATGGAGATGAGTGTACTGTAAAATTGATGAAGAATAGAATTCACTATTTTACAACTTTTTCATGGATATTGGGGAAAAAAGAGATTTTACATTAGGTTATTTGGTAAAACTAAAACCCTTGAATATTATATGCACACAAAATGAGTTCATTTTCCTACTCTCATGTAAGTTCGTATTGCCTATTTGATAGGACAAACAGCTAAGGAATTGCTTATTTCCAAATGCAAAACAAAACTGCAGATTGTTAAGGGTACTTCTATAGATCTCTCAGCCATGCAGTAAAATGAATGCTACTAGGGCCTACAGACCTTTTGTTTTACCAAAATATGTGCTATTTCACTGAAAACTGCCTTCAGGTTATTCTGTCACTCAGGATCCTGCCTAACTGAAAGGTAAATCAATCAGGGAGTAAATAGTTTCCTATCACTCTAAAGTTTTTTACCTACACATGGAGCTTATTTTAGTCTGAAGGAAGAAATTCTCTGTCTCTGTACTGAGCTCCATACAAAACAGAGCAGACAATATAGAAGCAGGAAAAAGCCCTTACGTCTACACCTCACCCTGAAATTCTTGATTGGCCATTTCTCTTTACTATGATGACATGAAAAATCTAAAGAATGACAGATACCGTGAATACTTACAGGTACATAATTTTAGATTATTTAAAAAAAAAAGTTAAAGAATATAAAATAAAAATAAGTGTGAGATTGCTGGTTGAGATTAGAAACCGAACAAGTCAAGCCCTGCTACCAATAAACTTTAATGAGTGGAAGCGTTTGTTTATTTTACCCTGGTTGCTCATTAATACCCTCAAAGAACAGCAGCTCCTGATACATCAGAACTTATTTGCTTACAGTGTATCATTTTATGTGGACACACTGCTGCCACATCAAGTCTATGTGTTTGTGAAAGGAAGGTAGCCAGGTGGTTTTTGCTTGTATTTATCTCCCACAGGTAAAGAATAAGGAGAGTCTGGCTGACAGGGGACCTTAGTAACAACCTTTCAAGTCTAAATTAAAGGCACTGAACTAATCCCTCCTAATTTCCCTTTATTTCGTGAAATTATGCAACAGCAAGCAGAATCCAAATTTTATAATGCCCAGGCTATTAGTTAGCATTATATTGTTGCTACATTATATGCTGTGGTTGGAAAAAAAGTGCCTTAATCTACATTTAACCAAACCCTAATCTATTTTCCAGGAATGGTATAGTAAGTTGTACCTGCTTCACAAAATCTTTACTCTTTCCTACTCTTCTGCTTTTTTTTTTTAATTTTCTTTAATTTGGTTGGGTCTTCCTGTACCTTGTAAGATCCTACGTCAAAACATCTCCTGTTTTCATCCAGTGTGACATCTCAGGAAGAAAGACAAATAAACAGTATGACAAATACTCCCATATCAGAGCTTTGTACTCAACATTTCCTAGCTCACTTGTTCACATTGGAAACACACAGAATTTCTACCAAAAACTTCTCAATATCCATATCCAGAGAAACTCAGTTCCTATGTTATCAGAATTTGTTGCTCATGTGCTTTAAAGAGCATTTCTTTCTGGCATTATCCTCAGAATTCTCATTTAAATGGGAACACATTCACCTACTATACATGTTGCCAGCACCTACAGTAAGATGAATACTCTCCACTGAGGGAATCTGAAACAAATGCAGAAATCATTTTCTGAGAATTCTGAATAAAATTTCATAATCTGTAGAGCAAATGACTATTTTTTAAACAATTATTTTTATCTTGAGGCTCGTCAAGTAACAATTTCAATCAAGCCAACACTGAACGTGCCAAAGAAATGTTTCAGTATCAGGAATGTCCTTTTCATGCACATTTCCCACTTGCCTCGTACATCACACCTTGGTTTGTATGACAGAATGGTCTCAGAGAGCAATTGGATCCTTTCCAGTTGAACTCAATGAGGAGACAGAAGTCTAAGAGCACGTGTAGTGTGCTCTCACCACTAATGGGCGATCAGCCTATGGGTCAGGCTTGAATTAATTCAATCCAAGACTGCTGAAATGTGTATAGCATAAACATTAGATCCTCAAGATCTGTTCCCCTCTACAGACCTGCTCCTATTGCATTACTCTACTTGTTGCTACAGACTATCCCATTCACATAGAGTAATCCTCTGGGCAGAACTACAGGCAAACAACCTCAGACAGTTGACTTTGATTTCTGTATAGAAAACTTTCTGTCTGAGCAGGAAGCAAATCTTTTTGGTGATCTGTTGTCATATTCAACTCTGCCAAGAACCAAATTTATCAGAAACACATAAAGCATTCTCTTCAACTGCTCACAGATGGCTGCAATGGCTCTTTTATTGAATACAATGGATTTGGGATCAGGGACTTAAAAGTTAAGAGCACACAAACATCTGCTTGTGCATACAAAGTTCTTTTCAGACCTACAGTTCAGTTATACAATCATACTGATTAGTTCTCTGACAGATTTGATGCTTTTACCATAAACCATATTTGATTAATGGGACAAGATATCACAGCCCACAGACAAAGAGATCTATTACAATTAGGCAGAGGTAAATTATAAGTATTTCATATTCTGAAAGCAATCTTCATACTATGCTAGTTTAGCTCTCAGTACAATCCTTTCCAGAGGCATGAGATATTGGAATTTCAATGCCTAATAAATTTTGTGAAATATCACAGTGCACTGCAATATGCAGGCTTTAGACTGTTGATGTGTTTACGCGGCCACTTCCACGCATTCCCCTCCCACCTGGCTGATCACACAGAAATGGGAATGGAATGCCAACCAGCCTAGATAACTGAAGACACTCTGAGTCTTTCAACACGCTGCTGAATGCTCAGAACAACTTCACAGTTTGATCAGTCTGCTTTACATGGTTCATGAAAACAGAACACCATGCCCCCCTGAGGCAACCAGTATAGTATGAACCCACTATCAAAGTAAGGATTATTATGTGAGCCCCTCAAGCACAATGCCATGCCCACTGCAGAATGTTGCTGTGTTCTTTGGATACTGCTGCTAAAATTCTGTGCCATCATGGATGTCAGCAGAGCTATCTGAGACACAAATAAATTCAGGGTCTGGCCTTAGTCACCTTCTTTCCTTTCAAATACCTCGTCTTACATCTCTGTACTTGCTTCTACTTACTGAGGATGAATTTTTAAATCTACGTTTAATCCATGCAAAATCATCCCCTAAGTGAATACTTGAAGAATGTTTTACAATTCCCTACAACTTTGGCTTTAATGTTAAAATGAGATTGATGCTGCATGCCTCCTTGCAATGCAGCAGCATCACCTATATATGCAAAAATGCTTACTTATGGAAAACGCAACAATTTTTAATGCAATTTCTAGCTATCACCAATTTCTTCTGCAGCCCCCAGTAATATGGAATATGAAGCCTTTTCTTGATTCTGCTGCAGATCTTTTGTTACATAAATTCTATTCATCTGTCCCTGGTGAAAAATGCACAAGCCAGAAAAGATAATGCAAATACTAAAATGCTGTCAGTTAAAATGCTTGAGGCTGCATGCTTCAGGAGGATAAAAAGCTCCCTTTTGTATAAAAACTGAAGTGGTAGTGTTCTAACTGGAACAAGAACAATATTTTTAATCTGTGCTTGAAAGATCAAATTAAATCTGCTGCACTCAACCTTGCTAAGCCTGTATCTATCAGAGATGCCTTTTTTTCATGAGAAGGCTATAAGTCCAAAGCTACTGGATACTCATTTGTCTGGTTTTCTGTAGACATTCAGGGAGCTAGGACAATCATTTTTAGCTCAAAAGTACATTTCAAGATACCATGAGATTAAGAGAAAAAAAAAATATTGCTATACATTCCGTGAGGTTCTTGAACAGAGTCAGATTTCAACAACAGAATTTCAAATACAAGACAGTCACAAATTCATGGTAGTTTTAAGATACTGTATAAGTGCAACCATCTTACACCTTTCACTTAGTTACTCTCCTGCTCAGTGACATCGTTGCAGTATTTCAGGCACTATGGTCATTTACACTACAAATTCCTTACTTTACAAGCATTAAAACTTGAGTATTTGGAATCCCATAAGCTTGAAACTTGTTCTACGAGCTGTCAACTGAAATGCAATATGTATTTTTCCTCCAAAAAAGTTTAATTTAAATGAGTTCCACCATTTGTCTTTATAGCATACACAGAAGGGCATGAAATGAACATTTGACAGCTAATAAGAAAATACATGTTCTCAGAATAGCCAAAAAAATCACAGTACTTAATTCACTGGTTGTTTTTAAGTACAGCAGCAATATAGGAAATAGGTATTAGTTTTACTTTACACAAAAATTACTGAACACTGATATTAAACATCATGCAAATTTCCTGATGCATTGTAAAAGTTATTTGAATTCTGACATTTTTATGCATCTTCAATATACTTTACATGTCTGCTGAACACAAGGACAAATATATCAATAATTTCACTGACTTAAGAGAACTATGAAAATTGCAGATCCATAGCACACATCAAAAACTGAGATGTTCACTGCAGCTTAGTGTTCAAAGCCCTGTGAATTTAGCTCCCAGCTTCCTTAAAATTCTTGGCCAACAATGCTGGGGAAGGTCACATAAAAAGACAAGGACCAAAAAGAAAGAGAAAGAAAGACAAAAAACAATGAACCACCTAAGAAAAATCAGAAAGCAGCACTTGTTTCAAAAAGAATGAGCTGGCCCTAAAGGGAATACAGAAAACCCATAATAGTTCAAGGCCATTGATCTCTCAGTGACTCTGAGAGTTTCTTTCCATTCTTATTATTCCTGAAATTCTAAGATCAATACTTTTCTCATCAGTTCCAAACAACAAAGATTATTCAAACTGTGGAGAGACATTTTTTTTTTTTCTGCTGATATTTAAAGAAATGGGAAAATGTACAAAATGCCTGACCCTTTGGTCACTTAAGTCAATAGCAGCCTTCCATTTGCGATCCAAAGTGGCTTGCTATTTCAGATGTGCAAGATTAATTTTGTCATGTCTAGATAGGCATCAACTTCTTAGATTACAACAATCATGTGTTTTCATATCAAATTTACCAGCAGGGAAAACCTGAACAGCCTCGTACTATTTTTTTACCTTTTTATATTCTTCATTTTGCTCAAATACAGAAATCCAAATTTCCTTAGCATGAACAATACTTGATGAAAGGGATTTTAAAACAAACAAAAAGTAGGTCTGCTAGAGTTACCTTACCTCTTGATGTAGCCAAATTATTCTCATTACTTTGAAAAAAAAATTATATGATGAAGACATCCTCTGCAATACCATAATGGAAATATATCATTTAGATCTTAACTCTGTGACACATGTCAAACAATGGAACACACTGAGTTTGTGAACAGCGTTAGTCATCCCTACCTCTGATTCTGCTTTTCTAGCAAAACCTTTTTAACACAGAAGTTGTCCCTCAGCTCTCTTAGAAAATACATCATTAAAATTCTCTTTTAAAATTCCAGTCACATTAAATCCACATGTGATATTTGTCTCTTTGGTCAATTTTGAAATCCAACATCATTAACACCACCAAAAAAATATTAGAATGTCTAAGAGTATGTGTGGAGTTATTTTTGAAGCTTGTAGAATAGGGCTACATTTCATTTAAAAAATGCAAACGTTTCAATTAAATAGTATTTGTCATCATCAAAACATGAAACTTCAGAGAATGCACAAAGTATAAAGAGCAGAGCAAGAACACTGAACTGAAAAAATAATGAAAGTGAAAAAGACTCTTTTATTTCTAATCAGGAACTACTGCTGTCTAGGACAGGGAGGTTTCACTGAAGATTCACTACGGGGAACTCTGCTACACTGCTTTTTTTGAAATATATCTGAGATCAAGGATACAATATCCTGAATATTAATCGAAAGGGAAAAGAGGAAAGGAAGGAGAGGTTTCCTTGGCTCTTCACACAAAAGGCTGGCATAAGTCCTGAAAAAAACCCAAAAACGCACAGGCCTGGTTGTGTAATTAAATCATCTCTTGGTGCAAGTGCAGTATTATAAATGCAATAAGCACAGAGAATATAATAAGTTCAGATTTAACAAGTTTTCTTTGTATTCTGTGGGAAACAGTGCTTGATACAGACTGATAAGATGCTTTATTGAATATTTTGCCCTGGGACTTCAGCAAAAGTAAACCCACCCAAAAGAAGGAAGAGGGATTCTAACTCCTTTGGCCAAGACCTTCAGATAAAACAGTTTTCCAGAAGTAAGTTATGCTATCCAGGAGCGGAGCTGGCTGGAGTAATCTAACTTTGGAGGCATCCAGTGTTTATGACTACATCTAAGCCAGTCATTCAAGTCTTCCTCTCTATGATATGAAAAGGCACAATTCATCAGACCCAACCTAGACATCCTAGGACAAAGATGAGACGTGTGCCATGTTTTGGGCTGTAGTAGCTAGCTAAATTGCAAAAGTATTCAGCAATATATACAGATTAACACCATCCCTGGTGTCTACAAAAAAAGAAATCAGATCACTTTGCATGCTGTTGAGCTCCCTATGATATTTTTTACAAACAGCCCTGTACAGTATAGGCATAGGTGTTTCTTATCTCATTGTATCCTGATGGTCTGAATAAAAGCCATGGAAAGGGTCCTTGGGCATTGGCAGAGGCTGCCCAGGGAGGTGGTTGAGTCCCCTTCCCTGGAGGTGCTTAAGGCATGGGTGGACAAGGTGCTGAGGGACATGGTTTAGTGTTTGATAGGAATGGTTGGACTCAGTGATCCGATGGGTCTTTTCCAACCTGGTGATTCTATGATTCTATGATAAAAACTCCCACTGGTCTCTGAAATAACAGTATGCAGCTCTTAATCATCAGGTCTGGAGCATGATGAAAAAAAATGTGCACTCAGTAGGGAAATAAACCTGTTTGCATTTATCTACTTCTTCCAAGAATACTAGTGCATGAGTTTACAAAGGACATAAGAACCAAGCAAATCAATAGCAAAGTCAGAAATCTTAACTCCAGACAAATATCTCATTCCCCTTCCAATGAACAATGATTTATAACAGCATAGATAGTTGGAGAATAATTTCTGAAACTACATGGAAATATGTGTTGTGAGGGATGACTGTCAAGCACATAGACTTTAGATACATGAATCAAAAAAAATGCTTGTCTTCCTACTTCTGCCTCTAACAATGCATTATATCATATTCCCCTCTCCATATTTTTGTTTTTCTGTCTGCAACATGGGGACTTCCTTCCCCCATCATCTATAACATGTTTAATTTACAACTGCAAAGTGTTTTGAGACTCTTCCATGAAATTACAGGGAATCGTGTAATAATACTCGTTTCTAAGCTTATCATTACTATGAAACAATAGCTATTTCAAAGTCTTACTGGGAACATATTATTTTAATTTTGACTGCTTTGACATTGTGTTGTGTTTCTATTTTAGAGTCTTTATGGGATTTACCATATTCTCTGTTTATAAGGCTATGCTTTGAGGCTAGCACAAACGTGAGATAACAAACTTCTAAAATTATTGTGGAGAAGAAAACGGATTAAACCTGGCTGCTCATTTTATATTTCAGAAAGAATGGAGAAAGTGAAGGAAAAGAAATTGCAAGGCTTTTCCCTTCTTTTTGTGGAGAGATGACTCATGGAAAAGCAGAGTTTCTGGGTGCTCATATCTACTAAATTGAAGCCATGTCATTACAGCCTCCATTTTAATTCCTAAGAAGGGCAAAATTAGAAAGAGGTGGGCAAAATGAGAATTTAAACTTCGTCAATTATTTCTTTTGGTTTCGTAGCCAAGAAGTTTTTGAAGTTTATTTCTCTTTCTTTTGAAGAAAAGAATTTAGAGCTCAGACACACTGACTGGAATAGAAGTGTAATCAGTCACAAAGAACAAATAAATTTTGTGTCTGCCTCTGTTAGTGGGGAAAATAATTGAAAGCATGACTGCTTATGCAGTTCCTCTACAACTTCAAAAGTGTACAAAATCACAGAAGAGGGAACACCATCTGTTTGTTGTTAAGGTCATGTATTTTATTTTCCTACATATACTCCCACTGAAATCAATAAGAAGTTTTCAATCCTCTGTATTGAAAATGAGATAACTTTATTTTCTCTCCTATATTCAGGTTACAGTAGGCTTTATTATGCATCTTACTCTCCTCCTGAGAAAGTTTAAGACTTAGCATCTTTGAATATTATCTGTAAAATAGAACAAAAGTGGCAAAAAACGGTCACCACCTTGTAAGAGAAGGAATGTGACCGTAAGGAGAAATAGTGGACCTCCTTCGGGTCTGAATGTTTGCATCGAAAAGATTATTAAGAGCAAATCCACAGCAATAACATAGAATGTGCCCTGGGCATAATGAAAGCAAGATGTAAAAACGTGTTGGTGAAAGGGGCGGCTTTGAAGCAGCTGCAGCCCAAGCTCTGTAGTAATATCTGAAGGAGGATATGCGGGTAGTGCAAGTGTGCCTTGTCTTAACTTCAGCTATTCATCTCAAGGGGCGATTTACAAGGTGATAAAAGGTTCCAAGCTGCAAAAGGTACTTCAGGCAGTTAAAAAGCAGCTTTTTATGATCATTTCTTCTGTACAGGACATGATGTTTCATTAATTAAATGCTTATTTTATTAAAACAGCAATTCTTTTAGCTAGTGGGACAACAAGTTTTACTACCGTGAAATGGCATTAAAATCCACAAACTTCCCAGCTAAGCCTTTGTAATGATTCTAACACAGCTCAAGTGTGGCTGTCTCCAGCAGGATACCCAAATGGTGTGTCTGTCCTGCTTCAATCCTTGGGAAGTTTCTCAGTGTGCTTCAGTTCTTAAGGCCACATCACCTTTTCCAAATAAGAAAGCATACAGAGCACACATGTACTCCCTAAACCAGAGAAAAACAGGCAGTTCACATAAAATAAGGCTCTGTCAGCATTAAATTGCTCATTAAATGAGCATTAAATGGCTGCGGCAAAGGGAAAGCTTCCACTTACAAAGAAGGCCATTGCAACACTTTAAAAATACTAGATTTTTCATGTCATAGAGGCCCAAAATCCAACACCCACAAGGACAATTTGTAGATCTGGGGAAGCAGTGTGTGAACCTAGATAGATAGATAGATAGATAGATAGACAGACAGACAGACAGATAGATAGATAGATAGATAGATAGATAGATAGATAGATAGATAGATAGATAGATAGATAGATAGATAGATAGATAGATAGATAGATATTGAGGGGGGAAAAAAGCATCTGTTTTCAGTCCTTGAAAGAGCTTTCCCAAATCAAGAGTGTCACAGACCACCAGATAGGACACTCCACTGGTTTTCTACTCCCTCAATCATCAGATTACTAAAGAAAGGAAACCAATTCTTTGGTTTGTAAATCTAGTGCCAAAATGGAAAGCATTTAGATTCCTACACCTTCTTCCACCATAGAAATAATTAATTGCAACTCAGATGATAGGCAGTTAAAACTGTGATATCATCTGCTAATCATACTCACAAACTTTTCAGTCAATTTAGGCATGGAAAATATCCTCTATGTTAAGCAGGAAAGTAGAATAAAACACCTCATATTTGGAGACCACATAGTTGGATTTAGAGAGTGGGAAGGAGGGGAAGTGGAAAAGATCTTGTTGTTTATTTGCACAGCAACCACTGTGACCAACAGGCAATTTAAACTCACATTTCAGTGCACTTAAAATGTTGAAATAGCAACTCTATTAACAAAGGAGATAAAATTAATCATGATAGTACAGTAGTTGCCAAGGGCTTTTAAGTCTAAATTGTCATGGAATTCACTTTAAACAAAATCAGTATAGATACATTATGAAATACACACTGGTAAAGTAATTTAAATTTACCGATTACCCATTACACGTTTCAGAAGTACTGCTGAATTTCAGGTTCTTTTGATAAAATGTGTAACCAAAATTCTGTAAATGTTTGTGCAGGTTAAAAATAAGTAAAAATAAATATGATTTTTTTAAAAAACTATTATAGTAACATTAACAAAATGTAAGGAATTAATGTTAGATATTTAAATATTCCAATGTATTAAATACCAAATCAACATCTTAATACAACTAGACTTTTCTATTTAGATAAATAAAAGTAGTGACATTTTCTTGTTTTTCTCTGAAGTCGTAGTTTCAGTATCAGTAGGAACCATCATTTCATTTTTAAACTTAAAATCTACCCACAGCATATGGATTACCAACAACATTTCAGCCAAAACTATTGTGGGAAAGCTACACATACTATTAGCTTACTTAGCTTTTGAGAATCTTTCTGGAGTTTTTAAATTCTTATTCTGTACTGTTTTCTGACAACTTAGCAGAGGCCTGGCATTAAAGCATGCCACTCATCACTCTGTGTTACTCTCTTAATTTGCGTACGAAAGCAATCTGTGTGACAGTAAGAGGCAAGGTGTCATCACTGCTCCTCAGCATTCAGTGACCACAGAGAAGTGGTTATGAGGGAATTCTTTCCAAAGCACAACTAGTCACTGGAAAAATGGCTATACTATTTTAAGACAACTCAAGATTACTAGGCCAGATACAGGATGCAGAGACTGACATTGATGAAACTGTCTACTGCATTACAGTACCCATCAAAATGACCAGCCAGCAGATCAGTCTTCCTGCACGTACAATCCACCCCAGCCTTCCCCTGTGGTTGACAATGATCAAGTCATTATGGGAGGCAGCTCTCCTCTCTCAGCCTGGTCAGCACATGCAGTTATCCTTAAGGCTGCAATCACTCACTGCCAGCTACACTTTTTCCTGATTTCTCTACAGCATAACAAAAATTCTCACCAGCTCTCCCTGTAGCCAGGTACACAACCGTGGACATCTGAGATACAGCACAGACTTTTCTGTACATTCTCCTTGAGACATAAAAAATGATAGATGCACTCAGGAGCACAAGGAAGAAATTGTTCACTTCTGCTCATGTTTCAAACCACAAATCACTCCCAGTTTTCTGGAAAGCAGAACAGAAAACACCAATAGATCACCTTTGTCTCACTGAACACTGTTTCCTTAGGCAGGCTTTCCTCTTACTACTCACATTTTCACAAGGAACTCCAGAAAATTACCAGACTCCATACACCATGAGTATTCAGTTGATTGTCAAATCTTCTGGTTAGACTTCTCCTGGACAAGGTTCATTACATATAAGGAAACATGGAGAGTTTGTGAAGTTTATCCTTGTCTCTCAGATCACTAGCCACAGGCATTTCCACTTTCCAAATCAGTTTTGCAGAAGTACAACTCAATCAGTAAGTAGAGTCACCAGGATCTCCAGCAGAAGTCCTCACAAATAAAAGACTAGAACCACAGCAAAACTATTTCATCTCTCCTGGCTTTGCAGAATTATTGAGTAGCTTAAATAAATAAAAAGTCTAGGAAGAAGAATCAAAAGACATTCAATCAAACATTGTCAGTATCTATCTGCAAGGGCAAGAGAGACAATTTAAGTTCATATGTCTAGACTCTTTCAGCATATTAGTCATATAGGGCTTTCAGAAAGTTTGAACACTATAGTTACTTCTTAAACCTTGGTTTTCAAAAGGTAGATGCCCATTTTAGAAAGGCCACCCAAAGAATTCCCATTACTCCATGTTTGACTCTTGAGAATATTCTTTAAGACTGGGTTGTTACCTGGAAGCAGATGTTCTATTTTTTTTTTGTAAAAATAAAGAAATAAATAAACACTTTCTTAAACAAAATCTGATATTTTCATCTTGTGCTGTCATGATAAATGCATCCTATCAACAACTTAGAAGTAGATTTTTCACACATTTCCTCTTGATTGATTATTAAGAAAGAAGACAGAGTTACAAATCAATATCTAGCTCAGTTTGTTCTAGCCCTTGTCGTATAGGCTATTGCCTGTACAAGGTACTGGTTGTAATGATCTGGAAGGATCTGACTACTTATATTCATGTTCAAAATCAATTTTAGTATGAAATACATGAGATCAGCCAAAGAAAATATTTAGGATTAAAACAAACATTTACATTTTGCCAATCTTTTAACTGTTGTACTAAGTAAACATTTCAAAAACCCTCTTATTTCTGCAGAGTCAACAGCCGTCTGCTTTCTCTGGAATACTTCAGAGCCATAAATTGTTTCTTGGTTTTGCTCAGGTACATAAATGACAAAAGGCTACTGCACAGTGAATTACAAATTACAAATCAATCATTGCTTTCAATGTCTCTTCTACTCTTATACTGCCAGTAACAAGGCAGAAAAGTTGACATAAGTCTATCCTAAGGCCTCAAATAAGGTTGTAACTTCTAATTAAACGTAAACTAAATTAACCCAGCTGAATCACTCTTTGACTTAAACATAGTTTAAAGGGAAATTACAAGCTCAGACTGTTTTACTATGGTTACTGATTGGTTCATGTAACGCGAATAAACAGAAAGCAATATATTACTATAGACTGAAGTAGTGATATATCCTACAAATACAGTCTCAGCAGAAGCTGAGAATAATATTTGAGACACAATTCAAAATCCATTCACAGTTTCATATGTTCATGACCTACTCAAACTGGAAAGTTCAGTAAACCACAATTGAAGTTGCACAGCTGGCAATCCAGCGGGGTCATTTTTGTTTTTCTCATTAATCAGCAAGCTTGCTTTCTTCTGACTCACCCCACAAACCCCTTGAAACTTTTTTTGCTTGTAAAGGGATAACTCTTAAAATATTTCTCAATGTTGGTAATTATGTCCACTTTTTACAAGTAATTAAACCAAGGAACAGAAGAGCTAAGTGGCTGCCAGAGGTCATTCAGAAGGCCACAAAGAAAAGATGGTGGTGTTCTTTTGAAGGGGCTGCTTAAAAGCTAAAACATATATGAGCTGAGCGAGAGAACACAAAAATCTAGAAAAACACCCAATGAACAGAGTCATGAATTACGATTTGGCAGTAATCAATCCATGATAGAAACCTTGTCTCTTTTACCCTCATGGTACTTGGGATACAATACAAAATAATTCAGTGTCAGTCTACCTGAAAAATTGAGCACTAGAAAATCTCTGAATGCAATATTCTCTAGTAGATGATAAATTCGCTATGAAAAGTGCAATGACAGTAAAATTCAGAAGTCCTATGAGTTCAACTTTTGTCCATGCTTCCTACACTTAAATTTCTATAATTTTTCAACAATTTATTAATGTGACATTATTGTGCAATTAAGTTCTGCTTTTCATTATATGAGATTCTTAAAAGTACAACAACATTTTTCTCCAGGAGTTGAAAATTGGTTTAAATCTTGGGGTAAGATTGAATTTCTTCTGAAAAATATCTTGAATAAAGGTTCAGACTCATCCAGCTCTTCAGTTCCCCAACACTCCAGGACCTATATCTCCCTACCAGTAAGCCTTGTGATCTATTCCAAGCCAAAGACAGGAGTTTCATTTTTCACAGAGAATTCCAGAAGCTGGAGCTTTAAATCTGTAGGAGAAGGAAAAAGATTTGAAGTAGCAAAACTCTCCACAGAATGGCACACCATTTCATAGAATCATAGAATCATAGAATCATAGAATCATAGAATAACCAGGTTGGAAGAGACCCACCAGATCACTGAGTCCAACCATTCCTACCAAACACCAAACCATGCCCCTTAACACCTCATCCACCCGTGCCTTAAACACCTCCAGGGAAGGTGAATCAACCACTTCTATGGGTAGCCTGTTCCAGTGCCCAATGACCCTTTCTGTGAAAAATTTTTTCCTAATGTCCAGCCTAAATCTGCCCTGGTGGAGCTTGAGGCCATTCCCTCTTGTCCTGTCCCCTGTCACTTGGGAGAAGAGGCCAGCTCTCTCCTCTCTACAACCTCCTTTCAGGTAGTTATAGAGAGCAATGAGGTCTCCTCTCAGCCTCCTCTTCTCCAGGCTAAACAACCCCAGCTCTCTCCTTACTGTACTTAAGAGGTAAGAAAAAGCTCCCTTCAGATATGGAGCAAGAAGAGGGATCAGTCCTGTGCTCTACAGCCACACACTGTAGAGGAGGTTCAGACTGGCATTGACTTTTTCAAGCTATTCCAGAAGTGAGGACACTGCAGTAAGCTGGGGTTTCAAAGAACAGCCATTCCTACTAGATCAATCAGACTAGCAGATAACAAGAAACTGGAAAAGTAAAGTCCAAGCTTTAAATTATCTAAAATTTTCCTTTCGGTGGATAATACAATGGCTTAATAATTAAATAGTAATTTAACAATTAAACAGTATGAACACTACGTTCATTTTACACATCCATACATCATTCCCAATGGTCAACAATGTTGTACCTAAGTAAAACAGAATTTCTTGTCACTATTTCTACCTGCATCTCTGTGATATAGTCAAAAGGAAAAAGCATGGTAATTTAATAAAAAACTGAAAAGATTTTAGCCAATTGTGCTTACTGGTTTTTTTTATCTGTACATGAGGAAGAATTAATTGAGTTTTATGTGAATTTAAAGAAGTTAAAATCCACCGAATCACAAAGAATTACCTGAGTTGGAAGTAACCCACCAAGATCATTGAGTCCAATTCCTATCCCTGCATAGGACAATCCCAAAATTTACACGATGTGTCTGAGTGCGTTGTCCAAATGCTTCTTGAATATTGTGAGGCTTCACACTATGACTACTTCCCTGGAAAGCCTGTTCCAGTGCTCCACCACCTTCTGAGTGAACGACCTTTTCCTAATATCCAACCTAAACTTTCCCTCATACATCTTCCTGCCCTTCCTTTGGGTCCTATCATTGGTCACCAGAAAGAAGAGATTAGCTTTTCCTCCTTCCCTTGTGAGGAAGAAATAAAATGTTATGAGGTGTCCCCTCAGTCTTCTCCTCTCCAGGCTGAAGAGACCAAGCAATTTCCATCACCCCTCAAATGACTTCCCCTCAGACCCTTCACAATAATGGACATTCTCATTCTGCCTATACAAGTATTGGCTAGGTTTGTGCAGAAAAGCAAGCTCAACAATCAAATTTATCTCCTCCTGCACCACAGTGAGACACATTCTGGGATTTCTTAATGAACATGTTGCTTAAATGATTAGACTGTAACTTCACACAAAAGATTTGAGGCACTTCTATTGAATTTATTTCTTTAAATTTGCAAAGGCATTGTAAAATTACTTTCCAGCTCATCAAGCTGTTTTGATAAGGGTCAAGGTATTGACTTGACTTAAAGAAAATAGCTTGTGTCTACACAATGATGGAAAGTATTGTAGAAGGCAGGAGAGCTGCAGGAACATAGCTATTGTCAGCCCCAGGTTCATCTCTGACAGCAGCTAGCCCTGCACATCCTTTATTTTAAAGCTCTACCAGAGACAGACACATGGTGAGCTGTCACACACAGAAGTCTCATCCTACTCTTTGAAACTAACTTAAAATTTTGAACTGGAAAAATTTCCAAATACTGCCTTTCTAAGGCTTACCTATCATTGGGATTTTCTTCTCCAGTCATTCTCCTGCATGAGAATTTTTTTTTGCTTAGGAGTTTTTCTTTTCATGGAAGTAATCATTCTCTCCTACTGCCACTACTGTATTTCCACACAGGAAAATGGAAACATCCCACCTAAAACATTTTTTTAATTCTTTTGTTCAGAGAACCTTTAATATTTCATTATGTGAACTGACACAAACACAAAACTATCACAAGTTTGTTTACACATTTGTATATTATTCCACCTTTGTCCAGGGTACAGAGACTCCGTCTACTTTTTTTCTCCAGTCTGCCTCTTAATGAGTCCACAACAGTAAGACGCTTTCCTGACTGTCAAAGGAAATTGCAGCAACAAAATATGTGTGTCATTCAGGACTTAGCCTGTGTGAAAACAAATTATGAACACATCTCTCAACTGCAGCATATGGTGCTATGTGAAAAGAAAAATCAACACAAATCAGAAATTACAGCAACACTTCAGGAAGCCTGTGAAAAGGGTGCACACCTACACAGGGAAATCAAACAACTCATAATCTGATGAGGTTCAAGTTACTTCCCAGAGTCAAACTGAAGGGTAATCGCATAGCACTGGCTCATTTCACAGTCAGAATGAGCAACAGACTATTTCCCTCCAACATGACAAGAGTGTAGCGTAGTACTTGCAGAAAGTTTTAAGATTCAGTTTCAGGGGTGGATCAGTTGATAGTGAATCATGTTCTGATGCAGGAAACCTGAAACAGGAGCTGTCAAACATCAGGGCATTCACAGCCTGTTTCAAGTGTTCAGTCAAGTCTGATTTAGCAGAAAGGTGTTTCTATGTAATGTAAGAGAAGCTCAAGCTAACCACAAGGATTTTTTTTTACCCCTAATCCTACCTGTAAAACTCTTTCTCATGCCATCTGCCTATATGGCTAATTTCACTAGCAGAATGCTAGGGAGGGAAGAAAGGGCTAAATTGTGTTCCAAAGACTGTGAGAGGGAAGCATCAAGAACAATGCCCTATAACGCAAACGTCCAGTAGCACCTATTAAAGACAGAGAGGCAGGTCTCAAAAATGACAGAGTGACGAGCAAGAGGAAAAGCAAATACCAACTGGGGCTTGTGCAATATGGTAAAATATTACCAAACTAGAAATCTAGATGCTCCTGGTATGGTAATAATGACAACTTACAAATGCTACTGTCTACTAAAGTCTTCCTATTTAGCTGTATTACATTGATTTCTGAGTTATGTTTGGATGGCTACAAAAAGTTGAAGAGTTAATAGAACAGTCTTCCTTTCTAAAATCCTAAGTGTTACCATTTTTGTACTTATCTTACATGTCTAAGGAAACGTTCTGTAAGCAAAAACGGATGAAATCTGACCTGAGAAATTAAGATCATCAGATCATAGTTTTCTTATCAATGTAAGCCCAAGAAATAAAACAATTAAGATTCAAAGAAAGCAAAAGATGCAACCAATCACTACTGCAATCTTGAGAAGATCTTATTAGGGCACTAATACGTTTAGCACACCCTCAGACTACGTTTCAGAAACTGATCGAAAGCAGCTAAGGCCGATATCTACATAAGGTCCTTTAGGTACTTCAGTGTTACACAGTATCTAACACCAGGCATACCAAAACAAATCAAACCTGGAGTCAGCTTCTCTTTGCTGCTTATGCATGGTATGTCAGAGCATAGACAGATGCCCCTGCCTTGGTTGTTACAACAATCTGAAGCTCAATATTCATGCATTTACTAATGTGGGGAGTTAACACAGTTCTTGAGAGCGGGAATTCTGGACCTTCCTTCAAGTCTCTGCACCATCTCCAAATCGAGCAGTGAAAATATCTAAAACATTTCTCCAAATCAATCACCTCCCCAGCTTGCCATCCTCCCCTCTGATACAGGTTGTTCAACAGTAATTTCTCTTAGTGCAGTAATGAGTCAACCGTTCCAAAGGTGAACCTGGAGAACTAGTATTCACTGTAAGTTGCCTCTCATAGAGACATTGAAGGTTCCTTTCTCAATTTATTCCCCATTTCCAGAGACTGTATAACATAGCAGGTTTTTAGGTAGAGCCATCTCACTCCTTATCTATGCCTTTGTTGTAAACTTGTTAAGTTATAGACAAATACTTTGCTTCTGAACAATTATACACCTGAACACAAAATTCTGGTTATGTCAATCAGCTCTGTTCAGAAAGGACAAAAAGCAAAAATGCTGGCTTATATGTGTTGCTAAATTAAAAAAGCTGTACAACCACAGAATTTTTACATAAAGAAAACTCAAATTTTCTGTAAACAAGAAAAGTACCACTAACATTCAGCCAGCACCATTCTATGCAATGTAGATAAGAAAGTTTATTTCTCATCTCTTCTTTTTCCACGGCTCCTTTGCCTCATTATCAGAGGGATGTGGGCAATTTACTTATGTGAGTTATCTGAGAACTCATTGATATGTCTAATACTTTCCATGTAACACACAGGTTATTGTAATCAAAATTTATTGTCATTGCATTACAGTGGGGTTGTATTTAGAACCGTGTCTGAGTTTAGACTGCAAAACAGAATAGTTCATATTTTATTCTTTTGTATTAATTAACTTTGAAAAAAGAGGCTCAAAATGCTGATTAAAATACTCCTCTATGTTGCCTTAAGATGTTCTCTTGTGGATGTTGCATACCATATTGCAACCAAAAAACCTCAGAACTACTGTTTATAGCTATATTTGCACAGATATAAGGAAGAGAAATCATTTTTAGGCATTTTCAAGTAGCAAGGCTAAATGTGACACTTGGTTGGAAAAATTAATTTTAGAATTTTAGTTTCACAGGCAGCATATTGACTTAGTAAATGTAATCAAAGCATCTGAAACACTTTGTAATATTGTATAACAATCACTGTTCAACAGAAAACATCAAAATTAAGAGTCTAGCAAAAGTAATTTGAGGTGGCTATCCCCTTTGTAGTTTTTAAGGGGAAACGAATACACAATAAACCACTGTGATATTTCTAATTTAAAACTGGAACCTCAAAAATGTCCAGTGTTACCAAAGCTTTGCATTTCTTCACTAGTACATACCATACCACAATTGACACTACAGAGTAGGCAGCCTTCTCTAGACTCAGTAGAGAACAGTCCCTTTGAATATATATAAAATTTCCATTACAGTCTTCATGGTCCCATAAAGAATACATGGTCAAAGCATAAACCCTGGAAGGAAATTATCAAATTTAGATCATATGAGAGAACTTAAAGATTACTCATGATCCAAAATGTCTTGTCATAAAAAAGTTATCTGTACAAAACTGTATTTCAAGCATTTTGCAGCTAAATATGAGCCAGCAGAGTGCTCAGGTGACCAAGAAGGCCAACAACGTCCTGGATTGTATCAGAAATAGTGTCATCAGCAGGACCAGGGAAGTGATGGTCCTCCTGTACTTGGCATTGTTAAAACTGCACCTCAAATACTGTGTTCAGTTTTGGGCCCCTCGCTACAAGTAAGACATTGAGTTGCTGGAGCGTTTACAAAGAAGGGCAATGAAGGTGTTGAAGGGTCTCGAGCATAAGTCTTATGAGAAGCATCTGAAGGAACTGAGGTTGTTCATCCTGGACAAGAGGAGGCTGAGGGGGGGAGATGTTATTGCTTTCTACAGCTACCTGAAAAGATATGGTAGCAGGGCAGGATTTTTTCTCTTCTCCCAAGCAACAAGTGATAGGACAAGAGGAAATAGCCTCAGGATGCACCAGGGGAGGTTTAGATTGGATACTAGAAAAAAAATTCTTTACCAAAAGAGCTGTCAATCATTGGAACAGGCTGCCTAGAGAAGTGGTGGAGCCTCCATCCCTGGAAGATTTAAAAAAAACTATGTAGAGATGTCACTTTGTGACGTGGTTTAATAGGCATCACTCTTACCATCTATTACACTCCAATGCCTGCTGGCATTGCTGGCATTGCTTTCCCATACCGATCTTCAGTAAATAAAGATTTGGCCATACTGCATAAGAAAAATCAGTTTACCTGGTTTCCAAAAGGTTAAGAGCGAGATTGCTCCGGTTCTTGTTTTTTATATTTAGATTAAAAACTGAAGTCCACAGGGAGCTGAAGTAAGACAACTTAGTTCCTTGCACATGATGAATGCAGATCCTGCTGAAAACCCAGTCCACACAACAGTGTCACATTTCTTCATGTGGCTGTACCCTGTCTTTCGTAGAAGTGATTCCTGCAAGAAGAATCATACCTGGTCAGCCAGGTATTGATAGGAAGCTCTGCTGACAAGAATTGGCTTTCTAGGTTTTCTGTATGCTGAATTATTGTCATTTTCATTCCTCAGCAAGAGAGAACTGAATTAAATCGTCTCTTTGAAAAATATGTGCCCTACCTTATTGATACGATTGTAGAGGGAGTTGTGGATGGCAAACAGGGAGAAAGGCTGAAGACAATTGTTCCTCAAAGAGATTTAAATATGGTAAGGAATAGAGAATAAAGATGAAAAGATTTATCTAAAAGGAGAAATATAATAATGGTGATTAAAAGCCTCCCAAGGAAATCACAGGAGCAGAGTCCATGCTGAAATGTCCCTTTGCCAGTGATGAGCACGAAGAGATAAAAGGAACAGTCAGTTCATTACAGTGCTGTCATTGATACTCATATCAGTAGATACACAAAAGATTGGCAAACACTCAAACAGCTGAAAACACACTAGGAGTTTTCATGTGTCCATGGCAAGTCTATTTACAGGTTTGTCTTGTTTCACAACAGGTGGTGCAATTGACTGTGATGCTGGATGCTCTAGTTGTGGTACAGCCTGATGATCCTGATGTTTTGGAGTGTTTTTTCTTGGAAGATTTGTATTGCTCCTTAGGTGCTTCTTGATGCTGGGAGAATGAAATTTGATGAAAATGTTAAACGTATTTCCTGCATGTCTACTGTTCATTATGACAACACCCTGGCTAAGCCAGGGGAGCTGCCAGGTAGGATCTTGTCATAATTTAGCCTGAATCCCATTGATTATATTAGAAAAGTGTTAGTTTCAGTGAAGGCACAATATTGTTCTTTCTTCCAGCTAGCTATCCTTGCTGCAAAATATGCTCTCTGAAGGACTATCACTGAAAACCACACAGAGATACTAATGTTAAGTTAATTCTCAGCTACTGGTCTGTCCTCAAGGAATAGCACTTTTCTATGCCAAGCTCGAGAGTTAAACAGTGAAAGGAAAAATAAAACGTGGAAGGAAAGCCAGTGGAATCTGCTTAAAAAGCAATAGTATGATCCAAGTGCTGGGCTAGGAGAATTTTGGTTGATGTCTTACAGGGTTAAATAACAAGCAAACAGAGTACAGTGTCGCTCAGCTTGGTCCAGACTCTTACCCTTCACTTTCATCTCAATTAGATTATTTTCTTATGAAATATTTCAGTCTCCTAGAAAACCTCCAGTTGCTTAATCTTCTGCAGGTCAGCTGCCAACTTTGCATGACTTCCATTTTGAGGGATTAAAAAAAAAAGTGGGTACCTTGGATGAAACTTGTTCCTGAATACATTCATAAGCCTGAAGTTAAATTTCTTGCCATTCTAGGTGAGCGCAAGATAAAATTTATTGGTCATGTGCCACCACTGAGTGCGTGGCAGTTAACATGAGCCATCCTCTTTCTGTACCGAAGGTTGTCTTGTTCAGTTTCTTTTGATAGCACAAATCAATTTCTTTAATGTTCTTGTCATAATAGTTTAACAGGAGTAGAGTGGATACTGCACCATATGGTAAAGAAATGAGGAAAGGATGAAAATATGGTAAAGAAATGAGGAAAGGATGAAAAGCTTAGTACAGTTTATTAGGAACTAACAAGGCCTTTTACAAGCCAGAACAGCGCAAGATTCACAGCCTGCTCTACCAGAAACCCTAGGAAAAATGTCAGCTCCATAGTTCAAGTCCTTGGTATATAAAAATCCTTAAGGCCATTATTGGTTGTTACTTCAAGCGCTGTATAATTGTGATAAGCGCTTTTCATAGTCAAGGACAAATGAATGCAGGTTACTTTATAGTCATACTTCAGCAAGCACAGATTAACTTCACTGACACAAGGGATGATTATATGATCTCTAGAGTTGCTCCCAATGGCAGGCTATTCACGTACAACAGAAGTCATCTATGTAGAGTTCTGGGAAAACGCTTATGATCCAAATAAATCCTGATTGTGTCCTTGGAATAGGGATTAAACAGAGCTTAACCAGTCCATGACCCTCCTATATAGAAGAGAATTAATTTTTTAATATATCTATAGGAGAAAAGTTCCCAGTATTAAAAACTGAAAAGAGGTGGTTGAGCAATTAAAATTTTGTTTCATCATTGTTAGTGAGTTGATATTTTGGTTTATGTATTTGTGCAACTGCTTACTAATACCCTGAGAGTGTGATCTAACGCTATCCTATAAATATAATTCCTCCAGCTGTGCTGCATTTTAATTTAAACTGCTATCATATTCCTGACCTTTTTCAGTGCCTACAGTGGATACAACACGCACTTGATTTTTATCCTTGTGGATTGGGATGGACTTGTCTTGCACTTGCCCTGGTTCCCCTACTCCTTTCTCTAAGCAACAGATAGACCCTACATCTCTTAGACTACTAGATTATTTTTTTATTATTGTGTTTTCCTAGGAACAACAGGCATACTGAGAGCTGTGAGAGTACGCAATTTTGGGGAAAGGAGCACAAATTTGGCCGTTTTTCTTGAATTGTGATCAGCACCTCCAGCTAGCCTCTGCTTCACTCTTGTCTGCAGCCTCTGAGTAGGAACAGCAAGAAACAACGACTCCAAATGCTGCCAAGCTTATGATGTGCCTTCAAAAACTCAGAATGCGTAATTTGTGTGAAAGCTGATGAAGGATCCCTGCCTGCCCTCTGCCCTTCCCCTTGCCAGCTGTAGTCTGCCCCTCTCAAGCTTTTTCTGCAGCTCTGTGTTGATGTGTCTTCCTCCGGAGCCCTGGATCACTGTTAGCTTCCCCCACAAAGGCACTGGCTGGATGAGAAAAGCTGTTCTTCCCACCTCTGGTACCGTGGAACACCCCGTGCGGCCCGGCAGTGCCCAGAAGCCCATTCCCAGATGGAGAAGGTGTGGCTGTCCGGGACCCCACGGCCTCCATGCCCCACCCCACACACCCTCACCACCCAGACACTTGCTGTTCTGAAGCCCCAGAAAGCCTTCTAGGTGTGACACCTCCCTGTGGCATGGTAGGAGTTGTTTCATGATTGGTGGGGAAGGACAGGGAAAAGCTGTGTTCCTGGAAAACGGTTGGTTAAAGAAAGTCTGTTCTGCTGTGGTTTCCTATTTGTAAGTGTATTGCGTTATCCAGCAGTGGCTGGGGGTTTGGGTTGTTGTTGCCATATTTTTGTGGCGATCTACTGTATGTCTGACCTACCCTGCCACTTGTTCAAGGGGGATAGAAGGCACCGCTTCTAAGCGCAGCAGAAGTGATGCTTTGGGCAATTAAAAACGTTTCTTAACAACCGTACAGGCAAACTTTGGTCTTTGTGTGTGCGAGACTAACACATTCCTTCTTCTGTATGCACAGATTGGTCTGGAACCTTTCTGAAAGGAAATGTACTTTAGGAGAAACAATTCTTCTCTTCAAAGTGTTTATTGACAACACAAGCCCGGTTGTGTTGTACTATTTAAACTCAAGTGGGCCTAAGTGTCCCACTCCCCCTGGTGTGAATCTGTACCTAGTTTGACCCCCTCACCAGAATCCAGTGCACTTCCAGGCTTCAGTCAGCATTCAGAGTGAGGCAGACACCTGCAAGGACCTAGTGGGAAACGTGCTTTGTAGTGTGAAGATCAGCTTCAAAAACAAGGCCCACGCCCATCGCGTTCCTTCTCAAGGAAGTTGTGTACACGGGTGTCCGGAGGGTGTTCTGAAAGAGCGTGGAGGAAAGGACACTGAGTAGTGCTTAAAAAGCTACATGATGCTGAGGACAAGAAGGGCCTCTAGGAGAGATGACTGTCTGCGGAAATTCACTTCTTTTGTTATAAGTCTTAAATATCTGATACCCAGAAAATGTAAACAACCTTTATGTCATTTACTGATAATGGGCAATAACTAAAGAGTTGTGGGAGCACAGGCGTGTCCAAGATGCCCGTCCCATACTGCCCCAATGGAAAAGAGGCAACAAAAGCATTAATCCCCTTGACTGAAACTTTACTGATGGCCTCTGTTAGGAGATGTGTTACACTGCAGCCCTCACAGCCCGTATGAGCCAGCTGCCCCTGGCACTTGGTCAGGACAAAACTCACATCATCATTTCACATTGCAGCCACACAGCAGTGTGTTTATCTGTGGTGGTTTGGTTTACAATCCAGCTGTGACCTACTGTGTTTAAACAGGTTTTCATATTAAAATTGTCTCAAATGCATCACAGGACAGAACCATTATTACAAATAAACACTGGTTCGCTTGCAGCTGCTTCCCTAAGTAACAGCCATATTGCATGAGCTTTTTAACTTCTGTGAGGCTGCTCATGAGATTGTTCTGACCACAGGGGAAGGGCCAGGGTACAGCTGTTCTGGCACAAATACCAAGCAGTTTGATGAATTGTCAGTAAATAAACAACAGTCCAGGTAGCCCTTGAGGTGACTTTTATTTCCAACTCAAAGTTAGATTTGGCAAAAACAATTGGTTTTTTTCCTGCCGTGTTCCCTGTCAGGTTTGGTTCTCAAAAGCTCTGCTTAGCTCTCCCTTTGCCCAGAGTTTGTTAGAGCATTGCCAGTCACAGAAATTCATAAAGGTAGATTTGCACAGTAAATCACACAGAGCTATATTTACTGCTTTGTTTAAATATATATTTCAATGATTTATTTGTGGTGTAAATAGATCTGTGTTAAACTGCTAGGACTGGTAATGTTCTAGCAATTAAGAGGAAAGCAAACATATACATAAAGCATACACTTATATAAAGATGTAAGAGAAAGAGTAGGGAGAAGTGTAAGTTCCAATATGTGTGTGTGGGTGAAGAGCTGGAGGAAGAAGAACATACTGAGCAGGAAAGTAGAAACCAGAACCCAGCTGCTTCCCAGCTTGAACTCATGGGGACTGTGAAACGCGAAGGCAAGGCTACAGTCTGCAGAGTGTGCTCAAAGTCACAGCTGGCTTGCTCTCTCACCAATTAACTATTATATTATTTTTGCCAAGTAGTCAATAAAACACACACCTGTCGTAGATCCTTCGGTGACGTCTTCTCCAGTCCTGTATGAGGTTACCTCGGTGTAGAAGGTGGAGTGATCCAGGGGCCACTTCTTTTTCCTGCAGGTGGCTTGAACACGAGCCGTCAGGTAAGATTCCGGGATGTGCAGGCCCGAGAGCCACATCACCTTGGGCTCGCCGCTGTTAACCTGCAAGCCCAAAAGACAACCTGCAGCACCTGATTCTCCTGCCACACCTGTGGCCTCGCATCCACAGTCCTGCAATGACTTATTGTCCTTCCTGGTGGTGACTGGCACCAGTTCAAGTAACTTACTGAAAGCAGCCTGCGTTCACTGCCTTCTGCACCAATTCACATGGCATATCACACAGGTTAACCAAGCAAAAAGCCTTTTGGAGGCACTCACTTACCCAGCTGGCGTACTGGTCGTACTGAGCTCTGAAGAAAATAATCCAATTTCCAAGCATTTTGAGCGTGTCAGGGGCGAGCTGCCGCCAGATCACAGGAATTTGTTCGTTAAAGAGAGCCAGAGCCACATCATCCAGTTCACTGCTCATTCCAGCTTCCCCAGCCAAGGCCTGGAAAGACAGTGAGAGCCTGAGTGCCAGCCTGGGCAGGTAAAGCCTGACCGACTTCCTCTCATGCTTAGCTGCATCCTTACGTACACGTTGCCGTTCAGCCAGTGACTTGGCCATTCGAACAATCAGCTTATTGAAACGCTCCAGTTCCTGCAAAAGCACCACAGTCGTAGGGGTTATCTGTGCTCCAAAACCTTTCTGTATCTGGTCAAGATCAAATACTTGGGGTATTTTGTTTTGTATATCCTTGGCGACATTTGCAATATATTCATCTCGACTAATTCCTGTAGAAGTTTCACCTGAAACAAAAATGGTTTAGTGAGACTTAACTGCATGGGTTACCCCTTTGATTAGTAATTCTCTAAGAGAACTCTGAGAGCTGAGTCACTCCCCTTTTGGCATCAGTGTCCCACCCTGAACAGCACCAGTACTTGCACCAGAAGACTCCCTGCCTGCCTCAAACTGGACCTCTGGGCACGTGCTGAACTCCTGCCTTGCTGGCAGGGCTAAGCGATCACCTGCTGTCCTCCCTCCCAGTCCCCACTGCTCTGCTGCCTCAGCTCTCGTGGGTCCTTTCCCAGTCCCAGCATGGGCTGGCAGACACTGACCCGGGCAGCTGCCAAACCCACCTCCACCTGCCAGCCTGGCAGTCGTAGCACCCAGACCAGACCCCCCGATCACAGGCCCCAGGCAAGGAGCACAGAGAACGCACCTGTCTGAGGCTGCAGCTCAAGGAGATGAGACCACATATCGCGAACTGCTTGTGTATAATAGCCAATCTCAGCATTCGCATGAAGACCCAATACCTCTGGAGTATTGGCAAGTGGCAGAGTTTCTATCGGCTCTGCAATACAAAAAACATGCTCCCTAAAGATGTGCCACATTAAACCACAGCTGCCAGGCAAGAAGGAACTGGGCAGTGATTTTTGTTATTGCTCTGCTTGGAAAAAAATCAGATGCTATATCTGGTGGCGTAACACTGCAAGGACCCAATAAACATTCCTAGGCAAAAAATAGACACACACACAACTGTCTGTGAGGTTTAGGCTGGACATTAGGAAAAAATTGTTCACAGAAAGGGTCATTGGTCCCTGGCAGAGGCTGCCCAGGGAGGGGGTTGAGTCACCTTCCCTGGGGGGGTTTAAGGCACAAGTGGACGAGGTGCTGAGGGGCATGGTTTAGTGATTGATGGAATGGTTGGACTCAATGATCCAGTGGGTCTCTTCCAACCTGGTTACTCTATGATTCTATGATTTAATAATAAATAATCAGCATGCTGCTTACCTGGAGATCATTTGGTTTTCAAATGAAATGCAAGGAGCTGGCTGCTAAGCTCCCATTATAAGAGGTTGCTCATTTAATGCAAGAAGAGCATCATCAGTGGATTATAACATTGCAATATACACACACAATGCCTGAAGTTGCTTTCAACTTCTAATGCCCAGCAATGGACATCACAGAGAAGATACACTGTAACCAGATTTTTTTTTTAAAAAATATAATGCTAACTTACCTAGCAAGAAATGCATTTCTTACCAACAAAGTCATCTTTTACAGTCCCTTGTGGAATTTTATAATCAACCTTGTCATTTTTGTAAAAATGAAACTCTCGGAACATGTCAAATATGAAATCACCAAGGTATTCATCCATATAGATGGTCAGAATGCGACGATCAAAGCTATCAATTGCACGCCCGCCATACATGACCTAGAAATCAGTTACATCAGTATCATCGCTCTGCCTTTTGGGGCAGCAAATAGAGCTAAAAATACCACTGAAAGGTCCAAAGCCCTCCTGCCTTTTGCAGTGCTGCCCCGTGTAACAATGCCTCCCGTAAGGGACACCGAATACCCCTCTTGCCCTCTCTCAAGGGCGAACGAGCAGGAAGCATTCAGGCTGGAGGCAGCGGCTCTGGGACACTCCTGACAACTGGTGATTTACATGCAACTGTCCCTTCTCTATGTACCAGCTCACACTCAGCTGTAATCAAGTGCCGCAAAATAACAGCACTCAGCAGCATTTCACATCTCAGCAGCTACCTGGACCTGCCCAGCCACTGCAAAGCTCGTATCCCACAGAGCACTGCAAGACCTAGAAGTGTTTGTAGGGCACAAGCAGCTGTGAACTCCACTGCACCACCAACACCGTAAAGTTGTGCTGTTGGTACCTTCCAGCAGAGGATCCCATGGGCCCTCTCACTCAAAATTAATGAAGCACCGTAACTCTCCTGTTGTGCTGTTGCACACACTGGCCCTATTTCATTGAGACAATGGGATGACGTGACTTGCTCAGGGCTTTGGAGGAGTTTTAAGACTCAGTTGGCTTTACTTGGTGATCAGCCCAGAACTTTCATTTATCTGGATTCTTCTGCTGTCAAGTGTCCCTTAGTGACACTGTAGGCACTCACTTCACCAATAAGATATTTGAGGCTGCTCCAGGGAATTTCATCATCATTGTTTTGGAAAGCTTTTGTCAAATATGTGTTAAGAATTTCCATGCAGACCTAGTAAAGTTGTGGGAACAAGTGAGATAAGAAGACTCATAAATCAGCTATAGACATTCAGCGATTTTATTTAGCATAGTTCTTGTTTGAAAACTAACAATTATTTCTTCCTCAGATGATTAAAAAGTTAAGTATAAAACCTCTTAAGAAAAGAAACCCATGAGACAGTCAATTTAAACATGAAGGACAGGGAGTCTGACTAATTTTCAGTGCCCAAAATTGACACTATAGAAGATCAGAAGCCTAGAGGACACAGCAGCAGGAAAAAAAAACCAAAAAAAAAAAGAAGGAAAAGTCTTGTGATAAAGGGTTAAATTTGGACAGATTATCTGTTTTAAAAAGTAATTTTGGCAACCTAATTATTTTCTTACCTGGAAATCAGATTCATTAAAAATCACATGGCATGTTCCAACCAACCTTCCCAAACTTCCTTCTCTCCTGCACCACAGCATGGAAAAATGCCAAGACATAGACTAAGGACTTAAAGGCAGGATGCGGACACTGCTCTAAGGCTTCTTGGGGAATTTTGAAGTAGGTGGCTCTCATATTCAGCTTCAGACCATTAGGTGGTTCTGTCACAACCTACCAAATAATTATGGATTACTGGACAGCCTCAGGAAGAGGGGCTGTAAATGCATCACACTCTCGAAAGGAAGCTATGCAACGCAAGCTTGAAAATTTTGAGCAGCTTTCGAAATTGATATCAATATTGAGTTTTCTCTTAAGGAAAGACATGAAACAGGCCTTTTAAATTTCTCAAAGTAAACACACACATGTAATTTTAGAACATATATATATGTATATAGAACATAACATATATGTTATTTTAGAAATAGTCGTGTTGTTGGAAAGACATTTTTCCTATTTGAAGATCTAATTTACTGAAATATCAGTACTTTACACTTTGGGGTGTCCTACATATCACCACAGTAAGATGGCTTAGCAGTCTTTGGTATGGCTTTACTGATAATCAAAAGAGGCAAAGTCAGCTTCCTGGCAGCTTTTGCAAAGTGCTATAAATCCTTTGTTCTCACCACTCATGCCTAGACCTACAAAGTGTGTATTTGCAGTCTTAAAGATAGGCTCACGCTCCCTTCTCCCCAAGGCAGAGCTGAGCACTGCTGCGGGTGAATCAAGCCACGTCCCAGGTAGCTCTGTCACTGTCTTCAAGAGCGGTGGAATAAAACAATTATGTTTACAGGACTGGCTCACCACGACAAAAGTAAAGCAGACATTAGGACAGCACCATGGCTCATGCCTTCAAAATAATCAGCTCAGCTCACTTGTGATCAATGCTGCAGTCTAAAGTAGCAGCTGGGAACTATTATCCTATGACAACGTCTGCTCCACTGGCACTACTACCAGGCAAGGCACAGACCTCAGTTCTGCTCTCCAGTGTCAGGGCTGACAGGACTATTTCTGTCTCTCCAGATATTCCTCACTTGTGGTGGCATTTGAGTCTAGAGAGCGTTTGTCACATTTCCAGGTTTACTCACAAATCTTTACTCTGAAATAACTGCTTCAGAAAAAAAACCTTTCTGAACAGCTTTCACCCAAAGGAAAAATCAGCACAAGATAAACAGAATGAGAAAAAAGGATTTGGTTTATGAAGATAAAAACCTCCTACGCGCAGCCCAGGTCAACACGCAGCATTCAGGCCCCGCTCCTTGCAAAGCCAGTCTGTTTTGCTGAACAAGACTGGCAGGACATGCCCTTCTGACTGGGGTTTCCCCACTGCCTGGTACCTTTAAGGACTTCTGCAGTATTCCGATAGGGAAGCCCTTAGTAGGGACAGTAGTCAGCCAGAGGCAAAAGTCTGGGTGAGGCTTTGTGATGTTCTCTAGGGCCTTTTCCAGACTGACCAGCCATCTCACCAAAAGGTGACAGTTCTGCAACATCAGCCACTCTCCACGAACCACCGCATTCTCCAGCATCTGCAAAGCAACCTTGAGAGGGGAAGGATGGTGAGTAACTCTCCTTCCATCCCGTCAGCAAACTGACTCTGATGGGTTAGTGCAGTGGATCTCTTCCGGCCAGCAGGCACACTCAGCCATTCAGTTAGTTTTAGTAGAGCAACCAGAATGCTCCTTGCTGAGAACAGACCTTTTCCAATATCACAAGAAGTTGCTCGGAGTTGCTTTTTTTACTGCATTAACTCATTTTGAAATTAAAAACCATGCAGAGTATTTCAAAATAGTACAGGAGCATGCATGGCCCAAAAGAGGGCGAATGTCAAAGTCTAGGAAGTGTGGTTTAAACAAATCTAACAGTTCTCCCACTGACTGAATTAACAGCAAATTCAATCAGCAACTGATCTCTGGAAACCTCTGCCTTAGTGTCCATAACAAAAAGGAAAGCTATGAGAAAGACAGAAAGAGCAGCAGGGTACCTTCTTGGTAACAAACCCTGTGGTATCCAATCAACTCATGTCGACGCAGAGCACCAGGTTCACCAATAAAGGCTGCAGAGTAACATCTTCTTGGCTCAATTGGTTTTTAACAGATGACAGTACCATTCTGCATCTACTCTTACCAGCCAAATGTCCCCTTTCACATTATGGGAAAGCTGGCAAATTGTACTCTGTCTGAACCACAAAGTATCTCCATTTTAAATGGACCAGGCCTTCGGATAGGAAATAGGAAGAGGCCCACAACATCAGGAGCACGATTTGCAATTCACAGACCGACCCGTGGTACACAGCACATCCCCACCCTCCCACCACAGTTACCTTTTCCTGGCCTTGTCCCATGGCTAGGAATTTGAGTCTATCCCCTCCAAAGCCTGTCCTCTCGGCCAGTTTCATGAAGTCACTAACAGGATCTGAGCCAGGACTTAAGATAAAAACCACTGGCAAGTAAGGACTGCTCTGCTCAAAGATAGCTTCAAAGCTGATCACAGGGGGCTGCACATACCTGGTAGGAAAAGAAGCACAATAAACTCCTGCTTTGCACAAGAGCAGCCATCTGGTGTAAAAGAAAACTGCTACACAAACACTGAGGCTCACTGCAGACTGCACACGTAAATGATACAGAAGAAGTCACGCTCTATCGCTTGGGCAAATTACAAAGTCATTTACATAGTTGATTACAACTCCAGTTCTTTGTGAACTACCTGAACAGTGTGGTTGGGATTTGAAAGAAGAGTGACTTACTTCTCGCTCATTGTCAAAGTAACATAGTTCGTTACTGCCCGTTACTGCCCGATCCACCCGGAAACACCTTAACAGGAGGAGTTTCTGAAAGTCTGTGAGATTGTCCTGGTACTGCATGGGGAGCGGCATCTGCTCCAGAGCATCTGTATCAAACCACTGGCAAGAAAAGATGGGACACAACACAAATCCATCAAATGGCTGTATGAATGCAATTACTAGGAACACAGACAAAAGCAATTTGATTAACAAGGGGCAAAGAGAGATAAGGAGAACAAAGAATGAAGTCCATCAGCTGCAAAGAAATATTAGAAGACTAAATGAATGCAACAAAGTCAACTTTCTCAGTATGAAGTATTCAAGTCCAGAAATACATATACTTTTCCTTTTATGTCAAGTAAATCTCTCAAGATACAGAAAATAGTATCTTAAGCAAAAAATATTAGAAGACTAAATGAATGCAACAAAGTCAACTTTCTCAGTATGAAGTATTCAAGTCCAGAAATACATATACTTTTCCTTTTATGTCAAGTAAACCTCTCAAGATACAGAAAATAGTATCTTAAGCAAAAAATATTTACCGGCTGCTTGCAGAAAAACTTCCTACAAAGCAAGAACACATGGAATGAAATTAAAGGCACAACAAAGGAAAGTCTGTGCTTGTAACTAGCCTATAGAACACTGCCACAAGATCAAAGTACAATTCAGCTGTACAAAAACAACAGTGAAATGTTGATTGTAGAAATCAACAGAAAAAATTCCACTGATTCAGCAGGGCAAATAATTCATCTAAGGCATTTGATTGGAAAATAAAACATCTACAGTAGACCAGGGAAGATTTTGTTTGTTTGTTTTTTAAAATAATAAGAGCTCCAACTCTTCTGGCATTAAGCCAGCCACTAACTGAGGTCAAGAAAATCAAGGCCTTGACAGAAAAAGGCAATTGCGACATGCCTCCTGCCAAGTGTTATGGCACCTTGCATCACACTTGAACATTTAATACCAGAAGAAAATCAACATGAGAGAATAGGAATACAGAAAAGCACTTACATTTTTCCATATATCTGGACTTTTTTCAACATCATCTGGAAGAGATTCAGATTTCTCAGGAAATAGCCCAGACAAGTGAATTAGGTCTTCCCAGCCTTGATCTGGAAGCCAAGCATACGGTTTCTTCCGTGCACTCTTCTCCAGGGAAACACTGCCTAGTCACAATCAGAGACCAGAGTGAATGGCAGTGTCATAAATTCTCCAACACGTGACCACACATCCAGGCCCACTGCACAGAGGATCCAAATGGAAATTTTTTTCTGGAAGCACTGTAAGAGTAAATTGGTTTGCTGAAGAAATGATGGCATTTTACAAGTGCTTCTAAAAGCCAGAGTTCTATCTTTGCAAATATTTCTGAAATTATTTATACATACTTCTTGTAACTGTTGCTTTTCATTTATTGCCTCTTGATATTTGTTCCCCAAAGCTTTAAGCTCATCCTGAATGGCAGCCAACTCTGCCTTTATCTTTCCCAGTTCCCGCTTTCTTGCGTAATAGTTCTATTCTAGCCTAGCCACTTGTATTATATTGTGAAGGAAACATAAGAGGAAAGAAGAGCTTTGGAGAGAAGTCTCAAGTTCTCAGATTTCTTCTATTTCAAATATTTCAAAGTATCCTGGTAATAAACCATGTAAGTGAAAATAACTGCCTCTGTTCCTCATCCACCTCTTCCCATCCCAGACATATACGTCATGGTCTGATACTGCAGCTCCAAAGCAGAAAAATCTCCTAGAGTTTTGTATCCACCAGGTACATTAATGCACAAGAGCAGTCTTGCTGACATCAGAGGTCAGGATGACTGTCATCCTGTGACAAAAGGAAGGTTTGCCTGCTTAATAACAGCAATATTAAGACCTCAAAAGCAGTCAGACTCATCATATAGTGAATATACTTTCTCAGTAGTCAGTGGTATATAATAATATTTTCTTGAAGAAAATTTCCCAGCATCATCTACTGGGCACTACATTTCCTTTGGTAATACAGCTGGCTTTCCAGTTGTTCTAAAATAACTTAAGCAAAAGGTCTGTGCTTAAGAGATGTGGATGCTGCGTGCTACTGATGCCTGCTCTGTCCAAATGCCATACGTCTTTTCAGTAGACAACTATTATCTGTGTTTTTCTAACCATGTTATATGACAAAATTGCAGCTGAACATGTTCCTCTCTTCTCCTTCAAGCACTGGTGTAGATAGAAACCCACATCCCTGCATCGTAACACAACAAACCACAGTTTATAACTGAGTACCTGCCTCACTCCTACCATGATAACTTTCCTAAACATCTCTTTTTAAGCACTTCAAAGAGGGGAAAAGGGCAGCCTATGGAGTTGAACTGAAATTCTATCAGGATCATGCTTCATCCTCCTCTGAGTTTGAATCCACACACTTTACCTTTTCTCTCTTTGGTTTGACATCTTTAACTACATCACAGTAGGTCATCATTGCTTCAATAAACTTTAGCATTCCCAGTCCTGCTCTGCTAACCTGTTCTATTTCACTGAAGGTAGTGTTAAGACTCTTTAATAGACCTGAATGTGCAAACAGAAAAATATTGCAAATGAGTTGAATTACAGTGCAGAAATCCTCAGAGAAATCACTTTAGATGCAGATTATCTTCTTTCCATTCTGTATATATCACACTTTAATTGTCACCACATGGATGAGATTATAATGTTACTTTCTGGTGGCTAAAAGCAGACAGCAGGCCTGCACAGCTGTCTTGCTTGTTTCTTGGCTGTTCCACACCAGTGTGTAAGACCCCAGGCTAAGGTATAAACCAGATGCAACACATAGCAGGAGGTCTCTGAACTCTGAAAAGTCCAGTCACCCCAATGGTGCCATATCTGCAGCACCACAAACAGTGCTGTCTCTTTGCACAAAGTGAATCCCACCCTCCCCAATGACACTGGAAGGATTGCTGCTGGCATGACTAATAACATTATCAAGAACCTACGCTCATTCTAAGTACACAGTAATTAACCTTGGACAGATTTCACTTGACTCTGAGTAATTCCATCAAAATCTATCTCCATTAGGGATCACAGGAAATTTGCCTCAGACATCATTCCTTTGGCTGTCTTCCAGTTTAATTCCTTGTAACTTCTCATAATAAGAATGCATTTCAAAACACCTTGCACCTGCTTAGGGGGTTTTGCAAAGGATCTAGAAAAGAGATGAGGGAGACAGTGAAGGAGAGAAATGAGGAGACAAAGCACAGGTTGCCAGACATGGGTACTTTCTGTTAAGAGGGTCATTGCAATTTACATCAGACATCACTAACAAAGGGAAAATGATAATCCATGCCAGACAAGAAATTTTTAACTAGCCAAAAGCTCAAAACTTGAATTTAAGCACTTTCATATCAATGAAATACTGAAAGATATAACAGTGGAAGGCCTAAAATTCAGAACCACGATATCCTTCCTCAAGGCAGCAAAGCAGCTATTCACTGTGGGAAGCAGTGCAAGAATAATCCAGCGATATATTAGAGAAAGGAAATTAAAGAAGTGGGGCAGGGAAGGGAGGGCTGTTGCTGTTAAGAGAGAGAGCCAAGGGCTAGATGTGCTTTTATATCTATCCCCAAATGTATTATAAAAACACAGGGAGAAGTTAATTCAGCAGAGAAATACATTTCCATGCTATCAAAGCATTCCTGAAAAATAACTTGTATTTGTTCCTCTTCACACAGAATAAAAACAGAAGAGGAATGATGGGGTTTGGACAGCCACTCTAGTGCATCAGACACAGACTGGAGAAATACTGGGAAGACATCAAACAAAGGACTGGAAGAACAGGCTTAAGGGGAATTCCTGGTCCAGGTATCAGCAGATTCCATTGTGACTTCTGCACCCAGACAACTGATGTCCTGACCTTCACCCATACACATGCAGATGAGAAAGGCGATGCTAAGGCTCAGATCCTGCAAACAAAGGTCTCTCTGAATTTCTGAGTTTATTCTACTGTACATCCAAATGATCACCTGATCTCAGTCCCATCAGACTTGTCAAGCTTCTGAAGCTCCAGTTTGGCAGCTTCTGGAATAGACATGACTTCAGCCAAAGCTGTCCCAGCAGCCTCCTTCTCCATAGCAATAATCTTATTCTGCTCCTCTATCTCCGCAGCTTTTTCTTCAGCCAGTTTTTTCTTCTCCTCAGCTAGGAATTGTAAAGGCGGGACCACAAATGGATTATTTAAGTTTCCATACAGAACACAGAGTAATATAGCTTTGCTCTTGGTTGAAAATCAGAAATTACCATTGACTTAGTACTTCTGTGTGGTTAGCTTGCCAACAGTTACACTTCCATCCCCAGGTTAGCACATAAACTCTTTTCCTCCCACGTTTCCCTCTGTTTTCCTCTAACAGTAATTTTCTGAATCAGAAGGTCCCTTTCTAGCTAAGGCCTTTTTCCCACGTTATGTCCTACAACTTGGGAAGGGAAGACAAGGGCAGATGAACATAGTAGTGAGTTGTGTAAAGTACTGTAGGCCAACTATAAAGCAAAGAAGGCAATCTGGGCAAGATAGGGGACCTACTCTCCTGGCATGACATTAAATCAGCAAACGTAGAACAAGCGGACTACCTCTAGAAGCAGCAGGCGCTATTGGAGCATCTTCTGACCCAACACAACACAGAATACATGAGCCTTGCTTAGCCTGTGGGACACTTCAGTAGTTGTGAGCTACCTACCTACTTCTGTGTTTCTTGCAATCTCTTTTAACAAAGCCTCACAAGCAGCTCATTTTTCTGCTAACACAATCTTTTGCTCAGCAAGTTCCTTGTTCAGCTCAACCAGCTGTATACTGACTTCCTTCAGTTTTACTAAGCCCCCATCCAACCGTTTACATTGTGCTAGGTAGGAAAAAAGGGAGAAATGTTAGCAATTCATTGATTGTTTACTATCACACTGCAACAGACAGTCTCACAGAAGGTTAACGTGCTTATAGGTGCACTTTGCAGCAAGACAGCCTTGGTTCCGAAAGGAAAACAACTCTGAGAGATTCTTTCCTTTCCGAAGCCTCCCACCTAAGATGGTGTTAATGTCACACGAGCTGCCACATAGCGACCCTGTGCCACAACTTGCTTTCCATATTACACTGTTCATATTTTATCCTCTTCACATTCTTCAGTGCCCAATGAAGCTTGAATTAGAATTGCTGCATGAGGAAGAATGTCAAATCTTGAGCCAGTATTAGATGTAATCAGATTCTTCCCCACAAAGTAGAGTTTCTGGTTTGGAGATTCTGGCACAGATTCATGCACAAAAGAATGTGAGGAGAGCCCATGGTTTGACAGTCTGACTGTTCACATGTGGCCAGCGTCTTTGTCCAATGGCAAAACCTGACACCAGCACAGTATTTGAGATTAGTACTGATAAAATTATCTTTGCATAATGAAGGTGAGTGCAATATGTGGGATTCTCACCACATTTTTTTTCTTTTAAAATATTTAATTCATTTATTAAAAAGTAGAAAACACAAACACAGCCTTACCTAAAATGAACTCATTTTTCTCCTCCAGCAATTTTGAATAAGTGTTGATAAAATCAAGGTAATTCTTTGGTGTGACATAGTTGCTACACCTCAATTTCTGCAGAAACCTGTTGCTGAAATCACCTACAGATTCATGCACCATGACCATGTGTTCAATCACTGACTTGGAGTGCCCTGATGGGATGCATGGGCTATTTCCTATAATCAGGCAGAAGATGTAAAAATTTATAAGGTTTTAGGTTTGTTTTTCTTAAGAGCTTTACAATTACTATCTTTCTTGTGCACATCTAAGCCAGGTACAAAAAAGTCTTTTGCAGGATGAAAAGCAACACCAAGACAGAGTCAAAAGAGAACCTAGGCCTCCTGGCAGGCAAGCCACACGGTCTGCAGAGGCGAGAGCTTGAATTTTAGCAAGTTCTTTAGTGTATCTGAGTAAGAAACTTCCATCCATTTTTTAGTAGAATTCTGCATCACCCATTTAGACTCAGAATCAAATTACGAAATCTACAATAACCAAAAAGTAAAGAATGTATTTCTTAGGCTATCCCTAGTATTAATAGGTTAAAATACTGGCATTTTACATACCACCAAAGGATTTTGCAACTACATACAAGGCTGGGGGGGCCAGGGCAAGAACCAGTCAATGCCAGCGTTGTTGACCAGACCTTAAAATAAAAGAATGGTGTTATCTGAAAAATGCCTTTGTAAAACTAGACCCTAATCTGCTAGGCATTCCGATGCTTAACTTCATTTGCATCAAGGATCTGCAGGATCTGTCTTATTTGACTAGTTTAGCAACAATATTTACCACAAAGTCAGTATTTCCATTTTGACAGTAATCAGCTTTGCGCTCATGTATTGCCAACAGCTCTGTACTAGTCTTTGGGCTGCAATGAGGTATTTTAATGCCTGGGTTAGGATTCTCACCTATACCGCTCTTTCACCTGTCTCTTCAGTCTCCCAGGACTGCTGAGCAGTAGCTCAGCAGCCACCAGGCGCAGGTATTCTTTCTCTCAGTGGGTGTCCCTCTCACCATGCCCTTTTTTTGGCTTCAGATCCAAAAGTATTTCATTTACCACCATCCTAATTTCATAATAATTTAATAACACACATTCTTCTGTGACTACAGAAGAGAGGCTGCAGACACAAGCTGATATTTCCAGTTCATTGAGAATGATCAATTGATTTCTAGCTGTTCAGCTGGAAAATGAACTGATCTGATAAATGCTAATCAATAATACCCAGTGATATATGGTAATTAACTGGAAAAAAATCACACACTGAAAATCCTTAATCATGAGAGCCGCACTGCTTAGCTTTAGCTGAAGAGACATCTCTGAGCCTGCAAGCCCATATTTCACCAGGAAGGGACTAAGCAGTGTGGACAACTTATACCTGGGAAATTTCTGCACCACATTCTCAGACTGTCCCCAACTGGGGACATCCCCAGGACAATGTGAAGGTTGCTTGCACATTTGTTTACAAAATATCGCCAGATACTCTCTTTAGCTGGACTCATGCCAGCTTTAGTAGCTTCATCCCCAATCTGGCTGAGTATGGCATCTTTTTCATCTTCTGGGAAAAGGGCTGGCACCATTCCTGTAACATAAGGACAGAGGAATGCTAGTGAGAACAACCAGTAAGAGAAAACCATATGGCTGGGGATAGGGCAGATGGGAAACCAGAGTCACAAATTTTAGACCTAGTCCTGCAAAAATGAATCTTGGTAGTTTTGAATGAACCTATTCTTCTCTGTATGTTTCTCCTCCCCATCCCCCATGGAAAACGGAGACAGCACTTAGGATGACGCAAGGGGATTTAGGGGAGTAATGACTTCCCTTTTGTTTGGGCTTCAGAAACGTGCACAAAATGTCACAAGAACATAAAGAGTTTTTAATTCTGCAAAGAAAATCTTCACTATCATCTACAAGCCACCAGTTCACATTTTCAACCTCTTAGTCACGTTCTAAGTTACTTAATGACAGACATGAGCAGAACAGGAACAGGGGAAACTAAACCAAGAAAAGATTCAACAAATCTTTTTTTTCAAATCAGGCTGTGCAGGGACTTCTATAGAGAGGATGGTCACACAGTGCCAGCTGCTGCTCATTTTCAGCCTCTCCATACACTAAAAAATACTAAACTACAGTTTAGGTTGTGTATATATAAGCAGTAGGTGCAGTCTGGGTGAATACTATTCAAAAGCCAGGAGGACAAAAGATGAGTTTGTTGCCAAATACAGCTGAAGTTACATCTCACTCTTGGAAGAAATCTGAGACTCAGCATCATCACAATCAGTGAATTAACTCTACAGACTTCCCAAGCACATACAAATGATGGTAAGGAGATGCAAAAAAGGCCATTATTAAGGCCAAGACCATTTCCAGTAGTACTGAAAGGTGTAACTAACTAAAGCAGCAGAGGACACAGGGTGAAACTGTGATAGCTGGATCATGGTTAAATTTGAGATTACAAGTCACAAGTAGGTACTGATCAGGGGTAACTGAGGCTGTCTTTGCCACCTGAAGTTAACATGTTGTTGATGAGCTCCAGGAAACTCTCTTCTACTACATGGGCATCTGTAAACAAGAAGACCATTGACTTGTTCTCGATACCCAGCTTCTGGTACAATTTTTTCAAATCTTCTCGGAAATTATTTTCTCCGTATCCTCAACTCAAGATGATCTCAAATACCTAAGAATGCAAACATACACTGAGAAGATACAGATGGACCCAAGACATGACAGTAACTCTGAATATCAATTAGACTGATCAAGGGTTTTCGTTTGACCCCATCATCAGTACACATGTAAGTATCAAAAAACTTATGCAGTGCATTCTTTCTAAAATTTACTTTTCACAGAATCACAGAATTGCTAGGTTGGAAAAGATCCACCAGATCATCGAGTCCAACTGTTCCTATCAATCACTAAACCATGCCCCTCAGCACCTCATCCTCCCGTCCTTTAAACACCTCCAGGGAAGGTGAATCAACCACCCCCCTGGGCAGCCTCTGCTAGTGCCCAATGACCCTTTCCATGAAAATTTTTTTCCTGATGTCAAGCCTGAACCTCCCCTGGTGGAGCTTGAGGCCATTCCCTCTTGTCCTGTCCCCTGCCACTTGGGAGAAGAGCCCAGCACCCTCCTCTCCACAACCTCCTTTCAGGTAGTTGTAGAGAGCAATAAGGTCTCCCCTCAGCCTCCTCTTCTTCAGGCTAAACAAGCCCAGCTCTCTGTTTGAACAACCCACTAGGATTGCATTTTCAAAATTGCGTCGTACACATCTTCTTTGTGTTGTTCTTTCCTTCCAAACCTCTGTAAGTTACTGAAAGTAACTCTGAGAGGGGAACATCTCCTATCTGAAATATTACAGTACTGATTATAAGGTTCTTCAGCAGCACTCGAGTGCTGCTATAATACAGAGAAGTAACAAAAGCAGTAGTTAAGGTGTACGTGTTGTTCATTGCTAAACCTGTCCTTATTTTCTGTCCCCAGTGCCAAAGCTCAGATTCAGGCATTTACAGCTTCCTGCCCAGGTTACTCACAGTCATCATCTTGGCAACCACTTCACTCTGTTTTCCTCTCCACAGGGAAGAGATGCCAGCCTGATCTTATCCTGACTGATCTGACTTCCTGCCCCCTGCCGATTTAATCCTGATCACAGTATTACAATATTGCTTTCCTTGTCTTCTCTCCCTGCAAAGATGCAGGGTCGCTTACCTCACATCCAGCTGTATAAGCAGCCAGTCTTGTTAGAGACTTTTCCCGAGCCTCCCACTCCGATGAGCAGGGCATGCCCACGATCCATCCGTATGATGTGATGGACGTGGATTAAGTGCTCCAAAGCATCATCAAAAAGAACCAAATTCATTTTAATATTCAATTCATTATAGTCTTCCAAAATCTCCTGCAGAGAAAGTTAGACAGAAAGTTACTAGGAGGCTAATAAAGCAATTAGTAACACTAATACAATAACAACCCATTTAACAGCATTATTCCTTTCTACTTCCTCGGGGAAAATAAACTACTAGAAAACGCTGCGTACTCTGCAGCTGATCCTCAGTTTTCAATACTCCAGACACCAAATGTGTAGCAATGCCCACAAAATTCTGTGTGCACATGGAAAGAGAACAGATTCCCTACCATCTGGGGCAGACTCCTGTCCATTCCTCAGGCACAAAGAGAATCAGACACGGTTCCAAGCTGATGAACATTACCTGAAAGAGGGCACTTGCTGCATCATAGTCTTGGATATCTTCATAAATACGAGGTTCTCCTTCATTCAGAGCTGTTCTGAAATCTCCAAAAAGAATAGGATCCCTCATGGCTTGCTCCAAGTCATCTTCAAAATTCTCTTCGATCAGTTTTTTTATATGACCTTGTACCTTTAATGATATCAAATGAGTCAGGCAACACAACAAGGCAGATGATTCTGAATCAAGGAACCCTTGAAAGGAGGCTAATGCAGACTCCTGCTCAAATACCGGCTGATTTCAAGGGGATACTTATGTCACTACAAAAGGCAAAGACCACAGCCTCCTCCTGTGTTCTGTGTGTGATTTAAAATGACCTAACAGGCACTTCAAGAACTATTCAAACCAATGGACTGCAGAAGTTTAAGACAGAAAAGGATAAGTCTGTTAAAAAACACATTTGCATATTTTAGTGTAAATATCATATTAATAAACCTTCTCAGCATTCATACATGGCTCGTCACCAAGATTTCTCACAAATTTTGTTAAGTCTGAATGAATGTACAAATACAGAAACCCTGTGATACAATTATTCGGAGTTGTGAAAATGGAGCTAGAAATACATCTTAGTTTGTTACAGGAGAAAGACATAAGCAGAAAAATCTGAAGTCATCTTAACATAGGTCTTTTAATCTAAGCAAGTTGCTTCAGAAGCTGCTTATATATAAGTAAACTTTACCCCAGTTCCTCCCCTAATTCTCAAGGCACAACAATGGGATCATTCTCTCTTGTGTCTTAAGTTATATTTTGGAGCATTTTCTAGACTGCATAGCAGCCAAAACTGAATCTATTGTTTGAAGACTTGGACCTAACCCATCTTTCTCCTCCTTGAATGTATAGTCAAATTCTGATAGAATCCTTCCTAAAGGAAAACACTGATCATCTGAGTGATTTCCTGAGTTTGTTCCTGCATTGTTCTCACACTTTGTCACCTGTGCCACTCTAACCAATGTTCCTGGATAGGCAAACTGACTGACACTTACCCTTAGCAGATCTGCTCCTTAGTCTGTCGTAGTCACTTTATTTCAGAAAAGGAAATTCCATGAGCTATGTTTTAAATTAATGGAGCAACACCATGGTTAGACAAGTCTGCAGACTATCTGCATGACCCAAATACAGCAGTTGGTAACATTGCTGTCGCAAATTATTTGCTATAGGAATAGTCAGTGACTACTAAAAATTGAAAAAAAATTACTCGCCAATGCTTTGTCTGCTTCATTAATCAGCCTGTCATGGAAAACCCTCAGGCACTCATTTCTTCAAACTCTCACCATCCGGGGCACTGTTTGAAATCTGAATTAACATCAAAATATCAGACTGCACCAAATGAGCCGACATGAATCCTAAGGCCATAGAGGTAATTACACTGACCGAGTTCTGGATTGACTTTTTTCCCTCTTTTGGGGTTTGTTCTTTTCATAGTAACTACTTTGCTTGCATTTTTTTCCTCTGGCTATCTTATTTAAGAAAGACTAATACATCAATGTTTGTCATCAAGAGTAAGATCACAATTTAGGATGTTTCTGAACATTTTCTCATTGTGGCAAAGGCTTAATGAAAAGTGACAAAAGGTGACTGATCTCACGTAGCAAATTACCTCACCTTCACTCAGATTCATCCAACATATGTAGGTGTAGGACCACTAAAGAAAATTTTTCTATTCTTACCTCTCTGGAGTTGTAAGAATAAGTCCATTATAGACCCTGGAAAGATCCTGCAGATTAAAAATGTAATGGAAGTTGGAAGGAGTAGGGGGTAGATCACAAATAATCATTTTATAAAGCTCCAAAGTACACACAGTGAGTTTGTCATAGATGGTTGATACCGACTCATTAAATATCTGGAAACACAAGAAACAACAGGTGTTTTCATTACTGCCCAGAGAGAACTCAATACTATCAAACAAATTCTGCTTTCCAGCTTTTAAGACTTCTGGTATATTTCTCATAACTGAGGACAAACATTTTCAGAAATTCATATTCCCCTGTAGTATGAACATTCTGCAGTTAAATGTTTCAGCCAGGCCCTACCTTCATTTCTGAGCGTGCACAGTGCTCAAAAGAACATCAAAATCCATGACTGGAATTTCCACAGCACTTCTATAGCAGAAAAAATAAACTGCTATTTTCTCACATAATGTAGCATGTTTCCTGCTAGTAACGCAGGCAACTGCATCACATGAAATTTTTCATTGCCATTCAAGTTAGAGTTTGCTGACCTTTCTGTGTTTAGTAACAGGACCCATAATCAAATCACTCACAGGTTTACACCTATGAAAAGCACCAGGTTTATAAATTATCTCCTGACTCGAATGTTTACATATTACTCAAGAATTTATCAAAAGAGTGGAAAGCCATTGAGAAAGAGATGAGGAAAGGTCTGCATGAGGTTCTAAATATAACAAAGCATGATAATAGAGTATTTCAGGTCTTGTGGTAACACACAAATAAATGTCTATTTAAAAACAATAAACCTGTTGAGCAATACTTTAAAAACAGTGAAATTACTGCAGTGTGGCCTTTGATGATGGAGGTGTAGATCAAATTCAGTGACTGCTCAGAAGGAAAAGGTATGTTAAATACACTGAAGAGTGAGATGAACAGAGGGTCAACTTCATTCCAACCTCCTCCAGCTTTTCCCATGGCAGCAACAAACCCCAGGTCTCGAAGAAGTTTACAGTTCATCTTCTTACCACGGTCATACAAGAAACCTTTCTCTAGCAGCAGCCTCAACAGGGCAATGGGTTGCTGTGTGCCATACTCATCAACCTTTGTAACAGAGGAGAGTAAAAATATTTAGAGCACAGTACATCAGCATGCCAATTACTGTTATAAACATGGAAATATTGTGCTCTATGCTCTAGACAACATTACAAGGAGTAAGTGACACTTTGCAAAGCTTTATCACTGATTGTGAACATTCATTCCAACATCTCCTATGGGAAAAGTGTCTCTTCTCTGAAATAAAATAAATGCACAGATGCTCTTTTGCCCCATTTGTAAAGAAAAAGGGTTGGTTTCTACAATACCTGCAGCCTGTATCAGGCCACAGAGACATCTTTTTAATGGCATAAAGAAATGACCCAACTGCACTTCTCTTACATTTAGGAGAAATATTGCAACAAACAGAATTGCCCCCTATTGCACACAAGTTCAGCTCTTCTGAAGATCCTAAGCTGAAATCCAGTTATGCAGTTGCCATGAATCTCCTTGACTTGTGATTCTTTGGAGCCGTGTCTGAAGGGACTGTCAGTGCCACCCCAAATGTTTCCATACTACTGGCAAACTACTGACAGCTTATCCTTGGCATATTCAGATCATCCATGGAAATAATGAGACGTTTTCCCATAGGGGGGCCATAAGTGTCTTTAGTTCGTTTCTCCACATTTGTCTCTAGATTTCTCTGAATGTCCATTGATGTAGTACGAGAAGAGAAGTTAATTACTAGAAGCAGCTGCAGAGGGGAGAAAATGAATTGGAATGGATTTTCATGCTTTCTTTTTTTTTTTAAACTAGAGTATTCATATGCTCTCTTTCTTAGATTGTCAGGCATAAAGGAAACTTCATTCTTAGCATTTTGTTAACGCTACTTTATAAAATTGAATCTGTAAATGGTAGAACAGAACAAAACATCTTTGATCCTGACAGATTCTCAAATCATTCACACACTTTGGTTCCAACTTCAGTCACGTTAACAAAGTCAATAGTGCTACCCTCAGACTCAGGCTTCACAACACAAATTTACACAAGGACAAACAAAAAAGCATCTTTTACAAACAAGGCAAAATATCTCATACATACATTAAGATCTTTGTCCAGATTGCTTAGGAAGTTCTGTGTGGTTGCTGTTTTAGATGTACCTGATTCACCTACAAGAATAACTGAGTGTTTTATTTTTACCATCTGTTCTAGTAACCAAGTAGTGCGTGTTGTATCCACTGTAGGCACTGAAAAAGGTCAGGAATATGATAGCAGGTTAAATTAAAATGCAGCACAGCTGGAGGAATTATATTTATAGGATAGCGTTAGATCACACTCTCAGGGTATTAGTAAGCAGTTGCACAAATACATAAACCAAAATATCAACTCACTAACAATGATGAAACAAAATTTTAATTGCTCAACCACCTCTTTTCAGTTTTTAATACTGGGAACTTTTCTCCTATAGATATATTAAAAAATTAATTCTCTTCTATATAGGAGGGTCATGGACTGGTTAAGCTCTGTTTAATCCCTATTCCAAGGACACAATCAGGATTTATTTGGATCATAAGCGTTTTCCCAGAACTCTACATAGATGACTTCTGTTGTACGTGAATAGCCTGCCATTAGGAGCAACTCTAGAGATCATATAATCATCCCTTGTGTCAGTGAAGTTAATCTGTGCTTGCTGAAGTATGACTATAAAGTAACCTGCATTCATTTGTCCTTGACTATGAAAAGAGCTTATCACAATTATACAGCGCTTGAAGTAACAACCAATAATGGCCTTAAGGATTTTTATATACCAAGGACTTGAACTATGGAGCTGACATTTTTCCTAGAGTTTCTGGTAGAGCAGGCTGTGAATCTTGCGCTGTTCTGGCTTGTAAAAGGCCTTGTTAGTTCCTAATAAACTGTACTAAGCTTTTCATCCTTTCCTCATTTCTTTACCATATTTTCATCCTTTCCTCATTTCTTTACCATATGGTGCAGTATCCACTCTACTCCTGTTAAACTATTATGACAAGAACATTAAAGAAATTGATTTGTGCTATCAAAAGAAACTGAACAAGACAACCTTCGGTACAGAAAGAGGATGGCTCATGTTAACTGCCACGCACTCAGTGGTGGCACATGACCAATAAATTTTATCTTGCGCTCACCTAGAATGGCAAGAAATTTAACTTCAGGCTTATGAATGTATTCAGGAACAAGTTTCATCCAAGGTACCCACTTTTTTTTTTAATCCCTCAAAATGGAAGTCATGCAAAGTTGGCAGCTGACCTGCAGAAGATTAAGCAACTGGAGGTTTTCTAGGAGACTGAAATATTTCATAAGAAAATAATCTAATTGAGATGAAAGTGAAGGGTAAGAGTCTGGACCAAGCTGAGCGACACTGTACTCTGTTTGCTTGTTATTTAACCCTGTAAGACATCAACCAAAATTCTCCTAGCCCAGCACTTGGATCATACTATTGCTTTTTAAGCAGATTCCACTGGCTTTCCTTCCATGTTTTATTTTTCCTTTCACTGTTTAACAGTGATAGTCCTTCAGAGAGCATTATTGCAGCAAGGATAGCTAGCTGGAAGAAAGAACAATATTGTGCCTTCACTGAAACTAACTCTTCTCTAATATAATCAATGGGATTCAGGCTAAATTATGACAAGCTCCTACCTGTGATTGTTACAGAGAATCACAACTTACATTTTAGATACTCCAGGAGGGAACTAGGAAATCTTAGGACTTGGAAATAAGTGACCTTCAGCAGGAATTAACTCTACATGCAAGCTTTTCCAGGCTCCCCTGGAAAGACAGGGTGTCTAGACAGCACCAAGGCTCAAACATTTCCATCGCTTTTAAGTGTGCCCTTGCTTAAAAATGAGATGGCTCTGATGCATCTGGAGACACTGACTTCAAGGGACAAGAGATAACATTATCTAATTGAAACCTCACTGGTACAAAAGGCCAGTCTGATTTCATGAGGTTAGTTACAATTTTTCAGATACCTGCAGTGAAAATAAGACAAGGCTCTTTTTCTTTGTTCTCTGTTCTTCTAGGTAGAAATGGGTGCTGGTGTTAACATACTCAATGTAAATAATACTACTATCAATTTTTGTTTGATTTAGATTGTCGTTTTGCCCCTAAAGCCGGTTTTGTTGTGCTTCTCATTGATGTCACTGTAGCAACCCACTTCGGAAGCCAGCTTCTCTTTTACAAGTGATAAAGAAGAGCTTTCAAATTATGCTAGTGTGGCGATTCCTGTGTGAAGATAGTTGAAGCACTCTTAGCAGTGTGGTTCTTATTCTTCACATACAGGTCTGGATAAATATTTAACAAACTCAACAGTACGCTGAGATGGGGCACGTTCAGTGCTTTAAAGACCACCGGTTACTGCTCGCCATGGGCTCTTCACCAACAGTGGGAACTCTTCTTGCTCTGTAGCCTGCAGAACTCTCCAGTGGGTCAGAGGATTAAAGCTGAAGAAACACAATATGCAGATTTCCTTGGCTCAGCAGTATTTAAAGATAAACAGAATATAAAGATGTTGTCAAACTCATTTACATTGTGTAAATCATGAGAAAGCAGAATGGGCATATTGGAAATAGTTACATCTGTTTATTTTAAATTAATAAAATTAATTTTAAATATATAAAGATCTGCTGTACTTAATGGGGTTTTTTTAGGCCAAATTTTTTACATTCCACTGCAGAAATTAATTATCTTCAGATGGGGGTTGTTAAAAGTAGTTAATCAGGCTGGCTACCTACAGCAATTTCTTATAAAGTGAAAATAAACACCAACAAGAAGCACCCTCAATTTTATACGTGGGTTGCCAGACAGTTAATTAGTACCTAATGCAAGGTAGGTTCCGATTTGATTTTCACAGTCTTTCAGACTTGGTTTTTTGAGTCGTTCAAGCCCAGTTAAAACTGTGGCTTTATAGGCAGGCTGAATGGACTTTCACTGTCTGATGGAATGTGGAAATGGCAATGCACCGGTGGGTACAGAGGCATCATGTCCTTAAACACCTCCTGAGCAGCCTGTTCCAGTGCCCAATGACCCTTTCTATGAAAAATTTTTCCTGATGTCCAGCCCAAATCTCCCCTGGCTGAGCTTGTTGCCATTCCCTCTCGTCCTGTCCCCTGTCACTTGGGAGAAGAGCCCAGCTCCCTCCTCTCCACAACCTCCTTTCAGGCAGTCGTAGAGAGCAATGCGGTCTCCTCTCAGCCTCCTCTTCTCCAGGCTAAACACGCCCAGCTCTCTCAGCCGCTCCTCACAAGGCCTGTTCTCCAGCCCCCTCACCAGCTTTGTTAGAAAGTTCCTGCAGCAAATGTCACACAGCAGTGCACCCATAGGCCACTCTTAAAGTACGTAAGCAAATACATCTAACAGTCACGCAAGCAAGGATCACAGCAACGACTTTATTTAAATCTCACCAAGAAGAACAAAGTACACTGCACAAGAGTTAAAGATATCAGCACTAATCCAAATTCTTCCACATGTGTTTGTTTGACTATGTGCCTGGTAATGCAAAAATCCAAAATTAAGTTCTATCAACCCAACTGTGCGCTTCAGAAATTAAGCTGTAACTGCTGAACAGCTATCAATGAAGACCTTCAGAAATCTGCATTCAAAATGCAGATCTGCTGTCTCAAACTTCTTCGCACTACAACAAAAATGCGAGTAGCACAGCTGCACATACTCGTTATCCCCTGCACATCTCAAGGGAAAAACAAACCAAACCACACGAAACTCCAAACAATTCTACATTCCCTAGAAAGGAACAACACTTTTTTTTAAGCTGGTAACTCAAATTCAAAGATAGTAAAGCTTTTCTGAAAGCAACATGTTTGGTTCTTTATGAATACTCTGACCAACAAGGAAAGCCAGTTTATGAGCATACTGGCACGGAGCAGGTACTCTGATAACACCCTGCAGAAGGGAGGAAAAAAACGCAAAGTAATTCCTTGCAAGTCATTTAAATAAGCATGCATTCACTGTAACAGAGATAGACCTGGAATTAAAATGTTCTGACACATGTAAAATTTATACTCCTGGTAGTTTATGCTGATCTGTGAAAACATTACATACCCTGAACACTGTAAAAAACCCACACTTTATAGAATGGATGGAAAGACTTCCTAGTTCCATCCCCTCCTCATTTTTTTTTTCTTGCAGTCTTTTAAAAGAAGGTTTACATTTGAGGCTGCATCTCCCAGGAAGTGCGACGTGGGTAAATCATGTGAAGTGTTTATTAGTATTATTACTAAAATGACAAAAAGCACACCTCAGGCATGAGCTGACTGCTTGCTGACCTGGCTATGCCACAGAAGAAGCCTCAGAGAAAATGGAGGAACACTGTTCCGTTCCCACACCAGTATTCCTGCACTTAAGAAATAAATTATCGCAGTTTTGCTTTTGATATAGGATTTGGGGATAATACTCAAAACACCAAGTATTTTCTAGTAAGAATAAAGATTGCTTTAATCTTTGGACTTCAGAGAGATTGCATAATTATAAAATGTCTACTTCTCAAGCCACTGCTCTAGGTCAAGAGGCATAATTGCAGCTTTCTGGATCTGCACAGGTGTTTTAAAGATACCTTTTTCTATATTCTTATGGGTTGTTACCGCAGAGATATGTGCAACCTTAGAAGAAAAATACTATCAATTCCCAGAGGAAATACTTACCGACCAGTTATAGTACATGTGGCAAAGTTTGTAGGTTAAACGTTGTACATGATCTGGCTTCAGCTTGCTAGTGTCATAAATTACATTATAGCGAGTGGGTGCAACACAACCATCTCTCACTGCCTGACTCACAAGGAAGAAATCGTACCTGTAACAGAAGAAACAAAACTCAAAGTCTGATACAGAAAGGACTGCTTTTCTTAGAAAAATGCAAATCCTCACAGATTTGTCTTACTTAGTTTCTTCAAGTCACTTTATGCCTATTAAGTAAGTTCCAGAAGTATGTCTGTGCTTTGGTCACAATCAGTTTCCTTTATTTCTGAGAGACCAGGAGATCTACAGGAATGCAATTTTATTACATGCTTAATACCACAAAGGTCTTAGCCATTCATCACATAGATTCTTCCTTTGTGTAATCACCCTGCACGCATACTTGGCTTGTGTTTCCCATATACTCCAGCACCCCAAGCCATATTTGGATGTTGGTCGCCTGCCACACCACTTGGGACACCAGCAGCAAGTTGGTAAAATACAGAAAAAGAAAGGCAGAGCTACCTATCAGAACTGTGCACTGCCACAGAAGACCGCAATCTTTCCTACGAGCTTCAGCATCCCTTGACCAAACTCAAATGTTTCATAGAATCATAGAATAACCAGGTTGGAAGAGACCTACCAGATCATTGAGTCCAACCACTCCTATCAAACACTAAACCATGCCTCTCAACAACTCGTCCACCCGTGCTTTAAACACCTCCAGGGAAGGTGAATCAACCACCTCCCTGGGCAGCCTCTGCCAGTGCCCAATGACCGTTTCTGTGAAAAATTTTTTCCTAACGTCCAGCCTAAATCTCCCCTGGTGGAGCCTGAGGCCATTCCCTCTCGTCCTGTCCGCTGTCACTTGGGAGAAGAGGCCAGCTCCCTCCTCTCCACAACCTCCTTTCAGGCAGTTATAGAGAGCAATGAGGTCTCCTCTCAGCCTCCTCTTCTCCAGGCTAAACAAGCCCAGCTCTCTCAGCAGCTCCTCATAAGGCCTGTTCTCCAGCCCCCTCACCAGCATTGTTGCTCTTCTCTGGACTCGCTCCAGAGCCTCAACATCCTTCTGAGAACTGAGCACGGTATTCAAGGTGCGGTCTCACCAGTGCTGAGTACAGAGGGAGAATAACCTCCCTGGACCTGCTGGTCATGCCGTTTCTGATACAAGCCAGGATGCCACTGGCCTTCTTGGCCACCCGGGCACACTGCTGGCTCATAGTTCATCATGTACTGAACAAGTTCTACACTTCCCCCTTACTGACCTGAGTTTCGTGGAGCACAACTTGCAAAATCCTCCAATGCTAACAAGCAAATTATGGCAGTGGGGTTTGTGTACGTGTGTTACATACATACTAACTGCACAATCCTGTGTCTTACTCTAGGGACTTCCTAACCCCAACAAATACTTCCAACACTTACTCATACAACACAGCCTTACAGAATAACAACATCTATGCACAATTCCAAAACTACAGCCAGACACAATTTCATTCCAGTTAAGGACAGCTAGGCAATCATATCAGTAGTCATCCATTTGGTACTAAACCTTTAAAAAAAATTTTAAAAAAAACCCACAATGAAAAGTGAAACACACACTTATATATAGTACTCTGATGTACGCAGATACTGCAATTGGAAACCATGAATCAAGTAATTAATTAATAACATTGAAACTTTTCATTTCTTTCTCATTCACTATGATTTCTTTTCAGAAGCACAGAAGTGTGGAAATATCGGATGTATTTCCTGTATTATCACCTTGCTAGCAAACAGAAGAATTGTTACTTCTATATTAACTTACCATTCTGGAATGGTGATCCCCCCATCAACAATGGTACCAGGAGGCGGGTTTTTAACTGCTCTATCAGCCTGTGCAAAGAGTCTGGTACTCAATTGTTTCTTCACAACTATCACAGTAAGTCTTGGACTAAAATAAATGAAAATAAAAGAAGAATAACCAAATCAATCTTGAAAAACTGCACTGATTATTTCAGCAGACGGTCTACAGCTTCAAATTAAAAGCTATTTTAGAGTTCTCCAGGGCATTAATTTCTCATGTAAGTATTCAGATTCACTGATTTAAATTAAATAGGACATTATTCATAAGTCTAGATTTTTAGTGACTTCCTATTACAAGTTAGGTATCTCAAAATCATGTAAACAATCATTAGAAAAGCAGTTATCTGAGCTCAGGTAAGGACAAGGATGGAAAGACAACACCATCTTCACTTTTTGTCTCCCACTGTATATTTCTTTTAAAAAAAAAAGGCAGTGGTGTTAATGGACTTACTTGTAGTCTTTACCAACACCCTTCAAGCAATCCAGAAATTGAGGCACTTCATAATTAACCAGAGTATGTAGTTGTCCATCTCCTACACCATCACGATACACAATAACACGAGAGGGCAAACACTTATTCCACTTGACCCACTCTCTCAGAGCAGCTTAAAATAAACAGAGTAAAAGCTGTTAGCTATAATGACAGTTCATTCCAAAACAAAAATGGATTTTTATTACTGAAAAAACAGCAGTAAGTTTAGAAACCTAAGGTCCTCAGTCTTTTCAGCAATATTTACAAATGTGTTTTTAATGTGTTTTCATCTCCATGTAAACTGGTAACGCCTCCCCTCAAGGCAGCTGAGATGGTTCGCTGAGGAAACTTAACCGTCATTGACTCAAAAACAGCACAAAGCTTTCCCTTACTCTGCAAACAGGATTTGAGACCATCCACAATTTCTTGCCCTCGACCTTGAATAGCACAGTGGGAAAACCACCTGTCAAGAGCAAAATAAAGGATGACCTGCAAAGCATTTCCCATGCTTACTTCAATGAAGTTTTAAAAAAATAGCTACAACCACACAGTCTTTACAGCTACTGTGGGTCACGACAGTCAAGCAAAAGCACCCTATGAGAATATTTTCCTCATAAAGTCCCTGGGGTAGACAAATACCTTACAGCCATGTGCAATTCCTTTAAATAAAAAAAAAAAAAATCCACAGGGTCAACTCCAAAGGAAGAAGAGTCTGACACCCTCCATTAATCCCAGCCCTAGCCCCACCATCTGCCCCTTCTCCCGACCACTGTGGAAGAAGGACAAGCCTATTGCTTAAGGGATACAGTGGAAAAAATAGTTCATAATGTATAGTTCTAATTAACAATGTACAGTAAACCAATTTGGACGCTTTCACGATGGCCCATCATATTTTATTTACTTTTCAGTTAAGGTGAAGATTTTCTTTTGCCCCCTTTTGCATTCAAATCTTACCGTGTCATTGTTTGATTCAGGCTAGCAACAAACCCTGCAACTGACTGCTTTCCAAATAAAGTGTCATGGTAACAATCGATTCCCACAATCATCACCTGTTTCAGCTTAAAAGGAATCAATACAGAGTATGTATTAGTATACAAAGACGTGCCAAAGCACTTATCACCTCCACCCTACAGCGTAACAACATCACGACATAAGCTGTATGGTTTCAGGACACTTCAGTGAGCAATGGCTACTAAACTATTGCACTAAATGTCTCTTTAGGTCTATTTAACTTCAAGTCCCTTCCCAAAAACACAAAACTAAGTACACAAAGGATATTTCATTTTCTTTTTTTTCAGAAAAAAAGGTTTGCTTTTAAAATAAGACTCAATAAAGTAACTGGCTACCATTAAAAAAAATGTACTTACTGGGGTCTCAACACTCCAAAGTTCTCCACCCATTTTAGAGTTCATTTGTAAGGCAATTTTTGTTGTTACGGTCAGAGCAGTCTGAGGTCTGTTTAAAGTGCGACTCAACACACATTGACTTGGAACAGGACAATCTGTGCATAAGTATTTCTTGATAGCATCATACCTATCCTTCCGGAAACGAGACAACACGCAAACCACCCTTAAAGAAAAGAAATGTTTTTAAGTAGTTGTATTCTCAGATGCGCCTAACAGTTACAGTTCTCTAGGAAAAGCTTCTTAACGCTCAACAGAAATATTCAAGTATTCATAATGAAAGAAATACCTGGAAAGTATCAGGGTCTATACTTTGAAGTCAAGTACAAAGACTATTTTCCAGAAGGATATTCATGCTGGGGTTTGAACAAGAGCAAGAGTACCTATCTAGTATATACTCAGGTGCCAAGAGTTCTGTTTCTGAGAATGAGTCTTAAAACACCAATGAGAAAAATAACATGATTTGAAATTAGGGATTCAAATACATACTATGTTTGTGTCACGGGTAACAGCTTGCTGTAAAACCCGTATATAAGGTTCTGTTTTGTCTTCTACTTCAATCCTGAAAAGGAAGAGAAAAAAATGTTTACAGAGAAAAATAGCTATTGAAACTTCAGCAAAACCAAATGCTTGTTATGCATCGCCACTGTATCAAGTGTCACAATCATAACTATCAATGAAAGTACAACATTCACACCATTAGAAGACTAAAAGGAATCAATCCCCAACTTAGGCTTCCAAGAGCAATAAAATTCAAAGCCAAAACCAAGCACAGGTACTCAAAGGAAGACACGACTAAAGTCATCAAGAAAAGATATATACCTTCCTGTATTAAATATAGCTCCACTTGAGAAGGTTTTGCTCAATGACTTTCTTAACACTGTTTGATTTTGCATGCTTCAAGCCCCAGTGAAAACTCTCACACAGAAGCATGAGTAAGAAAATAAGTCACTACAGAAAGCTGAACAATTTACATAGTGAAAGCAACTTTGTTTTATTAAAAATGTCACAGAAGTCAGTACTGGGGCATACTCTAATATCTAATTTAACAGCCGAAGCGTGCTAACAGATATACCTTAGTAAGTGTAAAGCTATTTTTCCATCGGCTTTCTAAAGATACTTACACGGTTGCCTTGTTCATTCTGATTCCCAGAGACAGTGCGACTTTAGACAGACAATGAAGTAATACAGTAGCAGTATCATTACTGCGACGTGGGTAGATCAATAACCAGTTGTCTAGAGGCTTTGCACAAATTAAGGGAGCTCCTCTGCTTTCCCTTGTCCAATCCGCAAACTGAGGATTGTACTCAATCTGTAAACAAGAAATAAAAAAAAGAAATCAACACCCTACCTAAGTAGTTTAATAAACGGAAACTACTTGGAAGAAACATCTCGAGTCTCCTAGTTTGTGTAACTGAGGTTACTTTCTTTACACAGACGGATTGCTTTGTAAAGAAAACACTATTGTAATGCAAACCAGAAAATCTTAAGGGGTTTCTAAACAGAACTTGTCAACAATTTAAGAATTTGTGCATCGCCTGTTTGGACAAAGACTTCATATAACATTTTCACTCATAATCCTTTATTTATAAACCAACAAGCAGCATTTCCTTCCTTAAGGACGCGCTTTGTGAGTGAGAGAGCTGGAAGAATTTAGAAGTTGTCTTATTTACCACATTTCCTGATTGAAGGATCTTTTCTGCTTGAGCAACTCTTCCCGTTAAGGAGAATAAATTAGAATCAAAGCTTAAACCCCAGTCTCTGAGTTCTTGCTGCACATCGTCATCTCTGTTTAAGAACAAGAGTGAAATGAAAACAAATAAATTTGTTCTTAAGACTTTTCCATTTCAAAACCAGTAGATTTCCAAAGTTTTGTTGCAACAAAGGAGCTTATAATACAAATTTTTATGTCAAAAAAAGTACAGAAGAGACAAGCGTAGCATACTTTTGGATGTAGTCAATAAGTCTTCCAATTTCCTGTTGCCTTTGCTGAGGGGGCAGTCGTGTATGAGAAGTCAATACTTTCATCACATTAAAATCGTTGCGCATCCTTTCCGTTAATCCTGTTAATGGCAAAATCTTTTTCTGATTAGAAGTTAGTCCAAGACTAAGAAAAGTAAACTTGCAAGTCATGCAAACTACATGTCTGCAGTGCATGCACAGTTCAAGTGGTGTCAGTAGTAACCAATGTTTTCAATGGCTCTCTGTTTATACACTCCCATTCGTATACAGAAAAGAAAAAAAAATCTGGATTTTTGCACTGGATAGGAAACCACACAAGACATACAGCTCTACCCACAATTCCAAAGCAAAACAAAACAGTGTTGAGATGGACAGATACTGTCAGTGCAAAGTAAGTATCTCAAGAGGAAAATACATGTTTATGTATCTTACCAAATTATCAATTTATAGTAAATTTCCCTTTTTTCAGCAGACGTTCTACTACCAAAAAACTCCACAAGTTATCAGTGGGCCAATGTGGAACATGGTAGATAAAGACTACGTGACATCAAAACCCCTCACACTCTTCAGTCTCATTTAAATTTCTGATCTTTTAGCTACAAAACTTGTTTCCAAACTCACATTTATACAAACAAAACAATCCTACTTAACTTGGCAAGAAACTCCTACTAGTTTCTGTAGGCATTGCTGTTTGACAATGAAAAGAAGCTTTTATGTGAAAAAACCTCAACCTGTTAGGAAGCACAGCTCTGGACTTAGAACCACAGGTACTGGCATTGTAGTTCCTCTCTTCCTCTTCGACTCACTGATCAAGACAGGCTGGTTCAAGTCAGTAATTTCTTGATTATATTGCTGTAGGAGAAATACACATTGCTATGTTAGTTTACTCATAACAAACACTCAGTTCTCTTAATAATGTTCACTTTAGAAAATAGGTTTTTTTCTTTACATAAACAAAACCAAAACCAAAAGCAAACAGCAATTAGCACATCTAACTGGAGAGGAAATGGTTTTGTCAGAAGAGGCTCAACGGGAAAGCACTATTCTCTCTACTGGTGCCATCAAATTATTGAGACAACAACAAAAAGACAACAGAAACTTCAATGCTTCTGCCTTGACTGAAGTAGTATCACCCAGAGTATCTAACTCCAGAGTAGGATGCCCATTCCAGAGCAGTAATGGACAAGGTTCCTGCCCTAAAGAACAATTTAATTAAAGACATCACAAGAATCAAACAGGATTCCAAGTGAAGTTTCCGAAATTCACATTTCCTTGCATCTGGCAAGAGTTGATCTGTCCGGCAGTAATTTAGTTTAGGAGGAAAAAACCAAAACCCACACCAACAACTACAATGGGACAAACACTCCTAGCCAGATTCAATTCCATTTGGGCTTTGGCTTTCCTAACCTCATTGCTGCCTGCTGGGACAATGTCTCCATAACCCCCCCCTCCCAGATTACTTCTCTCTGCTTCCACTTTCTGTATGTTTCCTTTTTTGAGTTTACCCAGGAGCTACTTGTTGATCCACGTAGGCCTCCTGGCATTTTTGCTTGACTGGCTACTCCCTGGGATGGATTACTCATACTGAACCATGCTGCCCAGGTTACTTACTGCTCTCAGATTACATAGTATCCATCAAAAATAAAATTCTATTAAAAGAAAACTATGAATTATAAATCCATACCCTTTCGTAGTAGTCCACATAGCTGATCTCAGAACCATCTGCTTTTCTAAAAGTGCACTGTGGACTGGCATCCCAGTCGATGCCATCAATTCTGTATGTTCTGTTATTGTACCTAAATAAATAATTCCATCAGTGTTTTTTTTTTAAATCTTAACTCAAACAGAAAAGAAATACAACAGCAGGACAAAAAAGTTAATAGCAAAACTCATGTAAGTTGAAAGTTTTGCTCTCATTAGCACAAGTAACTACATTTCTCTTTTCAATTTTAATAGGTTACTGACTCTACTAAAAGCAAATGAAAACAAAACCCAGTCTGTACTCTCTGCTTTTGTAAATGCTGTCACCTTGATTAGTTTGCTACCTTGACAAAGGTATTTTCATGTTTTCATGCTTTCCCATACTTCATTGTGTATTTTCAAGTCATTGAACTAAAAAAAAAAAACAAAAACCAAAACAGATCTCTAAGATGACAAGAGTCCACGGAGACTTACTTTGTAAGAACAATCAAGCCTATCAGCTCTTTAGCACAGGTATCTCTAAATCTTTGTTTGTCAACCTGGTAATACAGACTGTACATAAACTCCAGCACTGTTTCACTGCGAAGAACCTTATGGCTCATGTCTGTGCATAACATAATGCTTTCCTCATACTGGAGGATAGAGCTTGTGAAGCCCGCCCAAAGTGTCAACCTGTTGAAAGGGAACATACAGAATCTTAACATGCTTTAAAGCATCTCTATTTTCACCCTTTAAGTTATTTCTGTCCTCTTTCCCAGACACTAGAAAGTATTCAAAACACAAAGAAACCATTATCCAAATATAAAAAGCTGCTGAAAGCTAACAAAAATATTTTAGATGCAAGTATCCTTAGTCAACTTAAGATAAAAGTATATTATTTATATTGCTACGTCATTGAATTAAACTGGAAGAAAGGTTGCCTCAAAACTTGAGAAATCCACTTTACACTATTAGTCTTAAATATCTCGCCTGCAAAATGTATAGGTATTCAAGACACATTACAGAGAAAAAGAGCAACAGTTTGTGTAGTAGAACACTGTCCAGGTTCTCACACCAACCAAGCTGTGTAGGCCGGGTTAATGGTAAGGAGTACACCACAGCCATCTGACGGGGCTCTGGTCAAATTCAAGTTTACTAACTTGTAGAGCAGTCCTAGTACTAGCCAGAAGCTAGAGGTGTTTAAAAGACAGGTGGATGCCGTGCTGAGGGACATGGGTTAGTGATTGATGGGAATGGTTGGACTTGATGATCCTGTGAGTCCTTTCCAACCTAATGATTCTGTGGTTCTATGATACTATGAGTAGCCCAAATGAAAAGCTACACTTGATAGAGAACTCTGTTGGGTGTCCCACCTGTCCCAGCCACTTGTGAGGTCCAACTTTTAGCTTGTTAACTTCATTAATCAACAAGAAGTCTTCATTTTTGAGCAAGTAGATGCCCAAATTGGTCGGGCATCCTATCTTCTCTTAGTTGCCACCTTCTCTTCTCTTTTTCTTCCCTCTGTTCATTCTGTCTACCCATGCTCATTTCTGCTCTCCTCACCTTATCTTCATCTTGTCTACTTATCATTTTCAGTTCTTGCTTCATCTGCTCCTCCCATCTTGTCTCGTCTGTCTTCTCATCTTCATCTTTTCATCTCTTTTTCACTTTATCTTCTCTCTTCTCCCCATGTCCTCCTTTATCCCCTCTGCAGCACCTCAAGAGACAGCCCAAGTGATGCCCCATAGTGGTCCTTGAGGGCTGTTCCTGTGCTGAGGAGATGCAGTGCCCCATCGCCAGCGCCTTGTGATGGCCAACTAGATCTCAGGAAGAAATGTTTTGCTGTGAGGGTGAGGAGGCCCTGGCCCCATTTGCCCAGAGCAGTGGTGGCTGCCCCACCCCTGGAGGTGTTCAAGGCCAGGTTGGATGGGGCTTGGAGCCCCATCACACCATCACACCATCACACCATCACATTAAGTTTTCCAGCTCCGAGTTGGAGGCTGCTGTGTGTCGGGTTTGCCAGAAGGGGGCACTAAGACATCACAAACAAATGCCATCAATCACACCCCAGAAACTGGCCCCAACCACCCATTAACCCCCTCAAAAAAACAATATATAGCACCAAAATAGCATCGGAAAGATCATGGAATCATGGAAGGGGTTGGGTTGCAAGGCATCTCAAAGCCCACCCAGTTCTACCACCCACCCATGGGCAGGGACCTGGCCTTGAACCCCTCTAGGGATGGGGCAGTCATCACTGCTCTGGGCAACCAGGGCCAGGGCCTCCTCACCCTCACAGGAAAACATTTCTCCCTAAGATCTCATCTCAGTCTCCTCTCTTTCAGCTCAGAACCATTCCCCTCGTCCTGTCCCTGCCCTCCCTCACCACGAACCCCTCCCCAGCTTCCCAAAGATCTCTGAAGCCAGCATGGGCCACCACTGTGCTCACCAGTTGTTGACTTGCAAGAGGGTCAGATTGGTTTGGGCAGCGATTTGCCTCTTCTCTTCCTCTGTGGGTAGTGGTGCTGGGAAAAAAGTGACGAGGCAGAAAAATGTCATGTTTACCAGCAGCCCTGAGTAAAAAATAACCTGAAAAAACACCTTTTTTGTTCATTTTCCTGCCCTCAATTATGTAACTTCATGCATTGGCAAGATGCAAGGCCTAAGGGTGGCATCTGAGAGCATCACAGTTTCCCCAGTGTCCCTAGGGCTTTTCCAAGGCTTTCCATCTCTCATTCCCTGAAAGAAAAATGCTGTTATTTAGTTAATTTATGCAATTATCTAATATCTCCATTTTTGGCACATTGTGTCCAGGATTTCTTCCTCCTGCTGGTGCTACAATGCTTCAAAACTCAATAAAATGGTGAACGTTAATGCTCATCAAGAGTGGTGAGCATGCGGTCACACAAACCCACATCATCCATGATGCCAGATGGAGTAATCCCATGGGGAAGCACAAGCACCTTAAGACCATGTGGACCAGGCTGAAAGCAAAAGCCCAACCATCCAGTAGAACAATTTCTTTGAGTTGTTCAGTTCAGTTCTGGAAATCTCAAATGGGGTTCTCCTGGCACCATGCAGAAAATTGCTTCTCAGTTTCTGGTCTTCCAAATCACTCTTCTGCTTGCAGATCTGTGGTTCAGCCCTCCAAAAGCATGGAGGATGCACCACACAGCTTAGGATGGAAGCCCAGCCCAGCGATGCTCTCATCCTCAATGCAATAAATACATTATTTCCCATTTTAAAAGACTGGGAAATTCCCAGCTACCTGCTGCTCCATCTCCTGGGTCATATTTTTCCCCAGGTTGCTCCTTGAAGCTGATATTCTTCATCTTCCTGCTACCTCAGGGATCTCCCACCTTCCTGAAGACCATGATGCAACCAGTTTCTGAGTGATGACTTGCTCAAACTATACAGGTAGAAGGGGTGATGTAGCTTTTCACCCTTCTTCCAGCCCTGCTGGTGGGACAGTGGTCTCCCTGCATGAGAACATCCCATTGCATCCTCTGTGCACCCTCCTACATCTCCAGTCCCCCAAATGAGTCAGTTCTGCAATTTTTCTTGCTGATGTGCCACAACCACACCGGTGGGGCAGCTGTCACAGCCCAGCCAGTTAGGAAAAGGTGGTTTTGGAGCTGCTAACTGTGCAAAAATGCTCTATTACCCATCTGCAAAACTTTGTGGACATCCCCCAAACAGTTTTGGTTGTTTCCTCATGCTTTAAGGGACTATTTTATCAATTGCAGTGCAAAAAGTCCTGCCCAAATTGCTCCCCAAAGAAAAGCAAAGCCACTTTGTGCCTTAAGATACAAATCCAGATCAAACACCAACTTGGTTGTTCGTTTTTTTCCCCCAGTTTGCAGGACATTTTGGCAGCTGCGGGGCTCACCATGAGGTGCTGGAAGAGCCAGGATAGCATGATGTTGGTGGCTTGTTTGAGCAGGACGCCCGGCTTGTTCTTGGACTTCTTGTCCTCGCCGTAGAGGAGGGAGGTGAGATCCAGGTTCACCTACCAAGAGAGAGGAGTGGGGAGAGAACTGGCTGAAAACAGTGATGGACAACCCAAAACCCGAGCAAAGCCAACCTAAACCTAACCACTGCTGTCAGTCCTAAATCGCAGAGATATGGATTTGATAGGTGGACTGTTCAGTGGATAAGGAATTGGTTGGATGGCTGCATTCAGGGATCAGTGGTCAAAGGCTCAATGTGCACACGGTGAACTGTGACAAGTGATGTCCCTCGGGGGTCAGTACTGGAACCAGCAGTGTTTAATATTTTCATCATGTGGGTAGTTACAGTCTGGCGGCCGGAAGATGTCGCGCTGTACGGAAAGACAGAGCCCTTCCCCCCCTCCAGATAGCCAATGATGATAGGGCTATGATGTAAGTAGACGGAAGTGACGTCATAACCCCAGGCTATATAGTGCCGTGTTACCTATCAATAAACTCCATTTGCCATCCACCACATTGGTGTCAGTGTGCTGATGGCCCGAGCGGCCTGGGCTTGGCTGTCGCGCTGTTCCTCAACCAGGTTGTCATGCCTTCAAAGGCAACAAGTGGTGCCAAAACCCGGGAACCTTTAGACCCGGCAAAGACCTGGGAAAAAGGGATCCAGATCAGGATTGTCTCCTGGAATCGAGTGAACGGTGGCCGGAGCGGCTGGACCGACTTCAGCGGGGAGGACGCTCCTAGGACCCGCAAGGAAGAAACCTGTTCCACTCCCAAGCCCACGTCGGGCACCAAGGAAGAAGGAAGCTGTTCCACTCCCAACAAGGAGGATGGAAGCTCTTGTGAAGGTCGTATCTCAATTATATAATCATTGGGGTGTTAGTTCTAAAGAATTTACTCTCGCAGTTGCGAAGCTTCTACAAATTGGGGTCATTGACCGGCCAGTAGGTATTCTCCTCCCTGAACTGTGGGATGGATGCACTAAAGCGTTAGCCGAGGAGACCATGTCCTCAGGTTGTGGGAAAAGTCTTCAGTTGTGGGGAAAGGTCTTGAAGGCCTTGCAGGGGATCATACAAGAGCAGGAGACTGGGGGGGTGGCAAAAGACTGTTTGTCGGCCACCCTGAAGTCGAGAGTCGGGGCGGCTACACAGATTCCGTGCCCCCTAAACGATGATGACCCTGCCAGGCCTGGAGATCTGTGGGAGGGCAATGCGCCTCCCCAATCTCCAAACGCCGACCCGCTAATGGAGGGACAGAGTTGGGCGGAATCCTTTTGGGGTGGGCCGAATGAGGAGGCCAAGGGTGCTGCAGGGAAAATGGAATCTAAGGAAACTTCAGCTAGATCACTGCCACACGTGCCCCAAGATGGCACCGAGCAAAAAGGGAAAGGGCGGGGCGAGGAGGTCCCTGGCCGGAACAGGGAGGAAGCGCTAGAATCAACTAGCGTGTGCAAATGGGAGGAGGAGGAGAAAAAGCATGGCGGGGGTGGCCAGAAAAAGGAGGGGAGTGCGAGCAAGGGGCGGAGAGCCAATCAGAACGTCCATCTGAAAAAATGCCCTTATAGGGCAGACACCCTGCCGAGTAGAAGGCGGAGTGAACAGAAAGAGGAGGAGCGGCCCGCCCAGAAGGGAGGTGGGCGGGGCCAGAGCCAGGAGCGGCCCGCCTGGAAGGGAGGTGGGAGGGGCCAGAGCCAGGAGCAGCCCGCCTGGAAGGGAGGTGGGAGGGGCCAGAGCCAGGAGCGGCCCGCCTGGAAGGGAGGTGGGAGGGGCCAGAGCCAGGAGCAGCCCGCCCAGAAGGGAAGTGGGCTGGGCCAGAGCCAGGAGCAGCCCACCTGGAAGGGAGGTGGGCGGGGCCAGAGCCAGGAGCGTCCTGACCTCAAGGGAAGTGGACGGGGCCAGTGCCAGGAGCGGCCCACCCCCGCAAGGGAAGTGGGTGGGGCCGGAGTCCATCAAAAAGGCACTGGAATCCGGAAGTACTGGTCAGTCGAGTTCCGACTCCGAGTCAGACACTGGCTGGAAGTGGAGGTAGACAGATTTAAAAGGCAAAATATCCCCATCTGAATCAAAGAGGAGTCACGAGGGGGACAAACCCCTCTCACGGATTGGAGGAAAATAAAAATGGCCTGTGCCGGAAGGGCCCCATCGGCTGCACTAGCGTTCCCAGTCTGGGTGACGGACGGGGGACAGAGTGTTCATTTGCCAATAAACCCTAAGGTTATACAAGCGATTGTTAAAGCAAATGACGATAGGGCTATGATGTAAGTAGACGGAAGTGACGTCATAACCCCAGGCTACATAGTGCCGTGTTACCTATCAATAAACGCCATTTGCCATCCACCACATTGGTGTCAGTGTGCTGATGGCCTGAGCGGCCTGGGCTTGGCTGTCGCACTGTTCCTGAACCAGGTCGTCACGCCTTCAAAGGCAACACATCAACAATATGGGCAGCAAGACCAAGGGCACCCTCAGCAAGTCTGCAGGTGACACCAAGCTGAGTGGTGCAGTTGTCACACCAGAAGGACGGGTCGTCATCGAGAGGGACGTGGACAAGCTGGAGAAGTGGGGCTGTGTGGCTCTCATGAAGTTCAACAAGGCCAAGTGCAAGGTTCTACGCTTGGGTCAAGGGAACCTGTGGTTCCAGTACCGGCTGGGGGATGACGTGATTGAGAGCTTCCCTGAGGAGAAGGACTTGGGGTGCTGTGGGAGAAGAAGCTCCACATGAAACTGCAGCGTGCCCTCCCAGCCCAGAAACCAACCGTGTCCTGGGCTGCATCCAAAGCAGCGTGGCCAGCAGGGAGGGAGGGGATTCTGCCCCTCTATTCCTCTCTTGTGAGACCTCACCTGGAGCCTGGTGTCTAGTTCTGGAACCCGCAACATAAGAAGGAGATGGAACTGTTGGAATGGGTCCAGAGGAGGCCACGCAGATGATCCAAGGGCTGGAGCACCTCTGCTATGAGAACAGGCTGGAAGAGTTGGGGTTGTTCAGCCTGGAGAAGGCTGCAGGTAGACCTTAAAACAGCTTCTAGCACTGAAAGCGGCTCCAGAAAAGCTGGGGAGGGACTTCTCCCAAGGTCCTAGAGTGACAGGATGAGGTGGAATGGCTTTAAATTGGAAGAGGAAATATTTAGACTAGATGTTAGGAAGAAATTCTTCACATTTGAGGAGGGGGAGGCCCTGGCCCAGGCTGCCCAGAGCAGTGGTGGCTGCTCCATTCCTGAAGGTGTTCAAGGCCAGGTTGGTTGGGGTTTGGAGCCCCTGATCCAGTGGGAGGTGTCCCTGCCCATGGCAGAGGTTGGAACTGGATGGTCCTTTTTGACCCAAGCCAACGACGATGCTATGAAAAGGGGAGTGGGGCAAGTGCAAAAAAAAGGCCACTTGGCAGGGAGTGTCCAAAACCCACTTTCCCTCTGCAAAAAAATGCATTAAATCCCTAATTAACCCCAGAATCTCTGTTTAACGGCTCCTTTTTTTTGGCCAATGTTTTGTGAAGGGCAATGGGCTTTTCCTCCCAGCGGTGGCACCAGCACAGCTGGGAACTGTGGAGCCGATGCTGAAGACTGTGATGCTGATGCTGAAGATTGTGGTGCTGACGCTGTGATCGTTTTCCAAGGAAGGAAACACTTTTACCTTAAAAAATAAAAAAGAACCCCAAAAAACCAAACCCCTCAAAAAGAATAATCTTTCTCAAGTTTTCTGATTTTTCTAAATCTCAGGTTAAGTCCTTTAATGTTCCTTAACAAACCTGTGCTTCTCCCCCAGCTTATTCCCACAATCTCAGCGCTTCATCAAAATGTTTCTCCTGGATGAATGAAACATCAGGACGGCAGGTCCCCTCGTTTCCCCTGGGCTCC